>CM038670.1:118034308-118583753 GCA_021605145.1 Aegilops bicornis
ATCAGCTACCAAGAAGCAGACGGCAAACAACTGGCAGATGGCAAAGAAGGTCTTTGCCATCAGCCATTTCTTTGCCGTCCGCTGGCTAACAGCAAAGAATCTTTGCCGTCCGCTGGCTGACGGCAAAGAGGGAGGTGGCACCCACTAATGAAAAAACTTAACGTCCCCCCTCTTTGCCGTCCGCAGCGGACGGCAAAGATACAAAAAAGCGGACGAAAAAGGCTAACCTAACTAATGGCTGAGCCCCCCCCGTTACTCTCTCTGTTCTCCCTCTCTCCTCCCCGACGCCCACATCCACCCACCGTGTTGCCCCGCACGCCGCGCTTCGCCACCGCCGCCCGAGCCGCCCCCACCCGGCCACCGCCTCCCCACCCATCGACGCCCACCATCCCGCTGCCCGGTGCCCGGCCGCCACCCACCGCCACCGCCTCCTCCGCCGGCGCCGCCTCGCCACCGCCTCCCCACACGCCGACGCCCACCATCCGCCGCCGCCTCGCCACCGCCTTGGCCGTCCCCCGACCCGAGAGCCCCGCCGCCCCACCCGCCCACCACCTCGGCGCCAAATCGCCACCGGCTCCGGTGAGTTTTTTTTTCTATTTTTTTTCTTTTTTTTGCTGTTTAATTGTTAGTGTTAGTGTTAGTGTTAGATTTAGTGTTAGAAAAGAAGAAGATTTAGTGTTAGTGTTAGAAAAAAGAATATGTAGAAGAAAAGAAGAAGAAGAAGATAAGTAGTAGAAGTAGAAGAAGAAGAAAAGAAGAAAATAAGAAAAGAAAAGAAGTACAAGAAGTAGAAAAAAGATGAAAAAGAAGAAGAAGAAAAGAAGTAGAAGAAGTAGAAGAAGAAGAAGAAAAGAAAAGAAGTAAAAGAAGTAGAAAAAAGATGAAAAAAGAAGAAGAATAAAAGAAGTAGAAGAAGTAGAAGAAGAAGAAAAGAAGAAAAGAAAAGAAGTAAAAGAAGTAGAAAAAAGACACCCCGACACCCCGACACGACACCCCGACACCCCGACCACCTGACCCCCTGACCCAGACACTCCGACCCCGATACCACACCCCGACACCCCAACCCCCGAAACCTCCCGAAAAGGTGCTCTTTGGCTTTCCAGAGGCCGACGAGGTCATATATTTGTGAATTATGAGTTAGGTCATATATTTTTCGATTTTGTTATGAAAAACATCATATATAATTGTGTTGATCGGGTAGATTTAAATGTGCAGTTGTTTCATCGCTGCGAGGTTTGGTGTTCGACGACCTCGCCGTGCGTTTGACGAGCTCTGCCCTTCGTTCGTGTGGGTGAGCACAAATGACATGTCCTCCTCCCCCATTAATTATTTTCTCTGTTCCGGTGTTCGTGCCGATGAAACCTGATAGCTAGCTATATATGTGTCTTGAATCATCAGTATGCGTAACCAATATGTGTCTCCCGTTTGAAAGCGTTATAGTTATAAATATGCATGCATTTGCATATTTATAACCTTGATTCTTTCTAATTGTCCAACGCTATCCATGGACAGCCCAAATATGTGTAGACTGGCTTCGTTTTCCCATATGCTTTGCTCCGGATCCGACGCATAAATTTCGTCAGTGCCTCCCCTGTTGTTCTCCGGGTACACATCCTCTCTGTTTATTGCAGAGACGTGTATCAGGAGAACAACGGGGAGGTGCTGCCGAAATTTAAGGCCGGATCCGAGCATAGCATGGGAAAATGAACCCAATCTACACATACTGTGGGATTAGGACCTATCATTACCTATTAGAGTGTAGGTTGCATGGACGTAATAAAATTGACAAAGTAGATCAATTGATGAATATATACATGGTGAATTATATATATATTTGTTGTGTGTCCAGTAGCTCTGAAAGTCAAGATGAGTGATTGTGCATGGATGTATACCGGTCACACTGGTCAGAACAAATGGAGCGTTGAATGGCTCACAAAAACCAAGGGGTTTGTGCAAGCCGCATTTGCAAATGGCCAGAGGAAAACCTGTTGCCCCTGTTTCCGGTGCAACAATTGGGAAAAGAGGACAGAGGCTGAAATGGGCAAACACCTGCAGAAGAGTGGTTTTACGCCCGATTATACGGTGTGGACATATCATGGTGAGTCGCCTAGCGTGACCGAGCTGAGGTGGATCGTCGTTGCACCGACGAGCATGGTACCAGGATGGAAAACATGGTGCAAGACTATGATGATGCTCGGGATTCGGACGAGGGAGATGGAGGAATCTGCAAAGGCCTTCAATGAAATGTTGGAGTCTTCAAAACGTCCGCTCCACGAGCACACTGAGCTTTGTCGGTTGGATGCCATCTCACAAGTAATGGCTCAAGGCCCAGTTCAACTTGGGCAGAGAATGCTACTGACGCATAATGATGACAGTATTTGGACGCTTTCTACCCAAAGGCCATGTAATGCCCGCAAACCTGTACCGGTCGGACAAAATCCTCCATGCAATTGAAGATGCCCTATGAGAAGATACATGCACGTGAGAAAGGATGTGCCTTATTTAGGCTTGACTATGCGGACTTGAACTATTGTCCCATTTGCAAGTCTTCCAGGTATGTTGTGGTAGACAACGGTATGTGTGAGAAGACACAGACCAAAATCCCCGTTAGTGTTCTTCGGTATATGCCAATCTTACCAAGACTTCAACGTCTTTTCATGGTCGAAGAGACGGCCAGACAGATGACATGGCACAAAACAGGCAAAAGAACCGAACTAGATGCTGATGAGAATCTGATGATGGTACACACATCGGATGGTGTTGCATGGAAAAGTGTGATGAATTACATGTTGACAAAGCGGCAGATCCGAGGCATCCTCGAGTCGGCGTTAGCACGGATGGGTTCAGTGTGTTTGGTATGACGACAGCCCAATACAGTTGTTGGCCTGTATTTGTCTTTCCACTCAATCCCCCCCGGACAGATTATGCAAAGAAACAACATTTTCCTGATGTTCAGAATTCCAGGGCCCAACTATCCGGGGAAAAATATGAATGTGTACATGCAGCCGCTTAAGGACGAATTTCAAGAAGCCTGGGATAATGGGTTCAAGACATACGACGCCTATAGCAAATGGAACTTCATAATGCGTGTCTGGTACATGTACTCGACGCATGACTTGCCGGCGTATGCGCTATTCGTTGGCTGGTGTGTGCATGGAAGGTTCCCGTGTCCCACATGCAAGGGAGCTCTTGAGTTTCGTTGGCTCGGGCGGTCGCAAGTTTTCTTGCCCGACATGCATAGACAGTTCTGGATCCTCGCCATAAGTTCAGGAAAGACAAGAAGAACTTCATCGAGGTAGAGTTGTCAAAAACTCTGCACCACCTGCGTTGACAGCCAACAAACCCTGGATCGATTAAACGCTCTCGAGCCAGATCCAGGCGTCCAGGTACTTCAAGGGTATAATTAAAGCACGCCTGGACTCACAAGACATGCTTATGGGATCTGCCTTACTTCAAAGACCTCCTTTGCCCACAAAACATCGACGTGATGCACACTGAGAAGAATATCGCCGAGGCACTTTTTGGTACATTGTTCGGCATAGATGGGAAGTCAAAGGATAATACTAAGGCTAGAGTCGATCTGGAGGCGCTATGTGATGGGCCGTTACAAAACATGAAAGAACCGAAAGGAAAGCAGAACTGGATGAAGCCGAAGGCATGGTTCAATCTTGGAAGGCCAGCTATGAGGGAAATTATCTTGTGGGTGAAAATGCAGTTGATGTTCCCCGATGGGTATGCAGCGAATCTAAAGAGGGGAGCATGTCTTGATAAATTGATGATATTTGGTCTCAAGAGTCATGATTGGCACATATGGATTGAGCGGGTAATGCCGGTGATGTTGCGTGGCTTCATCCTTGAGGATGAATGGCTAGTACTGGCAGAACTCAGCTATTTCTTCCGTGTTCTTTGTGCGAAAGAACTATTGCCTGGCGTGCTAGAAGAAATGGAAGAGTTGGCGCTGGAGTTGATCTGCAAGTTAGAGAAGATCTTTCCACCGGGCTTCTTTAATCCAATGCAGCACTTGATTTTGCATCTCCCGAACGAGGCAAGATTGGGAGGGCCCGTGCAAAATCGTTGGTGCTACCCAACTGAGAGGATGCAGAAGACACTTCGAGAAAAATGTAAAAATAAACGTAGAATTGAAGCATCGATGGCTGAGGTATTCATCACTGAGGAGGCGGCAAACTTCGTGACAGCACACTACGAAGCCAAAAATCATCATTTGCATAATCCGAAGCCTTGGTACAATGCTGACGACCCTAAGAAGGGTGGATCCAACCTCAGCCTATTCAAAGGGAATCTCGCACCAGCCAGTGTTTCAAATCCAGTATCTTTGGATAACAAAGAATGGCAACCATTTCGTTGTATATCTTCAACAACCTGATAGAAGTGTGGCCGTACATCGAGTAAGTTCTTAGTACATTGTTTCACAACTTCTATTTCCTTTGAACTGCTCTTATTCCTGGATATTTCATACAGTCGATACGTCGCCATATTCTCGTATGGAGCGGTGATCCAAAAGGATTCCGTTGAAGAGTATGAGATTCTCGCAAAGCAAGGAGGCGGCTATCCCGGTTTCATCTCTTGGTTCAAACAAGCGGTAATTTCTATTAGACAATTTCATTTCATTCGCTAATTTGTGCGTAATGCAACAATCCTTTCGTATTAAACATGTAGGCTAATTCTGAGTCTATGGATGCCGAATTGAGACAAGTCGCTAATGGTTTTGACTATAAGGTCCATTCATGTGACAAATACGACATCAACGGGTATCGTTTTCGTACCTATGGCAAAGAGCTATCAATGGCCGACCGAAAGTCTACAAATTGTTGTGTATCTGCTATCGGCGAAGGAGGTACCGAGTATTATGGGAGAGTTGAAGCAATTTATGAACTTCTATTCTATGGTGAAAACCCACCGAATGTCGTAGTCTTCAAATGTTATTGGTTTCAGCCGAAGGAGACTAGAAGGACTCATGAACATATATGGCTAGTTGAAATCAACCAAAGCACCCATTTAGATGTTTCTGATGTCTATATTATGGCTCAACAGGCGACCCAAGTATTCTATCTACCGTGGGTCTGCCAAACTAGTCCAAATCTGAAAGGTTGTGATGTCGTTTATGAAGTGCCGCCACGTGCTAGACTATCTCCCCCAAAGGAAGAGGATTATGAACCTCACATTAACCCAGACACATATGAAGGAGAATTTTTCCAAGAGACACGTCTTTCCATAAAGCGTTTCAAGAACCGCTATACTTCACCCCAAGACATTGAAGTAGACAGCGACAGTGAATCCGACATCACCCGGAGGAGGAACAAGAAGAGCCGGAACAAGAAGAGGTTACTGCTGCGGATGACTTGTCAATGCTTGACCGATTACGTCAAGGTGACCTTCCACATGTTGATGCCACTGAACCCTATGAGCCCGTCTTTGATTATAGTGATGATGATGATTATGCATTTATTGATGATACTGATCGAGATTATTAGTAGTGTCTGGTAGTACATTTTTTTATGTTGTACTTGATGATGATACACTTAAGTGATATACATATTATTATTCATGTAAATTATTTTTTTATGTTGTACTAATTTCGTTTACTCTTTGCCATGGCAGGTGTTGAAAGATGGAAGGGGAGCCCACTGAGGCCAAGGACAAACGTGCCCAAATTGAAGGTGTGCCACACCATCAAGGCAGCTCCAGCTTATATCAGTTCGGGCGGAACTGGGTATGTGGTTTGCTTCATGATTCATGCAATTCATTCATCATGCTAGCTTGAGCCCTTTAATTACTAATTTACTTTGTTTCTCTCTTTCAGGCATGCTACAATAAGGCAGATAAGGTGCTAGGGGTACGACACTGTATGCCATGGCCCACACCGCCTCTTACAAGAAAGTCAAGGGAAGGCGAGGAAAGGGAGGACTTTAACCTAGCCATTGTCCCATTGATCCGAGCAGGTGATGATATCTGGTGGCGGGAGGTCCGTGGCTCCATAGCCATTGATCCAGATTGCTCCACGAGACCCTTGTGAGTTTAATTTGAATGGACGTTACTTGCTAGTCTTAACATTTGAGTGTCATCATGCTAACGAAACATTGGAAATGATCTTTGGTGCAGCGTAACTCCAGACAAGCATCACACGATCCTTCTCCAACTACTGGCACGAGCCAGTCCGCTCCTACACCTCCATGATCACGGTAAGTTTCTCTAGTTTTTTGCTTAACAAATTCATAAAGACCTAGACTTAGTTTTACTTACCTTAATGACCTAGAGTTAGCTTCTTTTCCTCCAAAATGACTTAATAAGCTTACTGACCTTCAAAACCAGCCATTTTACCTAAGTTAGCTCTAAAACGATCTATACTTAGCTTTGTTTCCTCCAAAATGACCTAAGTTAGTTGTAATATGCTTAGTTAACTAGGTTTGCTCAATAATGACATGTACTTAGCTTACATATGTAAAAAACGGCATAATTAGCTTAGTTAGCTCATAAACGATCCATTTTACCTAAGTTAGCTTTAAAATGACCCATTTTACCTAGATTATCTCCAAAATGATCCATTTTACCTACGTTAGCTCTAAAATGACACATTTTACCTACGTTAGCTCCAAAATGACCCATTTTACCTACGCTAGCTCCAAAATGACCCATCTTACCTACGTTAGCTCTAAAATGATGCATTTTACCTAAGTTAGCTCATAAACGATCCATTTCACCTAAGTTACCTCACAAACGATGGAGTGTTCTTCTTCTAGTCACCTTTTCCTAACTTTCTTATTTGCTATTTTGCAGATTTCATTCACTTCTCGGAAGCTACCTTGCTATGATGGAGTGCTTGTTTTTTATTTCATTCTCTTCTAGTATTCTTCTAGCTTGCTACGATGGAACTTTCTATCTTGATGAAACTTTGCATTGTAATATGTATGTGCAACTTCCTAATGGTTGCAACTTATGTGTATGTGCAACTTGCTATGTATGAATGGATGGAACTATATATGCATGTACGATGAAACTTATGTGCTGGATATGTCATATGTTTGCTGTTAAATAACCCTGTGAAATATATATATATATATGTCATATATATTTGCTGTGAAAATTGTTTTATAAAAAAACAGAAAAAAGAGGCAATGTATGATCTTTGCCGTCCGCCGCTGATGGCAAAGGACCCTTTGCCGTCCATACAGACTGATAAAGAAGACACTTGTATGACCACATTGTTCTCCACAGGAGCTGACCCATTTGGCCAGTTTGCCTACAGTGGCAGACGGCAAAGGACCATCACATTTGCCTACAGTGGCGGACGGCAAAGAATAGGTGGGCAGTGACGTCCAGCTGACATCACCAGGTGGACGGCAAAGGCCAGATAATTTTTGCCGTCAGCAGCTGACGGCAAAGGCTGTCGTTAGCCATCTAACGGACTAACAACGTATTTATTGCTGTCAGCTTTCTTTGCCGTCCGTTGCTTATGGCAAAGGACCCTTTGCCGTCAGCCTCTGATACGTCTCCAACGTATCTATAATTTTTGATTGCTCCATGCCATGATATCAATGAGTCTTTCAAAGCCATGAGAATTTCCGGGGGCCATAGGTTTCACTAGTGGCTTCTCTCAAGAGCATAAGTATTCTACGGTGGGTGAACAAATTACTTTTGAGCAATTGATAGAATTGAGCATAGTTATGAGAATATCTAGGTATGATCATGTATATAGGCATCACATCCGAGACAAGTAGACCGACCACCTTTTGCATCTACTACTATTACTCCACTCATCGACCGCTATCCAGCATGCATCTAGAGTATTAAATTCATAAAAATGGAGTAAGGCCTTAAGCAAGATGACATGATGTAGAGGGATAAATTCGTGCAATATGATAAAAATCCCATCTTGTTATCCTCGATGGCAACAATACAATACGTGCCTTGCTTCCCCTACTGTCACTGGGAAAGGACACCACAAGATTGAACCCAAAGCTAAGCATTTCTCCCATTGCAAGAAAGATCAATCTAGTAGGCCAAACCAAACTAATAATTCGAAGAGACTTGCAAAGATAACCAATCATACATAAAAGAATCCAGAGAAGATTCAAATATTGTTCATAGATAATCTTGATCATAAACCCACAATTCATCGGTCTCAACAAACACACCACAAAAGTAGATTACATCGAATAGATCTCCACGAGAGAGGGGGAGAACATTCTATTGAGATCCAAAAAAAGAGAAGAAGCCATCTAGCTAATAACTATGGACCCGAAGGTCTGAAGTAAACTACTCACACTTCATCGGAGAGGCTATGGTGTTGATGTAGAAGCCCTCCGTGATCGACTCCCCTTCCGGTGAACTCCGGAACATGCTTGTGATGGGATCTCGTGGAGTGCAGAAGGTTCTGGCGGTGGAATTAGGTTTTTGGCTCCGTGTCTGATCATTTGAAGTGCGTAGGTATATATAGGAGGAAGGAGTATGTCGGTGGAGCAACAGGGGGCCCACGAGGGTGGAGGGCGCGCCCTGGGGTGTAGGCGCACCCCCCTACCTCGTGGCCTCCTCTTTTGTTTCTTGACGTAGGGTCCAAGTCTCCTGGATCATGTTCAGTGAGAAAATCACGTTCCCGAAGGTTTCATTCCGTTTGGACTCCGTTTGATATTCCTTTTCTGCGAAACTCTGAAATAGGCAAAAAAACAGCAATTCTGGGCTGGGCCTCCGGTTAATAGGTTAGTCCCAGAAGTAATATAAAAGTGAATAATTAAGCGCAATAATGTCCAAATTAGTAGATAATATAACATGGAGCAATCAAAAATTATAGATACATTAGAGACGTATCACATCCTCAAGGAATCCCCTGTACACCGTCTCGAAACTGCCGCTGCCGATTTTGTTTCCTGAGGCGAACCCTCCGGTCGCGGCAGTCAGGTCCGCAAAGGTGAATCTATGCATGTTGGAGTTGGGCGACACGGGCGCCGGCACCGGCAACTGATTCTCCTTGATGGCGGCGTCGGTAAGCAGATCCAGCGCCTTCATGACGTCCGACATGTCTGGCATGTCCTCGGGTTTGACATGGAGACACTTGTATGTGACCAGGGCAGCCTTGTGTGCAGCTGCCACTGGGTAGACGCCCTTCAATGCTTTATCCATGATCCCTACAAGCTTAACCGGGTCTTCGAGATTTGGCCGGGCGTACTCCAGCAGGTCCCGCTCCTCCTTGACTGGTCTTTTCATGTCTACCCACTTCATCCCTGTGATTAAAATCTCCAACAACACAACCCCGAAGCTATACACGTCACATTTCGTGGTGAGATGGCCGGACATGGAGTAATTGACAAAAAACTACCACATTTCACGTATCCGTCCCGCAGAACTACCACATTTTGAAAACTGATCAAAAACTCCAGATTAGTGCTAATTTCGTGACAAAAAACTACCAAGTTGAGTTGATGACCGTTTTTATGATTTTAAACCTGTTTATGACATGTGGGACCGGCAGCAAAGTCAACTCTGTTTATTTTGACCGTGAAGTTAACCGTTATGACAAATGGGACCCACACGTCATCATCAACGTTCTTCTTCCTCCCCTCCTTCTCTGTTTGACAATTCAACAAGCACCTTATGTGCATCGGGCAGCACCACCGTGTCGATGCGTCGACGCCGGTGAGCAGCGGCAGCCCGTGGCACCGGCGACCTTCTTCCTCCTCCTCCTGCTCCCTGCTCCCTGTTAAGTGACAGCGCCCGCCCTCTTGATGCCTTTGTTGCTGCCCGCCAAGGCCGCCTGCCGACAGCGCCCAGCCCGCCCGCTAGCTCCGCCTTTGCCGTGCTACTTCGACAGCCCAGCCACGCCCCGCTAGCTCCGCCCACTGTCCCGCACTCCCGCCGTCGTTGATGCTCACCATGGCCAGAGCACCACTGCCGCCCGCGCTCGCCTTCTTCTGGCCGTGCCCGCGCCGCACCTCTGTGCCTCGCCTTGCCCCCACCGGCGCGTGCTTCGGCCGCGGCCACCCGTCCGAGGGCTATCAAAGCCGGCCGCCGAGAAGAGAACGAGGAGGAGAGCGTGGAGCATAGGAGAGGAGGTGCCCATGTGCGACGCGGGCGAGCACTGGCCTGAGGGCGCCGGAGCCGGCTTCTTTCGCGCGGTGGAGGAGGTCTTTGGCATGGACGGACCACTCCGACGACGGGCTGGGTGGATGTGACGGCGGAGGAGCGGCGATGCACGGGATGCTGCTCCAGATGGTGGTGTAGGGGAGCACATGAAGTGTTTGTTAAAATGTCAGACAGGGTAAGAGGAGGAAGAAGAAGAATGACATGTGGGCCCGACCCGTCATCATGGTCAATATGACAGTCAAAATAAACGGAGTTGACGATTTCCGCCACGTCAGCCCTGACAAACGGACCCCTTCTGTCATAAGCGTGTTTAAATCATCTAAACTGGCCATTTTGTGAAAGTGGTAGTTTTTTGTCACAGAATTAGCACTAATTTGAAGTTTTTGGTCAGTTTTCAAAATATGGTAGTTCCGTGGGACGGATACGCGAAATGTGGTAGTTTTTTGTCAATTACTCGCCGGACATGACATACTCTGATGCGCTGCCGCGCGAAGTTCCTAGGCGAGAGCGCGTGGTGGTGACCGAGCCGTCGCTCGCTCTCGTGTCGAGTCTCCGGCCCCAGAGCGAGATCTTGGCATTGTTATCCTGTAGAAGGAGCATAAACTATTAGCCGGTTGTGTCCTCCTAAGTTGCGTAGTTAGGCCTCCTTTGATTTACAAGGTAGAAGAATCATAGGAGTAAGAAAGTCATAGAAAATGAGATGACATGTTTCTCAAATCCTATGAGTGAAAATAAAAAAGAAGATATCCTTTAATTCACATTATATGATTTTCCATTAAATTTATGCTAATGTTTATTTTTCTATAAATTATGGAGTATAGAAAGAATTCCTTCATAGGAATATAATTCTATTCCTATAAACCAAAGGACACTAATTTTTTTTTTATAAAAATCCTATCATATGAAATTCCTATAAAATTCCTACAAACCAAGCAGGCCTTAACATTTAAACAAGAGTGAGAGACGCAGAATAGTCACCGACCGAGTCCAGTAGGATGTCGGAGGCATTGAATTCGCCGCAGATCAACGGCTTCTCCGCGCCGTGGAGGGACACCAGCCCTTTCGCCGTAGCTAAGACGATGCTTAGTCTGGTTGACCATGGCAGCACAGGACGATAAAAAGCTGAAATTCACATCACATCAAATGAATTCATTTCGATGTCATTTTCTGATTTGCACTATGGGGAATAGGGGTTAGAGTCAACGCTAGGAGGTTCCTTGCGTACGTACGTACGTACGCTTGAAGAAGTAGTCGTCCAAGCTGCCATGGGCCATGAGCTCGTAGACCAGGAGCCTGTGCTCATCCTTGGAGCAGTAGCCGATCTCTTCACCAGGCAGGGATGCCACAGCTGAAGCTCCCCGAGGAACATCGCCTCCTTCTAATCACACGGAAGCCGAGATGGAGTAGATTAAAGAGAAATTGGGGGCTGAGAAGAGATCGAGTATAGGTACGTACCACCATTCCCTAGACGTAGTCGTCGACCCGCCACCGTGTCCGCTTGACGGCGACGGGCTGCGCCGGGAGCCCTGGCCTGACACCGTCCACGATGAATCCCCTGTACGCCGTCCCGAACTCGCCGCTGCCGATCTGGTTGCAGCAGGCGAACCCCTCGGTCGCCGCGCTCAGCTCCGCGAACGTGAAGGCGTGCAGGTTGGAGTTGGACGCCGCCAGCGGCAGGTCGTGGTTCGTGACGATCGGCAGTGGCTGCTCCGCCAACCCGTCGCTTGCCGGGACGTTCTCCCCAGCCGCCATGGTCCCGCCGAGGCAACCGTGGAGGAGTGACCTCCACGAGGACGACGACGACCACGACGCCGTCGACTTCCTTCAAGCAGCCTTGGAACCGGACCCCATAGCTAGCCCGCGCGGCACCCACGCAGCTAGCTTGCAAGTTGCAAGCGATGCATAGCATATGTATATTCGAAGACAACGAATTGGTCTACATGAATTGTGTCAAAGTCAAAGGTTAGTTTTAAATTTAAATATTTTTCTTTTTGGTCTCTTGAGCGTCAAAGCCATCATTTTGTATATTTCTCTCCCAATCGACAGTATCATACTGACGGGCAGCCCAGACAGGACACTCTCAATGTTTTTAAATGAGTAGGGTACTAAAGAAACTAGGGGAAAACATGAAGGAAAACACTTTATATCACTCGTCTCATCCTCACAATTCGTCAGACCGATCCATTGCCATTGATGATTATTTGATCGCATGACCAGAGATCCCTCAAAATCTCCTTCCAAGAACCGTTTTTCACGCACCATAATGCCACAACTCCCCTAATCTCGCTAAAGCAGTTCTTGCAACAAACTCTCGGTTAACATTTGAGAAAGCATAGGCTTTCCTACACCCCCTTATCTAGCCATTCATTATTGCATCGTGATTTGTGCGAGCAACTTTTGTCTTTTTTGTTTCTTCTAAATAGAACAACATATGAACTTGAAACTTTGAAGGATAACAAAACATTCTAACTAGAATGTGGGAAAAAACTTTCAATTTTTTTCGTGAATCATATACAAAAAAATATATTTTTACTCAAAAAAAATCTCATTTTGTATATTTATGTCAGACAAAAAAATCTAAAAGTTTTTTTCCCATATTGTAGTAAGAATGTTTTGTAGTCCTACAAAGTTTAAAGTTCATATGTTGTTTTGTTTTGATGAAACAAAAAAAAAGAAAATTTCATGTTGTAAGTTAGTTGTGTAGCACTGATCTCAAAGCAACATTGGAGGGTAAGGATAAGAGGTGTCCAGAAACCTGAGCTTTATAAATCCACGTTCACGTACTCTCATTCTGCTCCTCATGGATGCACCCACTCGTCGTATCTCCCCTACACCGACCGCCGGCCGGCCCTCGCTTTTGTTCTGCTTCCCGTCGTTGCGGCTGCTGCCTATCTCCCCTGCGCTTCGTCCCGCCCCAATCATGGAACCTCCCTGATCCACCGAATCGTGCCATGCCTGATCCAACTGTACCCCTCTGCTTCTCCCCCCTTGCCCCCACTCCTGATCCAGCGCACTGCATGGCTTCTCTACTCTGTGATGCATCATCCATCTCCAAGGAAGCAACACTCTCTTGCTACGGTTCCCACGATGGGGTCGATGGGAAGTCCGGCCATGTTCTTAGCCCTGCACGATCCGCGTATCACATCCCAAACTTGGCTAGGTGACCATGCATCTATATTCTGATCTGTTTCAAAATTGAAACCCTTGTATTGAAATTATATGATCTAGTAGTTTCCTAATTCAATTGTGCTACTGATTGATTGTATTTTGTTCTAATTGATTTATATCTATATTATATGTCATGTCTCGGTTTAGTGTGAGAAAACTAGATGCATTATAATGCAATTTCTTTGCACATCACATGATTATGCATCCTAATGTTGGTGGCAATAATTGTTGTTCACTAATCTAAGAAACCTATGCTTCCACATGGTATTAGTTATGTTGTGATAGCAATAAATCGATGCTTCCAATATCCATGCTTCTATTCTCATAATAATAATAACATCGATTATTTCTAATCATCATATATTTGTTTCTTCAGTCCACTTTTTTTTTGCTTCAACAGGCTCATGCTTCTACTTTTATTAGCATGACATTTTTGGTTGTCGAAAACATTGATGTACCTAAATCTTGTTGGCAAGAACTACTAATTTTGGATTTCAACTTTGAATGCTTCTATGACGACTCATATACGCTGTGAAAGCATCAATTCCATTCGACTAGAAAATTGCTTCTACTCATCAACCAAAAATCAGCTCAATTTGTTTGTTGGCAAACATATTTTGAACGGTCCATGCTTCATAAGAAGATTAGTTATGTTGAGTTTGTATTGTTTGTTAACTTTTCTCATCAATTACCAAGCATAACTTCAACCATTACCCAGAATGCTTCATTCTTCCTCACATTTCAATTTCCAATGGTCGTGCTTCTATTGCTTCATACATAAGCTTTTATTATAAAAATGTTTTGCTGCATACTGTGATATACATTCTTCCTTTACCTGACATGTTTTAGGTTATTTATCTTTCTATATACAGTTAATTATTTTGTGTTGCAAGCACTACCAATGTAATTATGCTTCACTTTTATTTACATTGCACCAATGGTGGTGAAATTTTGCAGCACCATTGTTATTGTGTGTTTCTTATTGTCCATACATTTTCCATGAACCATGTGCACTTCAACCACTACGAGCATACCATCCTCTGGTAAACTTTCAATGTACTAATATTCTGCTTATCATGATAAATTTTCCATTGCAAGTGTGTGTATCTATATTTCTTAATATTTTTCAACATGCAGACATTGTGCTACAGGTGACTGCAACCATGCTTCTTATTTCTGCAATATGCCAACAAGGCTACATTGATGTAGAGTATGATGTGAATAAGAGGAAATCGCCATTTGCCGACGTCAGCTATGTTGGCCACAGGGATCTTGTGTTGTGTGGAATTCTTACCATTCAGCAGGCATTGTAATGTCGGCTGGGTGAAAGTGAAAATAGTGTCTCTGTAGTAATGTTTCTTTTTTTATTAAACAAGAGATATGTAGTTTTTTATTCGTACTTAGTGGATTTGTTCCAATTCTTCTTGTTTCTTGTTGGGCTTCCACACCTGTTTTTTATGCTATTAAGATGTTCCATCTTGCTAGAAAGTGATGCTTCTAAAGCACTAACGAATGTATTCATCGAACAGAAAGTTTCCTGCCATGCATACAGTTTGTTCCCATTACACTAGAAAATGATGCGTCTGTGTATCAAGATTCAAGAAGAATGCTTTCGTGGTACAAAATCATGTTGCCGTAAGTGAAAAAAATTGAACAGATCGAACCCACAAAACGAGGTATACACTCCCGCGACCACTAGTAGTACTCGTTGGAGTACAACGCAACCTAGAATCACCTTTCGTCGCTAGTAGTACGTACATTGTTTCTTACAAGAAACCCCTAATAATGCAAGAAACCACTAAAATGCCAAGAAACTACTACCACTTGCATACGTGGCAGACTTAAGATAAGACTACCTTATCAACCATTGTACATGTGCCATGTGAACAGTTTTGTTCCCATCACACCAAAAATGATGCTTCCTTGCATCAAGAAGAGTGATTCCGTGGTACAAAAATCATGTTGCCATAAAGTGAAGAAACACATATTTAAAAAAGAACTTAATTAATTGCTAAATTTAATCATACGCAAGAAAGAAATTTGACGACATTCCAGGAAGCAATTTTAGGATTGGAAGCAGTTTTAGGAAGCAAATTATTCGAAGCAGGCAATCAGGATATGATGGCATGCCAAGAAGCAGTTTTATGAAGCAAATTGTAGTTGTGAGGTGACGATTAGGGGGCAACAAGATTTACGGGAGCAATTAACAGAAAACAAACAATTAAGAAGGAAACTAATCAGACGGTCATGATGATTCTAATCCTATGGCTTCGGACTAGTCTGATAGGAAGCTAGGGGTTAGTAGTTGGATCCCTAGCGGCTCCCAAAATAAATATCATTAAAGTTACCGTAGACATCGGACTTCCAAAATTACGTCACCACATTCAGAATTTTTTGGGATTAGAGATTTTTGTCTGTTTAATCAAGCTTTGTTGGCAAGACAAGCTTGGAGACTCCTTGCATATCCAGAGAGTTTGTGTGCAAGATTACTCAAAGCCAAGTATTACCCGAGCGGGAGGCTCGAGGATACAGTATCGGTATTTGCGGGAAACCCCCTCTTCTACCTGGCAAGCTGTTTGCTATGGCCTTGATCTCCTGAAGTAAGGGTTGATTTGGCGAATTGCAAATGGACAAAAGGTATGGATCTGGCATGACCGTTGGATTGTTCGCGGCACCACGGGCTCTATATTATCCAAGCGAGGTAGATGTCGCTACAAATGGATGTACGAGCTTCTTGATCACAATGGCAATTGGGACGTGGCATGTCCGAAGCAATATTTTCTGCCTATGGATGTTCGTTCTATTCTTAGCATGTTCTACTATACTGTAGACGGCAACCAGTCGCAACAGTTCATGCATTCAGTGCGGTCACCAATACTTAGTGGTGCTGGATGTGGATTAGAGGGCTACGCCGGCGATGATGATGACCAAGCTGCAAACACTTATGACTTCTCTCAGACAGTGTTTCGCACTCCACCATCACCACCGACACAGGAGACAGAAACAGTGACAGACGAGGTTATCTATGGTCGTGGTTACCGTGAGTCTCGCCCATGCCTCAGCGCTTATCGCCTTCCGGTCCTTGCCTGAGGAAGACCCAGATTCGTTGTCATCCCCAGCAGTGATATGGTTATCTATGTATGAGTCATTATCTATGTTAGTTTCGGACTATTCTCATGCGTGAATCATTATCTATGTATGAGACATGCTTCATGTATGTGTTACTATCGCATGCTTCCATCTGACCAGGAGACATATATTGTTTTATGTATGCGAGTGATATATTACTATTAATTCACACTGTTATTCCAGTCACATTTCTAAAGAGACTGCCACCAATAATTAAGATACAAGTGCATCTGAATTAAACGGTAGGGCTGAACTTATAAAATACAGCTTACATACTACATGAAGGCATCATCCTCATCCTCCATTGATGCAGCACTCTTTCCCTTCGACGATGCGGTACTCTAGCCCTTCGACGATGCGGTACTCTTGCCCTTGGTGCTCGGCATGAAGATATCGTCTTCGTCTTCGTTGTCGGCAGTCCATAAATAAGTATGCTCTACTGCAATCTTTAGGTAAGTTGCACTCTTAAGCTGTTGCTTCTTCCACCTTCCATGCAACCCGAGAAGTTCTTTCTGTATCCCCTCATAGGTCCTTGCAGGCCACCCACGCCCACTTAATGCGTGACCCAACTCATTCAGTATGGTGTCACTACTGATGGGTTCGTCCCATGAAACTATCCTATTGTCTATCTTGAAATCGCTGGCTAACCTCAGAAGACATTGGCTCATCCTAGGGTGAAAGCTACAGTCAAAAGGATAACCAGACATCTTGACTAGACTACACTGGACTGCTTACCCATCTTAGTGTGGAGGGGGGTTTATAGGTTGAGAAGAGAAGATGGATGGAAAGGGTTGGCGGGAAATACTGGCGGGAAAGAACGACGGAAAAGGATTGGCGGGAACATATGGATGAAAAGGGTTTGCGGGAAAGTTTATTCTTTCAATGTCTAAGACGGGGATGGTTGTACATGATTCATAGGTCAAATTGCAAAAAGAAAAATTACACTTCGGCATAACAAAAGCCGAGGAGACGTGCCATGCAACTTCGGCCTACAGTTAACGTGAAGAGGTGGGCCCCGAAGGACCCTTCGGCCTACGGTTGACCAAAGAGTACTCTTCGGCCTAGTGGAGGCCCAAGACAACATTTTGGCCATGGCCCGCCTCTCTTCGGCCAAATGTAGACCGAAGTAGTGACACTACTTCGGCCTAGTGCAGGCCGAAAAGGCTCTCTTCGGCCAATGGATGGTCGACGGGGTCATAGTTTTGATTTTTACGCGTTGAGTCATACAGTTTCTGAATTCGCTATAAAAACATGATAGTTTGAAAAAAAACATCTTTGTTCTATCTGTTCATACCAGAGAAAAAAGGAAACATGCATTCAGTGCAAGTCCATTATTCCTACCAACAGGACAAAAGAGAGAGAAATGGCAGTGTCATATTGTTATAATATATGTTCTCAACACGAACAAGAGGCAATAAAAATGGTTCTCTGTTCCATGGATATGCAAAAATAGAGTTTATAAGAGACGGGGAAATTTTACTCTGAAGCTTTGCGTACCTACTACCGGCAACAAAAAGAATAATGAACAGTATCATAAAGAGGTCATGTTCTTAAATTTCCATGACATTTGCACATAACAGCAGGCAAGAAAATGGAAGTGTTAATTTAATGAACTTCGGTCAGTTTGCCATCACAAAATTCTGAGGAAAGTATCGAGGCAGAGACGGTGCAGGCTCCACGGGAGGTCATTGCATCTAGCCGCATCATATGCCATGCGAACTATACTTGATATACGCCATAAACTGAAACACATAGATGATCTTACACAAAAACTGCTTGCTAAAATTGACATTCGAATTTCAAAGTGTGAAAGGATCAGAATAATTACCTCATGACCCAATTAAATTAACCAGAGGGTTCTGTTCATGTTCATCTATGTTATCTCCAAGGATTGAACATGAACTGACCGATTTCCTTCCCCCTCCTTTCTCGCAGGTCGCAACAAGCGCGTAGATTATTTTTCTGGGGAGGAGCGCATCGATCGGCCTCTCTCACCTAACGCTCGTGGAGTTAATTTTATTTCACTCTGAAACGTGAGCCATTGGGAGTGGAATTGTTTGTAATTTTGTATTTTTTCAGGGGCTTTTCCTCTAATTGGCGAGGCATCTTTATTTCACTGTGAAACCGAGTGACTAGTGTTTTTTACAAAAAATTATGAAAAAAATTAATGCTTTTTGGCACAATTCCGTAAATGTGTGGTACCTGCAAACCTAGCCTGAAGTGTCGATGTTTTTTGCAATTCACTCAACTAGGAAGTGTGAAACATTAATACATTATAGTGAATTGCAAACTAAATACATGTAGCTATTGGGTGAAGAGATGGATCTAGTGTAAATCATAATTTTCCAACTAAAAAAGATCATTGAATTTTAGGATAGACGGTTATATGAGAGGTGGGATGCTACCAGGCTTGCACCCGCCTCCAATCCCATTTGTTGTCTTGTCCTCAATTATTCACCTAAATCTTTTCAACCTAATTGGTAGGACCATTTGACAACTCACGTGGCTGTCTTTCCATTACCAAACGACCATGGCTACAGGTTTTGACGTTTATACTAGAAGGAAATTTCACCAACTACTACAATTGATGTCAGTTTGCTGAGAATGCGACGAGTTACTGGACAAAAGTCAAGCTCTAAAACTATTCAATGGGGTAAATAAATATGAGCAATCCGTGAGAATAGCAAACCCCTATCTCTTAAAAAGAAGAAGATAGATAGGTCCACGAGTTGAGCACTGAAATGAACCATATTGAGCACATGTCTCACTCTACAAGTTAAGTTCGATGAGCTCTTAGCGGACCTGTGCCTACTATCTACTAAGTGTGTGCTAGGGAAAGAAAGCAAGCTGAGCAACTCTCACTCTGTCCGGTGCCAAAAAAGTTTAAAGAATACCGTAAAGTGATCACTGAAACCTCATACCGATTCGCCACGTGAAAGCGCCAAATCTACGACCTTAACGATCGAGGAAAAAGGGTATGTATTATTATGGTGTGAGCCTTCTTTCTTTTTGGCCTCGGGACGTCATCAGGCAGGGCTTCTCGCCTTTCCTTTTGACGGCTCATATCCCTAGACACCGGCCCCCGATACCAATACTAGAGATTTGCCTTGGCTGTAGTTCAAAGAAGTTCTTCGGCTTTGGGAAGATGCGAACCTTATACCATTGTCTGACGACAATATGACTGATAATCAGAAGCGAGAGGCTCTGCTCTCGAAACTTGACCTCCTCGATTCGATCAATGGGAGAAAAAAAGGTTACGAGCGGCGGAGCACGCACAAGTCTATCAACGTCAACTCAGTCAGTGAAAAAACGGTCAAGCTTTCTTCCATCCTTCCTAGCTCCTCGAGCTTGCACCCGCTCGACGCCTTTTTCATTGTTCGCTCTAAGGTGGATTCGGACCACTCTCTCCGTTTGGATTTCGAGTCCAAAAGGCCTCGAAGGAGCGGAGCGCGGGCGCACTCACTCTAACGGCGTACCTTTCGCATGATGGGTCAGCAAGGAAATGGGAACAGCGGCTTAAGCCATTAGGTGTAGGCGCTTTCCAGAGGTGAAGATACTGATTATACTATTTGCATGCTTATAAGATATGGATAATGCCCTTACCATATTATTCTAGCCCTACCACAGCAGCAGTTTATCGTCAACTTCACATAGTGTTGGGTCACCTTCATTTCCCCGTGCTTGGTCAACTCTACATAGTGTTCCGTATTGGGGTAAGAAAACATAAGACATTTACACAAATATGTACACTATAATTCCATACCTATGTTCTTCAATATGCTCTTCAGACAACACTACCCTTGTTGTAGAAAAAACAGACGAAAAATAAAATCCCACAACACAGCCTATGTTGCAAAAAGAAAAAATCTCAAAACACAACTTATTGTTAGAAGGAAGAGAAGGAGATTGATGGAATAGTCGATATATTGCTTGACCCTCATGAACATATATATAAAAATACAATGATCAACAACCTGCGTGTATTTCATCACTGGCGTCAACTTCGCCGACTTCTTCGTCACGGCTGCTTGCGTCCTCTGCACCGGCTAGCTACACGGCTGCGTGCGTCGTCCTGTGCTGTGCTGGCCAGTACTACCCCGCGTGGCCCGAGGACACTCATGGCGTCCCTCGCGGGCGTTGTTTGCTCGCCCATGCGATGTGCTGGTTCGGCCGGCTGCTCACGCAGGTTCACCAAGCCACGTAATGCCCGTGAGTGCATCCGGTGCAGGCGTGCTTACATGCTTGTACTAGTGGTTGGGGCGTCACCGGATGGCGCCACCTGAGGGAAGTTGGGGCGGTGCCAGGTTGAAAAATGCCCCTTCACTTTCTTGTTTGTACGTGCAAGTGTCTAAAATTTTAAGATAGAGATGTACAAAAGCAACACACTCAAAGAATATATTCTTAGAGGTTACAAGACATCTTCTCGATAAGAGGAGACGAGGAAGCCGTGCAGCTCAGTGATGTCTGCTCGATCAATCTGTCAAGGAGGGTGGACGTCGATGGCAACTGGTGGCCATCAACTCGATCGATCCCTCAATGAGGGTGGACATCAACTGCTAGTTCGGTGTCACCCTATGTTATGACTGTTACATGATGAACCGCATCCGGCATAATTATCCATCACTGATCCGGTGCCTACGAGCTTTCCATATACTGGTCTTCGCTTATTTACTTTTCCGTTGCTACTGTTACAATCACTACAAAATACCAAAAACATTACTTTTGTTGTCTTTACTTTTGTTACCGTTACCACCACTATCATATTACTTTGCTACTAAACACTTTGCTGCAGATACTAAGTTTCCAGGTGTGGTTGAATTAATAACTCAGCTGCTAATACTTGAGAATATTCTTTGGCTCCCCTTGTGTTGAATCGATAAATTTGGGTTGAATACTCTACCCTCAAAAGCTGTTGCGATCCCCTATACTTGTGGGTTATCAAGACCAATTTCTGGCGCCGTAGCCGGGGAGCATAGCTCTATTCTTTGAGTCACTTGGGATTTATATCTGCTAGACACTATGAAAAACTTGAAAGATGCTAAGACAAAATTTTGTCGCTCAACTACGAGGGGAGGTAAGGAACTGCCATTTAGCTCTGCACTTGATTCACCTTCTGTTATGAGTAAGCTAGCGACACCTAAGCCTTCTGCTATTCGTTCCGATATGTCGCATGTTATTGATGATGCCACTTCTGCTATGCATGATACTTATGACGAAACTACTTCTATGCTTGATACTACTGTGCCCCTTGGTGAATTTCTAGATGAACAAATTGCTAGGGCTGGAGAGAAAAAAAATATTGAATCTGAATACGATGATGAAAGTGATGATGAAAATATGCCTGTTATTCCTGAGGGTTATGTTTTTGATATGAAATCTTCTGCAGCTATTTTTGCTTGTAAAGATAGATATGAACTTAAGAGGCTGCTAGTTAAATGGAGTAAAGAATCTCTTAGAGACAGAATGAAACCTGACCTTGCTTTTGCTACTTCACCTATTTGTGTTCCCGATAAGGATTATGAATTTTCTGTTGATCCAGATATAATTACTTTGGTCGAATCTGATCCTTTTTATGGCTATGAATCTGAAACTGTTGTGGTACATCTTACTAGGATAAACGATATAGCCGCCCTGTTTACTAATGATGAGAGATCGCGCTACTTTTATATACTCAAAATATTTCCGTTCTTATTAAAGGGTGATGCTAAGATATGGTTTAATTCTCTTTATCCTGGTTGTGTGCGTAGTCCCCAGGATATGATTTATTACTTCTCTGCTAAATATTTCCCTGCTCATAAGAAACAAGCTGCTTTGAGAGAAATATACAACTTCGTGCAAATTAAAGAAGAGAGTCTCCCACAAGCTTGGGAGGGGGCTTCTCAAGTTACTTAATACTTTGCCTGATCATCCTTTTAAGAAACCTGAAATACTTGATATCTTTTATAATGGACTAACCGATGCTTCCAGACATTACCTGGATAGTTGTGCTGGTTCTCTTTTCAGGGAAAGACCGGATGAAGCTGAAACTCTATTGAATAATATGTTGACAAATGAAAATAATTGGGCACCTCCCGAGCCAGCCCTTGAGCTAGCTCCAGAGCCAGTTACTAAGCCTATTTCTAAACCAACTCCGAAGAAGAGAGGTGTTCTATTTCTCAGTCCTGAAGATATGCAAGAGACAAAGAAATCTATGAAAGAAAACGGTATTAAAGTTGAAGATGTTAAGAATTTACCTCCTATTGAAGAAATACATGGTCTTAATCTACCGCCTGTTGAAGAAACTTATGATATTGATCCATTACTTATTGAAGAACCTCCTGATCCCGATAACCCGACACAGGTAGTAAAGGTAAATTCTCTCTACAGATATGATAAAGCTGAAGTCCCTCCTACTAAAATTGCTAGTCAGTGCTTGGATGAGTTTGATAACTTTATGTTTAAGCAAGATGACTTTAATGCTTATTTTGGTAGACAATTGAAACAAGATGCTTATATGATTAAACGCTTGGGTGATTATATGGCTAATATTAGAGGTGAACTTAAACTTGTTAGCGAACATGCTTCTATGGTTACCACTCAAGTAGAACAAGTACTTAAAGCCCAAAAATAAGTGCTTGATGAAATGAATAGTAAGAAAAAGATTATGCTGTTAGAGTGGCTACTAGAACTGGTAGAATGACTCAGGAACCTTTGTATCCTGAAGGCCACCCTAAGAGAATCAAGCAAGATTCTCAGAGAAATAATATTGAATCACCTAGTTCTTATAAAAGGAAGAAAAAAATGATAGGACTTTGCAAACTTCTAGTGAACCTATTGCTGAACCACCTGAGAATCCAAATGATATCTCTATGTCTGATGCTGAAACACAATCTGGTAATGAACATGAACCTAGTGAAAATGTTAATGATGATGTTCATGATGATGATCAACCTAGTAATGATAATGATGTAGAAGTTGAACCTGCTGTTGATCTTGATAACCCACAATCAAAGAATCAACATTATGATAAAAGAGACTTCGTTGCTAGGAAACATGGTAAAGAAAGAGAACCATGGGTTCAGAAACCCATGCCTTTTCCTCAAAACCATCCAAGAAAAAGGATGATGAGGATTTTGAGCGCTTTCTTTGAAATGATTAGACCCATCTTTTATGCGTATCACGATTGGTGATATGCTCAAAATGAATCCTTATGCTAAATATATGAAAGATATTGTTACAAATAAAACAAAGATACCGGAAGCTGAAATTTCCACCATGCTTGCTAATTATACTTTTAAGGGTGGAATACCAAAGAAACTTGGAGATCCAGGAGTACCTACTATACCATGCTCCATTAAGAGAAATTATGTTAAAACTGCTTTATGTGATCTTGAAGCCGGTGTTAGTGTTATGCCTCTCTCGTTATATCGTAGACTTGACTTTAATAAGTTGACACCTACTGAAATATCTTTGCAAATGACTGATAAATCAACTGCTATACATGTCGGTATTTGTGAGGATGTGCCTGTTGTGGTTGCAAATGTTACTATTTTAACGGACTTTGTTATTCTTGATATTCCCGAGGATGATAGTATGTCTATTATTCTTGGAAGACCTTTTCTGAGTACTGCAGGGGCTGTTATTGATTGCAACAAAGGCAATGTCACTTTTCATGTTAATGGTAACGAGCATACGGTACACTTTCCGAGGAAACAACCTCAAGTTCATAGTATCAACTCTATTGAAAAAATTCCATCGATTATATTTGGAGGTTTTGAATTTCCTCTCCCTACTGTCAAGAAGAAATATGATATACTTATTATTGGGGATGTCCATATCCCCGTTGAGGTAACCTAGTGTTACTCGAAATTTTTCCGGTTTCATGATTACGAATGAGTTTGTTAACAAGGCCTGATCAACCTTGTTAGTGGATTCCTTTTGATGAGCATGAGATGGATGAAACTAGAAGCACAACCTTCTGTACCCTCTTTATATTTTCTGTTATTTAGTAGAAATAAAGTAAAATAGTATTTTTCTGTCTGTCTTCTGACTTATCCGTGCAATATAAAAATACCCCAAAAATAAAAGTCCACAGAATGCCATGCCAATTTAATATGATTTTTTCGGGAATATTTGACGATTTATAGTGCAAAAATCACCGCGGGGGGAGCTGCCACCTGGCCACGTGGGTGGAGGGCGCGCCCTACTCTCCTGGGCGCGCCCCCTGCATCGTGCGCCCATGGTGGCCCTCCTCCACTTATCCCTGCACCCATCTTCTTCATCTGCCTCACACAAACCTGAAAAACAAACTCAAGCACGAGTTCCAGCCACTGTTGTTGTGATTTTCGATCTCCTTGCTCAAAGCACCTCTCGCAACACTGCTTGGGGAGATTGTTCCTTGGTATGTGACTCCTCTGTTGGTCCAATTAGTTTTTGTTCTAGTGCTTTATTCTTTGCAAATTTGTGCTGCATAGGTGACCATGTTCTTGAGCTTGCATGTCAAATTTATATGGTTCCAAGTAGTTCTAATGCTTGATATATGCTCTAGGCACTTTTAGGAGTAGTTGCTATCAATTTTATTGAAGTTGGTTCACTTTTGTTTGAAGTTACTAAAAATTTCAGATTATTTCAGAAAATAATGAAGAGACTTTTGAGGGGCTCGTCGAGCGAAGCTCGAAGGAAAAACAAAAGGAAGAAGCCTGAAGCCCAAATATAATTTGCCTCGTACCGTGGAGGTCCGGCCGTGTGAATGGCCTTCCGATGACTTCTTGAGGAGAGCCGGAATTTATGAGGATTTTTATTTATTGATTGAGAATGCTGGCCTCACGAACTTCCTCCGCGACCAACGTCATCAGTATCTCTTACTCACAAATACTTGTGTGCAAAATTTCTACTATTTCCCTAAGAAATCACCTCCATCAGTAGAGTTTCATTTATATGACGTTGTTAAGAAGATGCCATTAGCTGAATTTTGCGAGGTTTGTAAAATATCCTTTGAGGGTACTTTGGATGAACCACACCGTAATGAAGTAGAAGCTTTTATTAACACTATCACTGTGGGAGAAACCAGGAAGGTTTCTGATGCAAGAATTACTAGCATACATTTTCCTGTTTTACGCTACTTTGCCTTATTTGCTAGTCGTTGCTTGATTGGTCACGGAACTGTGGAAACCTTAGTGTTCCTGATATTATCATTTTGTTCCATGGTTTATACCGCAACAACACTTTATTAGTATGGGCGGAATTATTGCTAGACGGTTAAGTTTGAACCGTACTAAAGGTCCCATCTTTGGAGGTATTTATGCTTCACGCCTAGCTGCACATTTTGACATACCTATTAGGCATTTGGAGAAAGAAGAAACATTGTTGCCCAGTGCTTATTTAGATAATAAGAGTATGCTAGCGCATGACTTTCTTGTTAAGGGCAAGGAAGGGGAGCTTAAATATAAATTGTACTTTGATAAACATCACCGTGAGACTATTACTTTGCCTGCTCCCTCTTTGTTTAACTTGTCTGCACGTCCTCACCTTGTTCCGTGGACGGCCGTTCAAGCCTATCGAAATCCTGTACCAGCCCCGGAACCGGAACCACAAGATGAGCCTCCACGACAGTCTGTTTATTCTTGGGATCCGGAGGCGGTTGCCAGCCAGTGGCAGTCAGAGTCCTCTTCATCACAGTATGATCCCAACTATTCTTCGTCACAGTATGACCCCAGCTACACCTACGGATATCCGCCAGGCTATCCCTAGCAATAGACCACCTTAGGCCAAAAGCCTAAGCTTGGGGGAGTACGTATTTCTCACCGACATTACATTTATGTTCACACACACTCATGGCTAAATGTCGGTGCTCATACTCTTTCACTGTAATATCCATGCTAGTTTATTTTCTTTTTCCTGCTTTCTTCTTGTGTGTTTAATAAACCTTAAGAAAAACAAAAAAATTAGTATTAGTTTATTTCTTTGCTGTAGTAATTAAAAATAAAACCCAAAAATATTTCCCGTTCTTCTTTTGCTTGTTGGGAGCTTTCCCGTGTAAATAGTTTTTATTTCTTTTCTTTTCTTTGGGGGTCAGTAGGAGAAGACCATGATTAAATTTTTGAAGTAGCTCTTATACGCATCATTGTTAATTTAACCAAGAGCCCATATTGCCTTGTCTTCTCCTGTTTAATGAATGCTCGTAGATTCCAGCTTAGTCCCATGCACGTGCACTCTTATTATTATTCACACCGTTTAGTCGTGCAAGTGAAAGGCAACTATGATGATATATGATGGATTGACTAAGATGAGAAAAGCTGGTATGAACTCGACCCCTTTTGTTTTTGTAAATATGATGAGTTCATCGTTCTTGATTCAGCTTATTATGAATAAACATGTTTTGCAATGACAATTAGAGATCATAGTTGCTCGTGCCATGCTTGATTAGCTAAGAGTTATAATGGTTTTACCTTGCGTGCCAACATGCTATTAAAATGGTTGTGATGTGGTATGATGGGGTGGTATCCTCCTTTGAATGATTTAAGTGACTTGACTTGGCACATGTTCATGCATGTAGTTGAAACAAATCAACATAGCCTTCACGATATTTATGTTCATGGTGGATTATATCCTACTCATGCTTGTATTCAATGTTTATTAATTTTAATGCATGTTCATGACTGTTGTCGCTCTCTAGTTGGTCTCTTCCCAGTCTTTTGCTAGCCTTCATTTGTACTAAGCGGAATGCTGCTTGTGCATCCAATCCCTTAAACCCCAAAGTTATTCCATATGAGTCCACCATACCTTCCTATATGCGGTATCTACCTGCTGTTCCAAGTAAATTTGTATGTGCCAAACTCTAAACCTTCAAATAAACATTCTGTTTTGCATGCTCGAATAGCTCATATATCAACTAGGGCTGCCCTTATCTTCCGTGTTAGGCGGGTTATTCTCAAGAGGAGTGAACTCCGCTCCTCACTCACGAGAAAATGGCTGGTCACCGGGATGCTCAGTCCCATGCTTTATGCAAACTAAATCAAAATAATTGCAAACAAAACTCCCCACAGGACCCATTGAATGTTGGAGGCACTTTCGTTGTTTCGAGCAAGCCATGGATTGATGCTTGTGGAGGAGGGGAGTATAAACTTTACCATTCTGTTTGGGAACCGCCTATAATTTGTTTAGCATGGAAGATATCGTCATCTCTTAGTTGTTATGTTGACAATGAAAGTATGCCGCTCAAAATATAATTTATCTCTATTTCAAAACCAAGCTCTGGCACCTCTACAAATCCCTGCTTCCCTCTGCGAAGGGCCTATCTATTTACTTTTATGTTGAGTCATCACCTTCTTATTAAAAGCACTAGCTGGAGAGCACAGCTGTCATTTGCATTCATTGCTGTTAATTTATATCGGGTATGACTATGATTGGATCTCTTTTACCATGAATTACAATGTCTAGTCAGTCCTTGATCTTTGAAGGTGCTCTGCATTTATGTTTTGCGGTCTCAGAAAGGGCTAGCGAGATACCATCTTGTTATATCATATTATGATTATTTTGAGAAAGTGTTGTCATCCGAGATTTATTATTATGGCTTGCTAGCTGATTATGTTGTTGATATGAGTAAACATTAGACCTAGGAGTTATTGCAAATGTGGTTAGTTATGATCTTTGCTGAAAACCTGAATGTTGGCTTGACATAGTTACAACAACAAGAGCAAACAGAGTTTGTAAAAGTTTTTCTTTTTCTCTTTTAGTTTGTCAATTGAATTGCTTGAGGACAAGCAAGGGTTTAAGCTTGGGGGAGTTGATACGTCTCCGTCATATCTACTTTTCCAAACACTTTTGCCCTTGTTTTGGACTCTAACTTGTATGATTTGAATGGAACTAACCCGGACTGACACTGTTTTCAGCAGAATTGCCATGATGTTGTTTTATGTGCAGAAAACAAAAGTTTTCGGAATGACCTGAAACTCCACGGGATGGCTTATAAACAATAATAAAAAATCCTCGCCAAAGATGAAGACCAGGGGGCCCACACCCTGTCCATGAGGGTGGGGGCGCGCCCCCTACCTCATGGGCCCCCTGGACACCTTCCGACGCCAACTCCAACTCTATATATTGGCTTTCGGGGAGAAAAAAATCAAGGAGAAGAAATCATCACGTTTTACAATACGGAGCCGCCGCCAAGCCCTAATCTCTCTCGGGAGGGCTGATCTGGAGTCCGTTCGGGGCTCCGGAGAGGGGGATTCGTCGCCGTCGTCATCATCAACCATCCTCCATCACCAATTTCATGATGCTCACTGCCGTGCGTGAGTAATTCCATCGTAGGCTTGCTCGACGGTGATGGGTTGGATGAGATTTATCATGTAATGGAGTTAGTTTTGTTAGGGTTTGATCCCTAGTATCCACTATGTTCTGAGATTGATGTTGCTATGACTTTGCTATGCTTAATGCTTGTCACTAGGGCCCGAGTGCCATGATTTCAGATCTGAACCTATTATGTTTTCAGGAATATATGTGAGTTCTTGATCCTATCTTGCAAGTCTATAGTCACCTACTATGTGTTATGATCCGGCAACCCTGAAGTGACAATAATCGGGACCACTCCCGGTGATGACCATAGTTTGAGGACTTCGTGTATTCACTATGTGCTAATGCTTTGTTCCGGTTCTCTATTAAAAGGAGGCCTTAATATCCCTTAGTTTACATTAGGACCCCGCTGCCACGGGAGGGTAGGACAAAAGATGTCATGCAAGTTCTTTTCCATAAGCACGTATGACTATATTCGGAATACATGCCTACATTACATTGATGAATTGGAGATATTTCTGTGTCACCCTATGTTATGTGTAGCGACCCGACCTCAGACGGTCAAGCCTACGTGTTCTTTGTGCCATCCTCGGATCAGTATCTTTGGCACACAGTACATCAATGTATATATCAAAGTGCAATCACATGTATAATTAACGTAAAACCGATATATACCTCATAAGTCACAGTGCAAACAAATAGTCGGGTGTGGAGTCCCATCAACGCCATCGGCAGGTTGAGTGTAGACCGTAACCCTGTACCGTACTCTTACTCGTAGGAAGAAAGTATCTGCAACATGATACGTTGCAGCCGTGTAGGTTAGTACATTGAATGTACCGGCAAGATCACAACATGAGAAAACAGATGATAAAACTATATTATATGCAATATGGCTCTGTGGCTCTGTGTCTGAGTTTTGTTTGCGTAAAAGCTGATTTTATTTTCCCTACATCAAAGGAATAAATGAAGTCTGTAATATAGAGTTTTCTATCATGACATGGTTCCGCCAATCGATTTCTCATAGCCCAAATTCATCATAAGTTGCCCACAATTAAGTTATCAGTCCGGTGTTGAGAGTTCCAAGATAGATCCAAGTCCAGATGCTCAAGTTGTCCGTAACCGGGGACACGGCTAATCGATTAGATTTAAACCCTCTGCAGAGGTTTGTACACTTTACCCGCAAGATTCGATCCCTCTTTTTACGTTCTCGCACTTGTGGTGTTTGAGAACAAGACGACCAAACATGGTCTTCCGAAGAGTTCCTCGACCACCGTCCGGTGCTCATCCAATCCTACCGTAGTTCTACATCTGCTAGCACCATCCCAGCCAGTCACAACTAAGGTCAACCAAGCCAGAGCCCATAGTGACTTGCGGTTGCAGGTAAGCTTCCGGGCATGAAGTATTCTTCCGTCTCTTTGAGTCTGGGTGAAGCTTTCCGCAAGGTGTGATGGCGCTTCTCCATGCATCCCGCCAACCACTGAATTCTCCGTGGTGCCCGTCAACCGTCCTTCACCCAAAGAGTGTGTATTGAATTCTTGTCTCGAGTCTTGAAGTCTTGAGGCCTTGAAGATGCAGTCCTTGCAGATTCCATCATGGAGTTGTCGTCATTGACGTAGATCCTCCATTCTCACACCACTCCCGAGCACTCATACCAACCCGTCTACTATAGCGTAGCATTAAAATAAATAACGTCCGGGCTTGGTAACAGGGTGATGGGTTCCTACCTCATGCATACTACTCAACTACAAGGATTCAATATCACTCTTTGGAGGGTTGTTGCAAAGATGCCACTAAATGCAATAAAACATAGGTATGAAAGCATGGTCAAAGTGAACTTGCACGGTATTACTTGATGAAGATAATAACGCTCTCGAATAAAGACTTGTAGAACTATTCGTCACTCCGTTGAAAAATCTATATTGAACAATCATATAAGCAATCATCCTAGCAATCAATTCTATCAATCATAACAATACTCAATCAAAATAAAAGCAACAAAGAAAACCAAGTCGAAAACCAAAGGAAAAACTTCGAAAGAAAAATTCGAGGAAAAACTAGTGGTGACCAACTCACACAAATCTTAACATAACATCACTAAATTACTCTAATTTTTTTCTACAGCAAAGAAAATATAAATCTAATAAAATAACAGAAAATAAATTACTAATTTAATAACTAACAAAAATAACTAATATAAAACTACTATAACCATCTAGTTAATACTAGAACAAATATAGCAACTAGCAAAACACTAAGACAACTATAACAACAAAACATTTATTAACACATTAATAAACTATACTAAATAAATATAACAACTAATGTGTTCACAAATAACAGAAACAAAAACAATATAACTTGAAGTGGAAAAAGAATTACTTTTAAAACTAATAAAACTATTTTTATCCACTATCACTATGAACTAAACAAGCAATTACAAAAACAGTAGCTAAACACTAATAAATAACTACAAAAATTTATCTACTGTAGCTAAACATAAACATATAACAACAAGTGAAAATCTAAAAAGGAATGAACTAAAAATAATTAAAACAATAATTACATAACTAAAACAACTATATAAGCAAAACAGTACTGTTTTTACTAAAAATCTAGTTTAAAATACTCCAAAATTACCAAACTAAATCCTACAGCTAAAAAATATCACAAGTGACCAGGAGCAAAAAGAATTAATTAAAAACCTATTTTTAAACTCAAGTTATGGCCAAAATACTAATCTGAACAAAACTTATCAAATTCAAATTTAAACTACTCAAATTTGAAATCCAGAGACACTAACAGAAGCTTCAGCAAATTTGTGACACATAGCAATTGGAATCACTCAAAAATACTAAAAACTCTAAAAGATATGAATTTTCTAAGATTGCTATTTTCTGAAAAAAAATGAATTACGGGATTTCGTGGATCTCGCCGGAGTAGTCGTCGGAGTTGGGGAAGAAGATCGGATCCGTTGTTGCGGTTGCTCCTAGAGGAAAGGAGATCACGGGACGGTGGAGAGGAGATCATATAAACCTCAGGAGAGGTCGAGGAAGTACCAACCGAACCTCGAACAACGGTGGAGAAGCCGCCGGAGTTTATGAACTCCGATGAGTAATTGTGCTGGATAGGGAAGAAGAGGCCGGTGAGTGGCGAGGCTCCGGTTCTTGGCGGGCGTTAGGCGTGGCGGCACTTGGCAGCGGCGGTGGCAAGCGGCGGCGGCGGCGCTGGGTGTAGGCGGCGGCGGCTTGCAGGTGTGGGCTGCTGCTGCTGGAGAGGAGAGGAGAGGTGTTGGTTTGATGTGTTGGAGGGGGTGCTTGGGTATTTATATTGGGGCGGGCAGGGCTTTGCTTGGGGTAGGGGACAAGAAATAGAGTAGGATTAGGAATCCTAGGAAAAAAAACGGAATAAGGAAACGGGATCAAATCCTACTAGGATTTGTAAAAGAATAGGAAACCTTGGCGGCTCCCTGGCTCCCTTGGTGCGTGCGTGCGATGGCCTTGGCCTCGGCCGGCCGGTTGGCTTGGCGGCTTGGGCCTTTGGCCCAAGGCGCTGCAGATATTTTTTTAACAAACAGAGAGGAAAATAAAATGATAAAACAAAATAAAATGAAAATATTATATAGGCATATAGTATGTCAAAATTTTCAGAAAAAGATTTCTTACATGATGAACATTATTCTAGCATTAAATAAAATACACACAAATTTAAATAAAGCAAAGAGTGCTTCTGGTCCAATAAAATCCAACAAAAATCATTTTAAAATACCAAAATGACTTTAAATTAATTTCTCTCCAATTTTCTGATGTAGGGAATCATGTTACCCTATTTTCCATATATTTTATTTTGGAGAAAAATAATTTGAATAAAACTCAAATAACTCCAAATTGAAAATAATTCAAAGGAACTTTGAATTTAATTCTTTAAAACTCCCAACTCATATTCCATATGTTTTGAAGAAGTCATTTTATCTTCGCTCGTGAAAATCATTGAGTTGCATAAAGTTTCAGAATTGGAAAATATTTTCCAAATGAAATTCAAATATTTTCAACACCCCTTGTCATTTAAATAAATGGAAGAAGTCATGTCATCTTCTCTCCAGGGTTTTGTGATGAAAAGAATTTGAATTCACGGAGATCACGAATGCAAAATGAAAGTTTGGGAAAGTCCTTTTATTCCCTCTCATTTAACTTTCAAAAAGTTTCGAATTTCACTCAATCAATCACCCAACAATCAAACAATCAAACAAATCTATCTATTTGTATAACATTCCAAAATTTAGAATTTTGGGATGTTACATTATGAGTGTTACATGATGAATCGCATCCGGCATAATTATCCATCACTGATCCGGTGCCTACGAGCTTTCCATATACTGGTCTTCGCTTATTTACTTTTCCGTTGCTACTGTTACAATCACTACAAAATACCAAAAACATTACTTTTGCTGTCTTTACTTTTGTTACCATTACCACCACTATCATATTACTTTGCTACTAAACACTTTGCTGCAGATACTAAGTTTCCAGGTGTCACAGCCCTAGAGCTTGCTTGTAGCTAGTGGCATTGCATCCATGCATCATGTTTAATTTTCATGAAATTTGAAATGGGGATTGCCTAAACCCTAGCATTAAAGGAATTCAAATAGGCTCAACCATAAATATTTTTCAATAGAACCAAATGGCCTTCAAAAATGTTCACCATTTTTTGGAAAAATGCTGGAAGCTTGAATCAGAGATGTTGCACATTTTTCCATGACATTTGGATTTTTGAATTAAATCATATAGTATTTGCATTTGGGCATTTAATGCTAATAAATAGTTTAAATGTTCAAATAATCATGAACTGAAATGTTTGTTGTTGGAAATATTCCAAACAGAGACATTGACCAGTTTCATGATTTTTGGAAATGCCCTGGCATTTTTATTAAAGTCAAACATAATTACAGAAAATAGAAAACAGAGATAAAAGAGAGAGAGAGAGAGAGAGTACCTTACCTGGCTTACCTGCGCAGCCCACCTGGCCCAGCCTTCTCTCCCCCCCTCCTCCTCGACGGCCCAGCTGGTGGCCCAGCCCACCACCGCCTCGCCGCTCGTCGTCTTCCTCTGCCAAGAGGCGAGGCGAGGCGTGGCGCTTGCCCGACGCCCGACGCCACCTCCTGCTTCGTGCTGGCGGCCTCCCTGACCTCCTCGCGACGCCACGACGACGCCCCGTGCCCCCTCGCTCCTCTCCCTCACTCGCTGCTCCCTCTCTTCCCCCCCTCTGGCCCTCTTCCCTGAGCTCACCGAGCGCAGCCGCCGCCGCCGCTCGCCGTTGCTGCGCCCTGGGCCATTCCCTCGCCCCTCTGACGAGCTCATGAGCTCCGCCTCGACGTCCTCAACCCCCCTCGCTCCGCCACTCGACGCTGGCGCGCTTCTGCCTCACCGAGGCCTCGTCCCGACCGGCCCGTCACCGGAGATTCCCTCCGACGCCCGAGTGCCTCAGGCCCCCTCTGAGCTCGCCGTCCACTCCAAGAAGATCGCCGTGAGCCTCTGACCGTTCTCCCCCTCTCAGTTTTCTTCTCCGTGCACCGTAGCCGCCGTGCCACTTGCACCCGATTGCCGGCCGCCGCCCCGAGCTCGTTCCCGACGAGTTCGGCCGCTTCTAGCTTCTTGTTCTTTGCGTTGGATGCGGCGAGCTCCGGCTCCGGGTGCCTCCGCCGCTTCGTTTGGGTGCGGAAGGGCGATTCCGCACCTCCGCCAAGACCTCACCGAGCCTTGCCGCCGCCAAACCTCGTCGCGGCAGGGATTCCGCCACCCCGCACCTCCCGTTGGTCTCCCTAGATGCGGCGGGATCACGGGCTCCCTCCTGGTGCCCTCAGCGCGCCCCAGCCGCTGCCCTAGCGTCACTCCGGCGAGCCACCGCCGCTCGGTTGGTCGTCGCCGGCCTAACTCCGGCCACGCCGACGTGGCAACCTAGTTAGGGCTAATCACCCACTAGTTAACCCCCTGACCGACTTACACATGGGCCCCACCGGTTTAATTAGCCAGCTAACGAAATTAGTTAGATCTAATCCAACCGACTGGACCCACGTGTCAGCTTGACTTTGACTTAGTCAACATTGACCGGGCCCACCTGTCGGTGACCTAACCAGCCACAGGTCACGACGTGGACCCCACCGGTCGATTTGACCTGGACCGCCCCAGTTGACTTGATGACGTCACACTGACGTGGTGCTGACGCCATAATCATTTTCTGGATTTATAATAATTCAGGAAATTTCAGAAAATATCCCAAACTTCAAATATTCATAACTTTTAATCTGTAGCTCCAAATTAAATAATTTATATATGAATAATGATCAGAAAAATGTGAAGAATCTGTTTATGCCATGATCATGCATGTTTGAACAAGTTAACCTCACTGAATAGGATGAATCATGATTAGGGTAATTTATGAAATAGCATTTGGAGTTGGAGTTCAACCTTGTTTGAATTCCACTTCAACTAACTTGGATTACTGTTGCATTAGGTGAATTCAGTACCTTAACATGACATGTCATTCATGTGAATGTGCATTGCATTGATGGTGTTCTCTCTTGTTTGCCGGTAATTGCCCCCTCTCGATAGACGACGTTCCGACGATTGTTCGATGACACCGATAAAGAACTATATTATCTTCAGAAGTGCCAGGCAAGCAAAAACCCCTTGTTCATTCCGATATAATCCCACTCTCTCGCTCCTGCTCTATTTTATTGCATTAGGACAACAACGAATCATGTGTTACTTGCTGCGGTAGCTGAACCCCTTTATCCTCTGCATGACCTGTCATTCCACAAGAATTAGATGAAACCCACTAGCATGAGTAGGAGTTGTTTGAGCCATGTTGTGCCTACTCATTCATGCTTGTTGTCATGCACACTCTTGCTTAGAGTTGAGTCAGTCCGATTCATCGGGATGAATTGGAATGGTTGTGTGAACATGTCCCATCGTGTGTGAGCTAAGTGTGTGAACACGATTTGGTAAAGGTAGCGGTGAGAGGCCATGTAGGAGTACATGGTGGGTTGTCTCATTGCAGCCGTCCTCGTGAACTGAGTTCTGTGTTTGTGATCCATGAAACAGTTACTACCACGCATTGGGATCCTTAATTGACCCTCTCGGCTTCTTAACCACCCTTGTCCTCAGTCCGGGAGTTGCAAGTAGTTTCTGGTGTTTGTAGCATGCTGGGGGGCGCACGCAACGCTGACCGTAGGGGTGGGTTGTGTTGCGGTAGGCACCGTGGCCGGTGTACCGATTCGCCCGTTTGGTGTCTCGGGAACCCTGTACATATCGTTCGGGGCTGTATGGGAAACCTCGGCGGACTCCTGCGGATGGAACCCGAATAGGCGATAAACTGGACTTGGGACTTGTGTGTTTAGGTAGGTCGTGGCCGACACACACGTTGGGCTTACGCTAGAAGGTTGCCGAGTACATGTCGTGTAAACGGCGGAAAGTGGTTAGAGCGTGTGAGAAGAAGTACAACCCAGCAGGGATTAATTTGATCTATACGAATAGCCTTGTCCACGGAGAAGGACTTACGGGTTGCCTATATCGGTTCATAGACAAGTGAAAGTGGATACTCTAAAATGCGCCAAGATAACCGTGGAGTGCTATGGATGGCGTTCTCGTAGGGAGACGGGAGCGGGTCCATAGTGGTGTATTGATATGGTGAATATGTGGACTCGTAGCGCCACCTCAAAAGAGTTACTTGCAGTCGTAGTTTAGGATAGCCACCGAGTCAAATCTGGCTTGCTGCAGTCAAACTCAACCACCCCCTTTTTATAATGATGCATATGTAGTTAGTTCTGATGTAAGTCTTGCTGAGTAAGTTTGTACTCACGTTTGCTTATCTTATGTTTTGCAGAGACTTCGTTCTCGCTAGTAGTTCCACGTGAACTTGACGTTTAGCTTGTTACCTCAGCCACGATCTTGTGCCCTCGGCAGATCTGGTAGATAGTCGGGCTTCTCGGCCTTCTTCATTTATAGTTATGCGTACTTTCAGACATGTTTAGCTTCCGCTTGTGCTTTGACTTGTATGCTCTGAGTGTTGGGTCATGAGACCCATGTTTGTAATATCTCGCTCCTCGGAGCCTATTGAATAAATATTTGAGTCGTAGAGTTATGTTGTGATGCCATGTTGTATCTACACATATTGAGCATATTGTGTGTATGTTTGAAATGCTTGGTATGTGTGGGATCCGACAAACTAGTTGTTTATCCTTGGCAGCCTATCATATGGGGAAATGTAGTCTCGTGCTTCTGAGCGATGGTAGTCCGCTACAGCCGGTTCACCGGAGTCCTGCTAGCCGATTACCGCTTGGACACTTGACTGGCGGCATGTGTTTCGCCGTTCCTTATGTCCGTTCCTTCGGGAAATGTCACGCGGTGTTATTCGGAGTCCTGCCTAGCCTGCTACAGCCCGGGATACCGGAGTCCTGTTAGCCCAAAGGTGCTACAGCCCAATTTATACGTTGATGACCGACATGCTCGATGTGATTCATGTATGCCTGTTCCCATAGGTTAGTGCCGCTTTGGGTTCACGACTAGCCATGTCGGCCCGGGTTCTTTGTCATATGGATGCTAGCGACACTATCATATCGTGAGCCAAAAGACGCAAACGGTCCCGGGCCATGGTAAGGCGACACCCGTGGGAATACCGTGCGTGAGGTCGCAAAGTGATATGAGGTGTTACCGGCTAGATCGATGTGACTTGGAATCGGGGTCCTGACACCAGGTGTGGTTGAATTGACAACTCAGCTGCTAATACTTGAGAATATTCTTTAGCTCCCCTTGTGTCGAATCAATAAATTTGGGTTGAATACTCTACCCTCGAAAGCTGTTGCGATCCCCTACACTTGTGGGTTATCAGGAACCACCGAAATGTCTGAGGTATAGATACAGTTGCTTCTCATAAATGGTAGTAACGTTGTGTCAATAGCAGCTGGATCGCCTTTCACCATAATTGGATAGTTTGGTCCAAGGAAGAGCGAGTTTGCACCAAGACTATCAATACTGAACCAGGGAGAAGGTGTTGGCGCTAGCACAATAGTATCCATCCTAAATACCATGCAACGGGTGTTGGAATAGGTCAGGAGAGGGCGACCATGGGAGACAACACCTGCTTCCTCGATAATGTGATCCGAGTGCCTTGTATCTGAGACAAGAAGAGGTGATCCGTCGTAATTAGTTGCCAGCGCCACTGAGTATATAAGTTCTGCTCCTCCTCATGCTCGTGATCATCACCATCGTCATCTCCCCCTTGCTTATAAATTTTTTCAAGTATAGGTGGTGGAATGTTCACAGGACATTGGAAACACAAGAAGAAGGTTAATTAGTTAAGGGAAACTTGCTAACCCGCATGCATGTGGATGAAACAATTATAATTATGGTGGAAGACAAACGTACCGAAACTACGAGGATCCCATGCAAAAACAGTGCCACGAGTGGTGGCAGCAAACACAAGATCCTCGTATTCAATTGCATCACAGTACATATCCGTGTATAGAAACTGATTTTTGAGCAATATCCATCCAGTCGAACCACGAAGGACGGTAACAAGCTTGTCGAAGATAGCCACAACTTGATAGTTCTTGTAATTCCAAGAGCGGTTGGGAACTCGACAAATTGCTATCTTCAGTAGATGACAGTCACAATGATCGTATTTGAACGTACGTAGATCATCTGTGTGCTCAACCTCAGGGCACTCGGAGATTTTTGGAAGTGGAATCCGCTGACGAGTGTACACATTCACAAGTTCCCACTTGCAATTGTACCCAATATAAACAACCAAATCTCCATTTGCGCCAGCCCAGGACTTACCATTAAGCGATGGCATATTGACATCACACGTATCATTATCAAGCGGCATCAACTTGCACAAGGCAAGGCCTTCGTCGTCCGCGCCCATGCGAACAGGCTTATAGCGAAGAAGATAAGGGAGATCAAACCGCTCCTGGACCCTTGGGTTCCTTGTAATGATGTTATTAATTGAGTCGATAATGGGCTTGAACGAACCTGCCATGCTAGCCGAGGTGATGACGTCGCACCGATCAATGAGTTCCCCCACCACGTCATCTTTCAGATCGGGGCAAGAATAACGGGGTCGTTTCCGGCTTGTTCCATCCATGGAGAAGACGATCGAACAATGGCAGAAGGAATGGTGAAGGAAAATGGAGGAGGGAGGAAGAGCGTGCGACAGTAGTTCCAAATCGAGAGGGAAAGGCGAACAGTCGGTGGACGGTTGCCAGTTTGCCACGGTACACGAAGAGGCGCCCCGGACTCGCCGTCGTCTCACTGACATGTTGGAACGGGACCACATGTCAACAAAACATGGTGTGTAATTTCTCGTGCAAAATGTGATCTGGCCGCGTTGGCCCGAGGTGCCGCATTATTTCTCGCTTTATCTTTTTAATGGCGTGCCGTTCAGTTTTGAAGCATGACTACCTGGTACTGTTTGCAGAGAAAATATAAACTACTCTACCACTACTCCACCTTTGGTACTAGTAGTATAAAAAAGATATATAGGCTGGAGCTTCAGAGCTTTCTTCCTAAGGGCTGCCCACTTGCTTCTCACACTATCACCCTCTCTCTAGATCTAAAAAATACGGCCTCTCTCTCCCTCCTCACCGGTGGTCACAGGTCCGCCGGGGAAGAAGAGGACGTGCAGCGTTGACGCACTCGTCGGCGGCGAGCGAGGCCACGCACTGACGACAAGGTCGTCCTCTCAGAACTAGCGCCCGCGCAGGATGGCCTCCGTCCCCAAGCTCGCTGCCGTAGTGCGTGCGGAGGACGACGACCACGAGCGAAGCCACTTCCCGCCGACCCTCAGGTATGCTACCTCTTTTCGAACCATACCCTTGTTCTATTGCCCCATCTGCCATGTTGCTGCATGTGGATCTTTCTCCACTCCACCATCTTCCCAATTTGCTATCTTCTGCTCTGCTGGTCATGCATTTAAAACCATAATTTGCACTATTAAAGGAAACCCTACTTCATGCAGACTAATCCATGTCTGGGTTGAATAAGGAAAGGAAGGGAGAATGTACTGTCCAAGAGAGTAGGCATCGAACCTGCATCTAGGTTGAAAAGGGGAAAATCAGTAGCTAAGGAACGAGTCTCGTGTCTCTTGGTTGAAGAAGGGTAGAAAGGCATGACAACGCAATAGAGAATGACCAGGTCGATCGGTTTGTTGTCCTCACATAGGAAAAAGGTGGCTAAACATAACAAAAATGGGACGTAATCCACATATGCTGCACGGATATTTGTTGCTCGGGCAACCATACCTCCCTCACCACTCTATGCGTCCGTGGAGGTACATCGTCTTTGGTGCGCCCACTGTCCGAATGGGCCTCCCATGCTCTTAGTGTCACTTTTTTGCTGTTAGTATAACACCAGCAGTCAAGTCAAGCAGTGCTACTGCTAAAGTGATGCCACATTTAACTAATGCCGCACTCAGTCTAATGCCACCAATAAATTTAAGCAATGCCATTTAATGTCACTGGATTATTTCAGGGTTAGTTGTTGATTGTGGATGTATTAAAGATTTTTCAGCTAAGGCATTCTAATGTTGTTGCACAACTAGTATACCAACGATGAAACTTGTTACTACCTTCAGATTTTTGCACTGTTAATGCTTATAGATTACATACCTAACTTTCATGAGATAAGTTAATTTTTTCTACAGTGTCACCAAAATGCCAAGGCGCTGATGTCATTTGATTTTGGTTAAACTGCACAGAAAATTATGAAGAAAAGAGGAAAGGTCAAGAGTGGGCACCTCCTCCTCTGGCTGTTCTCTTGATTCATTCGATCAAGTTTTTATGTTTGATCGATTATCAAAATTGGATAGCAATTTTTAAGGTCCGCCCGAGTTCGAAATGATATTTACCTTGGAGGTACATGGTTTGCAATTTTTGTATACTGTCATTAGTTAATAATGCTAGTTACCTTCAGACTTTTGTATTTGGTTTAATGCTCATGCACAGCTAGTATACCAATGCTGAAACATGTTACCTTTACATTTTGTATTGTTAATTCTTATAGAAATCTTCCAGTGCCAGAGTTTATTGAAATCTGTTCAGTAAAACCATTGTATTGTACCCTGTAATAAAATAACTATTCTACTGTTGCACTAGCCACTGGATTAGTGTATATTTGTAGTATTCAAAATTTCGAATGGTGTTGCATTAGTGTATGGACATAAATAAAGTGTGGCAAGCTTTCCCAGATATGTGCTCAAGAAAACTACTACATGTTTTTCTAAATACTAGTAGATGTTTGGGTACTTTAAACTGAACCGCGAAAACGTCTTATATTAAGGAACAGAGGGTGTAGAGTTCACTCAAATTATCCCGGTAAAGCTAGTCACACCTTTGTTAAAATTAATGTTCATTATGTTATCGGAGGAGGTCTGTAAGTTTGTCTCTAATGCCTGTCGACTACATACCTGACATCATGATGTAATGTTAAGTCATTTCCTTTTGTACAGTGTCACTGAATTGTCAAGGCGGTAATGGCATTTTATTTTAGTTGAACTACACAAAATATGCTTAAAAGAAGAGGAAAGGTCAGGAATCAATCATTCTTTCAGAAAGAACTATATATGCCTTTCTGACATCAGCCTCTATTGCCTTAGTTAGTCCTTGAAACAGGTGGTTAGAAACAGTCTTGCTACCTTTTCCAATTAAGAAATTGGAATGCTTATATTTGTGTGTCTATGCTTCAACTAGTAACACTTTTATAGTAATCACACTTTCAATATCTATGCAAACAGGGATGCTCGATTTTAGTGGAACTGCATAAAAAGTCCAATTGGTTCAACATTAGGAGCATGTTTTCTTCCAAACCTTTATATCCAATTGGTGGCACTATGAGCTGTTCATTAAGAAGGTACATGGTTTGCTACTATCTTGCTACTCTTTTTGTACTGTCATTAGATAGTAATACTAGTGGTTTGCATGTGAATTTATTAGCAGGGTGGACCTACATTGGAGGTGCAGGACAGGATTCAATGATTGGATACTCAATTTCTGTTGTATCGGTTTCACCTCTTCCATCACTGCGAACATGGATATCCTTGGTCTGATGAAGAATAGGCGTCATATTTCTGCTCTGAACAAGCAAATCAATTCAGTTTGAAATTGTCCAGTGCAAAACATGACTGTATCAAATTGTCCAGTGCAAAACATGACAGATGCTAAGCGGAAGAGACATGTTTAAACCGAAAATACAAGGTGGGGTATATGTTTACTAGCTGCTTGATATTTGTGCAGACAGAGATGTCTGCCCATTGCTATTTGGCAAACACACAAAGTGACCACAATTTTGGTTGAACTGCACAAGAGAATAGTATAGTCACTTCATGCAGTGCCATTTGAAAATAGACACAGAAAGATTGGATAGTCACTTCATGGACTGTAGAAAAGTAGTATTGTACTATTTATTGGCCAACACTAGGTGCTTCATTGCTTTGGTCTGATTATACAATGGGCATCATTTTGCCTAAGTTAAAGTTTGTATTCCAAAAATAGTAGATCCAAGGGGCAGTTTTTTGAATAAAAATGACTACCTCTGAAGAAACTGACAAGCTGCTCTGAAGAAAATGTCATGTGAATCTGAAGAAACTGCCAGCTAAAACGTTCGCAAATGCCTTATCTCCCAGCTAAAGTTCATCAACTAATGCCCTCGGTTGCGACTCGTTGCATGCTACTCCGCGTACTGGCTACGAGCGATTTTGAGTGCCTGCATGCAGCCGGCCGTAATTAAGGCAGCTAACTGATGCGAAAAAAGATGCACTTTAATTGTTGCGGGCCTTTTAAATCTGTGGAATCATTATTGACAAGGAGGGAGATGATTTGAGTGCACTCGTTTGACCGTCATGCCGGCGTGCGACCCAGCACGGACGGGACGGGACGGCACAGTCAGAATTTCAGTTTCTCTAGTTTTCCACGGCAAGCTGGTGCGCTAAGCCATGCCTGCTTAATTATGCATTGAATTCCGATGACCGTCACGCTACCTTCTGCCTATAAGTACTGTTTCCCGACCTTCTATGGTGGCACCGTGACCCAACTTGCCCTATCCTCATAAGCCCCCACCGGACCGACGTTGCTCGGCACTTATCCTCGCTCTCGCCACGTGCGCCATGCCCCTGCCCGTCCACGATAGGCCAGGTCGGAGGCGGTCATCGCCGGAACTAGTGTTCGGTTTTTCACTAAAAGGCAGACGGAGGGAGGAGGCATTCTATCGGTCTTTAGATGGCAATGCGGAGATCGAGGACTTGTTGGAGCGCGACCGCCTGGCGGAGGAGCAGGAGATGTTGGAGCGCGACCGCTTGGCGGAGGAGCAGCGTATCGCCGATTTGCGCCGCCAGCGGGACATGGAGCAGCAGTGCACCGACGCTCTGAGTCGCGAGCAGAGCGTCCGCACCTGGGCCGACTACGTGGAGGCCGACGCCCGGCAAATAGCCCTGGAGGTTGTCGGGCACGCACACGTTCACGACGCCGATTTTTACTACCAGCTCGTCAAGTGGGTTTCCCGCTTAGAAGCCGAAGCTTCGGTGGACCACGCCGACATGGAAAGGGCCAACGCGCGCGAGCAAAGCGCCCTATCGCACCTCTGGCAAGTCCGAGGCGAGCCGGAGGACGCTAGTGCCGGCGTTTAGCGTGTACCGCAGATGGCGGCCGGCATCGTCTAGTTAGCTAAGAGTAAGTTAGTACTTGTACGCTACTAGAGTATTAGTGGGAGTAGATAGTTAAATTGGCTATGATGGTTGTCAATGTGGAAGTTCAGTACTCTATATGTGGATCGGACACATGTTACTTTGCTCGAATGTTGAACTTTCCGTTTGAACGTATGGAATGGGCTGTAATTTTTTTAAATGGGTTGTATTTGTCCTCCACGGGTTTAGAGGCTGACTTGTGGGCCTACCAAGTTGATGCGTACACAATCAGGAGATGATTGTACGTGGAGAGGATGACAGCAGGGACCCCCCAAGGTCATGGCAGTACGCACGCAAGTGCCTCCTTATTTCAATCCAATAAAAAAATGGCTCCTCCTAATGGATTTATGACATCTGGGTCCCATGCCATTGTCAACGCAGTCAATAAACGAGAGAGTTGCACAACGAGCGGCTGACACCAGGGACCCAGCAGCTCGCCCAATTATTTTTGTTTTGGGTTAATTTGATAAATGCCACTCCAAATCTGGTGTTTCTGAGAAATGCCACTGCAATTTCCAAACTTTGAAAAATGCCATTTCCAGTGGCATTTTTCGAAGTCTGGAGTGGCGTTTTTCAAAGTTTGCAAATTGCAGTGGCGTTTTCCAAAGTTTGCAAAAATTGCAGTGGCATTTTTCAAAGTTTGGAAATTGCAGTGGCATTTTTATGAATCGCCATATTTGTTGTGGCATTTATCTAATTTGTTTTTGAGACGGAAGCAGGGTGTCAACTGGGCTGTGCGGGGCACTCTGGCCTGTCTAGACAACCTTCTCTTTTATGTTTACCACAGACCAGCCCAGTAGTTTTTTTTTCTTTCTTTACGAAAATGGCTAGCCCATTTTTGTGATTTCAAGTAAGTCGCTTTGTCAGGCATGTTGGGCTGCAAATCTTTCAAGACGAGGAGAGCTTCATTCGGCTGGACGAGAAAATGGCCTATCAGTAATGAGAAATGGGTTGTACATTTTTAAAACACATCAAACCGGCAATTACTTTCAAATTTCTTTTTTCATTTCAAGATTATAAATTGCATTAATTTTTATGCGTGGACAATTTGTTGGATTTTATATTGATATACATTTATTTTTTAAATCAGTTTGAATGTGACTCGAAATTTCGGGATTAAAAACAGTTCGGACCACACCGAAATATGCAACATTTCGTATAATTTTTTAACCCTGGCCACAATATGGGCTATAATGCTAAAAAAAGAATATGGGCTCGAAAAACCTTAAGAATTAGCAAATGGGCTGTAAATTATTAGAAATAATGGCAGATGGGTTGTATGCTGTTTCCCACAAATTTGAGGCTTTCCTAAAAAAAGGTTGACGCACAAGCAATGGCTGCTGGATGTCCGTCCAACGGCCGTCGTGCTTCTTCAATCTCTGCTCTTCCTGCTCCAGCCGCTCAAACAAGCGCCGGCGGGACTGCCTACTCCCTCCTCCCCGCGGCCGGCTGTGCTACCGTGCAGGCCTCACCGCCCCACCGTACTCCCATCGCTGGCCTAGCCATCCCTCTACTCACCCACACCTGTTGTTATTCTCCGGCGACGGCATTTAATCAAGAAACCTCAGACAACAGATTTCCTCCGTGGGAAACAACGCCTAGTCTTCCCTGCCTCCGTGTCGTTCCCTTCCTAGGCCTCGCCACGTCCACCGCCCTGGTGCTCTCGGCGCCTGGTCAACCTGGTCAACAACCAACATGCATCTGAAGTGGGCTGTACGTGGAGAGGCCGACAGCTGGGTCCACGGCCGCACGCAAGGAAATGCCTCCTTATTACGCGCAAAATAATGATTCCTCCACCTGACATCTGGGACCCACCGAAAGGGCCTCTGTATTTCGCGAAAAAACGTTACCGCCACTGACAGCTCGGACCCACCAGCTATATCTTCGCACGCAAGGAAGTGTGTCCTTATTACGCACAAAAAAAATGAATACTCCCCCTGCTAGCTGGGACCCAGGATTATGGCAGGCTGACATGTGGGCCTACTAAGTTGACGGGGACGGAGGGCTTTGTCAACTTAGTCAATATGCACGATTCTAGCTCCAGTGACCGTACGATATCCATCCAGCGGCTGTAGTGCTTCTTCAACCTTTGGTCTTCTTGCTCCAGCTGCCCAAACCAGCACCGGTCGTGCCTCGTGCTCCTGCCTCCCGTGGACGGCTGCGATGCGGCGGAGGCCTCACTGCCCCCTACTATTCCCACCGCTGGCGGGCCATCCCTCTACTCACCCACAGCCCTCACATTACTCAAGGGCGACGGCAGCCTCACACCGCAGCGAACGGTGAACCCTCGTACTCCTCTGGCGTGGGCATCCATCGCCGCGTCTTCCCCGGCTCCGCGTCTTCCCTTCCTAGTCTCGCCGTCGTCCACCGCCACGGTGCTCTCGGCGTGTGGTCAACATGGTCAAGGAACGGCTTCCGTCGGACGTGGGTATGCGTGGAGAGGCCGATACCGGGTCCACGGCCGCAGCAAGGAAGTGCCTCCTTATTACGCACAAAATAATAATTCCTCCACCTGATAGCGGGGACCCACCGAACGGGCCACCGTATTTCATGAAAAAAACATTTCCCCCAGACTGCTGGGACCCACCAGCTACATCTTCGCACGCAAGGAAGTGCGTTCGGGAAAAAAAACGATTCGCCCCCTGACTGCTGGGACCCACCAGCTACATCTTCGCAGGCAAGGGCCTTACAGTCGGGACCCACCTGGTCGAAGCGTACGTAGCTTTGTCATTCTGGTCGCGAACGTGTACGTATATACTGGTCGATGTAGAGGCGCGCACGTGTCGTAGTAGAGGCGTGCATGTAGCATGTACACGCACGCATAAACGCCGTGGTGCAAGAAAGTAAATACGGCCACGTACGTACATACGGGCGGGGTCACGAACGCCTACTCGCGCGTACGTATGGCCAGGGCTCGTGTACATGGCTGGGTCGGAACGGAGAAACAGCGTCGCCGTCGTGTTCATGGGGAGGCAACGGAATGCGTCGTGTTCATCAGGAGGCAACGGAATGAGTGGGAGCCAACCGTCTTGGACGGAACAGCCGATGGAAACGAGGCCTGGCGTACCGCAGAATGGAGGAAACGGCCTTGTGTTCGACCGGCCACGTTCGAAACAGGATCCTGTTCATTGGGTGGGGTCTGGCATACCGCAAAACGGAGGAAACGGACCTCCTACGGTCGAAACGGGGGTCCTGTTGATCGGGAGGGGTGTGGCGTACTGCAAAACGGAGGAAACAGACTTGTGATTGGAGCGCAACGGTCGAAACGGGGGTCCTGTTCATCGGGAGGTGTGTGGCGTACCGCAAAACGGGACTCCACGGGATACTGTTCATCTCCACCGTCGACCCCCTCCAGCCTCCACGGGCTACTGTTCATCCACCGTCGACCTCCTCCAGCCTCCACCCGCGATTGTTCATCCACAGGCTCCTGTTCATCCAGCCTCCACCGGCTACTCCACCGGCCATCGCTCAACCAGCCCTTTCCACGGGCTCTGTTCAACCACCCTCCACGGGCTACTGCTCGTCCAGCCTCCACCGTCTCTGTTCATCCCGCACTCCACGGGTGGTCCTATTCATCCTGCCCTCCACGGGTCCTGCTCATCCAGCCCCAACCGCTCAAACGATCGGGGTCCTGTTCATCCATCCCCACCGGGAACTCTTCATCCAAACCCCCCAGCAATGCTCACTGTTCATCTAGAGGCAATGCCACGGGGTCCTGTTCATCCACCCCACCGGAACTGTTCATCCAAACCCCCCAAAGAACGCTCATCGCTCATCCAGAGGCGCATCGATCGGCCTCCGTTAGCACCAAGAGCGGCGAATCGCTCGATCGGGTTCAGTTAACAGCCATCGATCGATCGCTCGGGTTCAGTAACGTGTAGCCTGCAGTGCAATCGCTCGGGTTCAGTTAGAGCCCAACGCCTCGCACCCACGTGTGTGTGTACGAGAGAAACGCGCATCGCTCGGCCCCGACCACCCACCGTAACCAGGAACACCCCAATATTTTCCTCCCCCTCGCTTCTACCACGGTTTTTTCCGTCATGGACGGCCCAAAGAATGTCATGCAGCTGCGTCTCCGGCCCGCCCAGGACGAAAAGTCCATTTTTTATCATGATTTTTTGTCATAGAAGTAGGACCCCACCACATATATGATGATACCGGGTTTTGTCACAATTATCGTTATAGAAGTGTCATAAGTATGACAGAAAAGATTTTCGTCTGGCCCAAAATGTCACGGATGTGTCTTTTTATGTAGTGTAGAGAGCTCAAGTTAATTTTGCAAAAGACTATTAATAGATCTAGAAAGAATTGGTCCAAGAAACTTGATGATGCATTATGGGCCTATAGAACTGCATATAAAAATCCTATGGGTATGTCCCCGTATAAAATGGTTTATGGGAAAGCATGTCACTTACCTCTCGAACTAGAACATAAGGCATATTGGGCCATTAAGGAGCTCAACTATGATTTCAAACTTGCCGGTGAGAAGAGGTTATTTGACATTAGCTCACTTGATGAATGGAGAACCCAGGCTTATGAGAATGCCAAATTGTTTAAAGAAAAAGTTAAAAGATGGCATGACAAAAGGATACAAAACCATGAGTTTAATGTACGTGATTATGTGTTTCTATTCAACTCTCGTTTAAGATTTTTTGCATGAAAACTTCTCTCTAAATGGGAAGGTCCTTACGTTATCGAGGAGGTCTATCGTTCCGGTGCCATAAAAATCCGAAGGTGGTGAACGGTCAAAGAATCAAACATTATATCTCAGGTAATCCTATAAATGTTGAAACTAATGTTATTGAAACCGTAACACCGGAGGAATACATAAGAGACACTTTCCAGAACGTTTCAGACTCCGAAAAGGAATAGGTATGTGGTACGGTAAGTAAACCGACTCCAAAACAGTTCTAATGTCAATTTTTCTCCGTTTGGAATATTTAAGAAAATAGGAAAATAAGAAGTAGTCCAGGAAGGACACGAGGCTTCCACGAGGGTGGAGGGCGCGCCCTACCCCCTAGACGCGTCCCCTTGCCTTGTGGGCACCTCGTGCGCTCTCCGGACTCTGTTTTCTCGCACAATACTTCTTTTGGTCGGTAAAAATTCATTATATAATCTCCCGAAGGTTTTGACCACCGTATCACGCAATTATCCTCTGTTCTTGTTTCGAGCTGTTTTTCTGACAGATCTAGATCACCATGACGTCTCCAAGTGCCCCCAAGGACAAGTTCTTCGAGAAGGTCATCAACTTTTACCTCATGGAAGTGCTGCAACATCCTCAAACCATTGAGATGCGTGAGGGGTTGCTGCACATCCGCGATGTTGAGGGACCAAGGAGGACCGGAAGCGTGGAGACAAGGCTCGAGGCAATGGAGCAACAAGTTTTCAAGTGTCAGGAGATGGTGGAGTGTGGACTAGACTCCAATCACATAATGATCACGGAATTCACCAACAACCACAAGCTGGATGCCAAGGACATTGGGGAGGCAATCTTAAAGCTTCATGAGAAAATCAAGCATCTCCAAGCCCAGATCTATGACCTGCAAAACCAAAACAGTGAGTATGAATATAGATTCAAGAGGATGAGTTTGGCTGCAGATTTAAGGATCTCGGAGACTCGATCATCCTTTTATGATGGTGAGCCTATGCCTTGGAAGAGGGACAACAAGCCTACATCATCAACAACTCCATCTCCTTAACCGGCAAAAGAGACATAATCACATGGGTATGGGCACTCCCCTTGGCAACTTCCAAGCTTGGGGGAGGTGCCCTGGTATCGTATCACCATCACATTCCTATCTTTACCATTTTTCTTAGTTCGATCCTTTTGGTAATATCTTGATCTAGTAGATTAAAGTTTTAGTATGATTTAGTTTTGAGTTTTGCCTTATGATCCTTCTATGTAATCGAATCCGTGAGCTATATAATAAACATTATTGTTGAGTCAAGGGCTTGATTATTTTGCTATGATCTTGTGGGAATAAAAGAAAAGAGAAAGAATAAAAAGAAATAAAGAGACCATATTGATCCTATGGAGAGTAATGACTTCACATATAAAGAGTATGATGATTAAAAGTAGTTGAGAGTTGACAAATTTAGTTTTGGTCATCGTTGCAATTAATAAGAAGTAATAAAGAAAGAGAGGTTTTCACATATAAATATACTATCTTGGACATCTTTTATGATTGCGAGCACTCATTAAAGTATGACATGCTAAGGAGTTGATGTTGGACAAGGAAGACAATATAATGGGTTATGTTTTCTTATATCTGAAATAAAATATATTGTCATGGATCATCCGACATGTTGAGCTTGCCTTTCCCTCTCATGCTAGCCAAATTCTTTGCACAAGTAGAGATACTACTTGTGCTTCCTAATATCCTTAAACCCAGTTTTGCCATGAGAGTCCACCATATCTACCCATGGATTGAGTAAGATCCTTCGAGTAAGTTGTCATGTTGCTTGCAATAAAAATTGCTTCTAAATATGTATAATCTATTAGTGTGGAGAAAATAAACTTTATACGATCTTGTGATATGGAAGCAATAAAAGCGACGGACTGCATAATAAAGGTCCATATCACAAGTGGCAATATAAAGTGACGTTCTTTTGCATTAAGATTTCATGCATCCAACCCCAAAAGCACATGATAGCCTCTGCTTCCCTCTGCGAAGGGCCTATATTTTACTTTTACCTTATGCAAGAGTCATGGTGATCTTCACCTTTCCTTTTTACATTTTATCCTTTGGCAAGCACATTGTGTTGGAAAGATCCTGATATATATATATATATATATATATATATATATATATAATTGGATGTAAGTTAGCATGAACTATTATTGTTGACATTACCCTTGAGGTAAAAGGTTGGGAGGCAACACTATAAGCCCCTATCTTTCTCTGTGTCCGGTTAAAATCCATAACCATAAGTATTGCGTGAGTGTTAGATAATGTGAAAGACTAAATGATAGTTGAGTATGTGGACTTGCTGAAAAGCTCTTATGTTGACTCTTTCCGATGTTATGATAAATTGCAATTGCTTCATTGACTGAGATTATAGTTTGTTGGTTCTCAATGAAGTTTCTGATTCATACTTAACATTGTGAATAGATTATTACTTGAGCATAAGAAATCATATGACAATATCCATATATGTTGATGTTATAAGAATGATCATGATGCCCTCATGTCCGTATTTTATTTCATCGACACCTCTATCTCTAAACATGTGGACATATTTATCATTATCGGCTTCCGCTTGAGGACAAGCGAGGTCTGAGCTTGGGGGAGTTGATATGTCCATTTTGCATCATGCTTTTATATCGATATTTATTTCATTATGGGCTGTTATTACACGTTATTTCATAATACTTATGCCTATTCTCTCTTATTTTACAAGGTTTACATGAAGAGGGAGAATGCAGGCAGCTGGAATTCTGGGCTGGAAAAGGAGCAAATATTAGAGACTTATTCTGCACAGCTCCAAAAGTCCTGAAACTTCACGGAAGTCATGTTTTGAATTAATAAAATATACTGAGCGGAGAAAATACCAGAGGGGGGCCACACCCTGGCCACGAGGGTGGGAGGCGCGCCATACCCCCTGGGCGCGCCCCCTGCCTCGTGGGCCCCCTGATAGGCCTCCGGTGCCCATCTTCTGCTATATGAAGTCTTTCGTCCGAGGAAAAATCATAAGCAAGCTTTCGGGAAGAAACTCTGCCGCCACGAGGCGGAACCTTGGCGGAACCAATCTAGGGCTCCGGCAGAGCTGTTCTATCGGGGAAACTTCCCTCCGGGAGGGGGAAATCATCGCCATAGTCATCACCAATGATCCTTTCATCGGGAGGGGGTCAATATCCATCAACATCTTCACCAGCACCATCTCCTCTCAAACCCTAGTTCATCTCTTGTATCCAATCTTTGTCCCAAAGCCTCAGATTGGTACCTGTGGGTTGCTAGTAGTGTTGATTACTCCTTGTAGTTGGTGCTAGTTGGTTTATTTGGTGGAAGATCATATGTTTAGATCCATTATGCATATTAATACCCCTCTGATTATGAACATGATTCGGGAGTAGCTACGTTTGTCCGTGAGGACATGGGAGAAGTCTTGCTATAAGTAGTCATGTGAATTTGGTATTCGTTCGATATTTTGATGGGATGTATGTTGTCTCTCCTCTAGTGGTGTTATGTGAACGTCGACTACATGACACTTCACCATTATTTGGGCCTAGAGGAAGGCATTGGGAAGTAATAAGTGGATGATGGGTTGCTAGAGTGACAGAATCTTAAACCCTAGTTTCAGAGTTGCTCGTAAGGGGCTGATTTGGATCCATATGTTTCATTCTATGGTTAGGTTTACCTTAATACTTATTTTGTAGCTGTGGATGCTTGCAATAGGGGTTAATCATAAGTGGGATGGTTGTCCAAGAAAGGGCAGCACCCAAGCACCGGTCCACCCACATACCAAATTATCAAAGTAACGAACGCGAATCATATGAGCGTGATGAAAACTAGCTTGACGATAATTCCCATGTGTCCTCGGGAGCACTTTTCTCTATATAAGAGTTTGTCCAGGCTTGTCCTTTGCTACAAAAAGGATTGGGCCATCTTGCTGCACTTTGTTTACTTTCATTACTTGTTACCCATTACAAATTACCTTATCACAAAACTATACATTACCGATAATTTCAGTGCTTGCAGAGAATACCTTGCTGAAAACCGCTTATCATTTCCTTCTGCTCCTTGTTGGGTTCGACACTCTTACTAATCGAAAGGACTACGATAGATACCCTATACTTGTGGGTCATCAAACCCCGATGACAAGCCAAGCAACTGTTTCATACTTTTGATGTTCTCAAACTTTTTCAATCTTCACGCAATACATGAGCGTGAGCCATGGACATAGCACTATGGGTGGAATAGAATGGTGGTTGTGGAGAAGACAAAAAGGAGAAGATAGTCTGACATCAACTAGGCGTTTCAACGGGCTATGGAGATGCCCATCAATAGATATCAATGTGAGTGAGTAGGGATTTCCATGCAACGGATGCACTAGAGATATAAGTGTATGAAAGCTCAATGAAAGAAACTAAGTGGGTGTACATCCAACTCGCTTGCTCATAAAGACCTAGGGCATTTTTAGGAAGCCCATCACTGGAATATACAAGCCAAGTTCTATAATGTAAAATTCCCACTAGTATATAAAAGTGACAACATAGGAGACTCTCTATCATGAAGATCATGGTGCTATTTTTAAGCACAAGTGTGGTAAAAGGATAGTAACATTGTCCCTTCTCTCTTTTTCTCTCATTTTTTATTTGGGCCTTTTCTCTTTTTTTTTATTTTTGGCCTCTTTTCTTTCTTTTTCTTTTTTTTCGTCCGGAGTATCATCCCGACTTGTGGGGAAATCATAGTCTCCATCATCCTTTCCTCACTTGGGACAATGCTCTAATAATGGTGATCATCACACTTTTATTTACTTACAACTCAAAGATTACAACTCAATACTTAGAACAAAATATGACTCTATGTGAATGCCTCCGTGATGTGCAGGATATGCAATGAATCAAGAGTGACATGTATCAAAGAATTATAAAGGTGGCTTTGCCACAAATACGATGTCAACTTCATGATCATGCAAAGCAATATGACAATGATGAAGCGTGTAATAATAAACGGAATGGTGGTAAGTTGCATGGAAATATATCTCGGAATGGCTATGGAAATGCCATAATAGGTAGGTATGGTGGCTGTTTTGAGAAAGGTATATGGTGGGTGTAAGATACCGGCGAAAGGTGAGCGGTATAGAGAGGCTAGCAATGGTGGAAGGATGATAGTGCGTATAATCCATGGGCTCAACATTTGTCATAAAGAACTCACATACTTATTGCAAAAATCTATTAGTTATTGAAACAAAGTACTATGCGCACACTCCTAGGGGGATAGATTGGTAGGAAAAGACCATCGCTCATCCCCGACCGCCACTCATAAGGAAGACAATCAATAAATAAATCATGCTCCGACTTCATCACATAACGGTTCACCATACGTGCATGCTACGTGAATCACAAACCTTAGAACAAGTATTTCTCAAATTCACAACTACTCAACTATCATGACTCTAATATCACCATCCTCATATCTCAAAACAATTATCAAGTATCAAACTTTTCTTATTATTCAATGCACTTATATGAAAGTTTTTATTATACCCATCTTGGATGCCTATCATATTAGGACTAAATTTATAGCCAAGGCAAACTACCATGCTGTTCTAAAATAATCTCAAAATAATATAAGTGAAGCATGAGAGATCAACAATTTCTATAAAATATAACCACCACCGTGCTCTAAAAGATATAAGTGAAGCACTAGAGCAAATTTCTTTAGCTCAAAAGATATAAGTGAAGCACATAGAGTATTCTAATAAATTCCGATAGATGTGTGTCTCTACCAAAAGGTGTGTACAGCAAGGATGATTGTGGTAAGCTAACAAGCAAAGACTCAAATCATACAAGACGCTCCAAGTAAAACACATATCATGTGGTGAATAAAAATATAGCTCCAAGTAAAGTTACCGATGGACGAAGACGAAAGAGGGGATGCCTTCTGGGGCATCCCCAAGCTTTGGCTTTTTGGTTGTCCTTGGATTTTACCTTGGGGTGCCTTGGGCAATCCTTACCAAAACTTGAAAACTTCACAACACAAAACTTAACAGAAAATCTCGCGAGCTCCGTTAGCGAAAGAAAAAAACACCACTTCAAGGTACTGTAATGAACTAATTCTTTATTTATATTGGTGTTAAACCTAATGTATTCCAACTTCTCTATGGTTCATAACCTCCGATACTAGCCATAGTTTCATCAAAATAAGAAAACAACACACGAAAAACAGAATCTGTCAAAAATAGAACAGTCTGTAGTAATCTGTATCAAACGCATACTTATGGAACTCCAAAAATTCTAAAATAACTTTCTGAATGTGATTAATTTATCTATTAATCATCTGCAAAAAGATTCAACTAAATATCACTCTCCAGTAAAAAAGTTGTAGCTAATCTCGTGAGCGCTAAAGTTTCTGTTTTTTACAGCAAGATCAAAAAGACTTCACCCAAGTCTTCCCAAAGGTTCTACTTGGAACAAACACTAATTAAAACATAAAACCGCATATAAAAAGAAGCTAGATGGATTATTTATTACTAAACATAACCAAAAATCAAGAAACTAAAATAAAATTGGGTTGCCTCCCAACAAGCGCTATCGTTTAACGCCTCTAGCTAGGCATTGATAAATTCAATGATGCTCACATAAAAGACAGCAATTGAAACACGAAGAGAGCATCATGTAGCATATGAAAATCACATATAAGTCTAACATGCATAGGCATCTTATAGGCAAACAAATTATCAAAGCAAGCAAAAACTAGCATATGCAAGGAAGCGGAAAGAAACAATAGCAATCTCAACATAACGAGAGGTAATTTAGTAACATGAAAATTTCTACAACCATATTTTCCTCTCTCATTATAATTATATGTAGGATCATAAGCAAATTCAACAATATAGTTATCCCAAAACATATTCTTAACACGATCCACATGTATGCAAAGTTGACACTCTTCCAAAATAGTGGGATAAACATTAACTAAAGTCATGACCTCTCCAAACCCACTTTTATCAAAAACTTCATAAGATTGAACATTCTCCAAATATGTGGGAACTAAATTCGACACTCTTCCAAACCCACTTTCAGTATAATTACAAACATTATTATCAATCTCATAATCATCATGGGGCTTAAATAAATTTTCAAGATCATAAGAAGAATCACCCCAATCATGATCATTGCAACAAGTAGTAGACATAGCAAAACTAGCATCCCCAAGCTTAGAGTTTTGCATATTATTAGCACAACTGACATCAAGAGAATTTATAATAAGATTATTGCGATCATGCTTTTCATCGAAGGAACTATCAAGTATGGGTGCAATAGCAATGATCTCATGTTTAACATAAGGAACTATAGCAAATTCGTCTTCATAAATATTGGCATCATGGACACAAGAATAGCAAGCATCATGTTCATCAGGGGATATTTCAATCAAATCATTGGAATCATAATTATTTATAGATTCATGCATATCATTATTTTCTTCCAAAGCAACGGTCATTCTCTCAATAAATTCCTTAACATAGGCATTATGAGCATAGTTTTCATAGCAATATTTAAGTATGTCAAAATTTTCAGATTCGTAGAGAGTAGTATCATACTTTTCAATCAAAGAAGCAACTTCATAAGCACCCTTAAAAGCCACAAATTCTTCAATTTGTTCGATATCGTAGTAACTATAAACACCCTTGGCATAAGAAGATACGATTTCATTATCATTAAACTCACATAGGTAGGGGAGGTGTTTTTTAGGGTTCTTAGAGCAACAAGTAAAATCATAAATTTCACAAAGGTTCCAAGCATAACACAGCAATCTATTTATTTGATCCCATAAGAGTCTCCCTTCTTCAGATAGACGGTGACGCACAAAATGAGCATGCTCATCTAAAGATTTCCCATCAACTAGGCTAGTTGGGGTTTCAGCACGAGCGCATAAGGATCGAAGATGATCCAAGTAGAACACTTTAAGTGGATCCATATCAATAGATTTTTGGCAAGCAAAGATGCAAGCAAATAGAAGGCACATGGTAACAGAAGAAAACAATAGATATGGCGAGAAAAAGGCAAAGGTGAAGTGGGGGAGAGGAAACGAGAGGCAAATGGCAAATAATGTAATGCGAGGGATAAGAGTTGTGATGGGTACTTGGTATGTCTTGACTTGACTTGACTTGGCGTAGATCTCCCCGGCAATGGCGCCAGAAATCCTTCTTGCTACCTCTTGAGCATGTGTTGGTTTTTCCCTAGAAGAGGAAAGGGTGATGCAGCAAAGTAGCGTAAGTATTTCCCTCAATTTTTGAGAACCAAGGTATCAATCCATTAGGAGGCCACATGCAAGTCCCTCGTACCTACACAAACAAATAAGAACCTTGCAACCAAAGTGATAAAGGCGTTGTCACTCCCTTCACGGCCATTTGCAAAAGTGAGATCTGATAGAGATGATAATATTTTTGGTATTTTTATGATAAAGATTGAAAGTAAAGATTGCAAAGTAAAAATAGATTGAAAACTTATATGATGGAAAATAGATCCGGGGGCCATAGGTTTCACTAGTGGCTTCTCTCAAGATAGCATAAGTATTACGGTGGGTGCACAAATTACTGTTGAGCAATTGATAGAAAACTGCATAATTTTGAGAATATCTAGGCATGATCATGTATATAGGCATCACGTCCGCGACAAGTAGACCAAAACGATTCTGCATCTACTACTATTACTCCACACATCGACCGCTATCCAGCATGCATCTAGAGTATTAAGTTCGTAAGAACAGAGTAACGCATTAAGCAACATGACATGATGTAGAGGGATAAACTCAAGCAATATGATATAAACCCCATCTTTTTATCCTCGATGGAAACAATACAATACATGTCATTTCCCTTTCTGTCATTGGGATCGAGCAACACAAGATTGAACCCAAAGCTAAGCACTTCTCCCATTGCAAGAAAGATCAATCTAGTAGGCCAAACCAAACTGATAATTCGAAGAGACTTGCAAAGATAACCAATCATACATAAAAGAATTCAGAGAAGATTCTAATATTGTTCATAGATAATCTTAATCATAAACCCACAATTCATCAGATCTCGACAAACACACCACAAAAAGAGTTACATCGAATAGATCTCCAAGAAGATTGAGGAGAACTTTGTATTGAGATCCAAAGAGAGAGAAGAAGCCATCTAGCTAATAACTATGGACCCGAAAGTCTGTCGTAAACTACTCACACATCATCGGAGGGGCTATTGTGTTGATGTGGGAGCCCTCCATGATCGATTCCCCCTCCGACGGAGCGCCGGAAAAGGCCCCATGATGGGATCTCACGGGTACAGAAGGTTGCGGCGGTGGAAATAGGTTTTCGTGGTGCTCCTGGTTGGTTTCGGGGTACATGGGTATATATAGGAGGAAGAAGTAGGTCGATGGAGCCACGAGGGTGGGGGCGCACCCAGGGGGCAGGCGCGCCTCTCTGCCTCGTGGCCTCCTCATTGATTTCTTGACGTCCACTCCAAGTCCTCTGGATCACGTTTGTTCCAAAAATCACGCTCCCGAAGGTTTCATTCTGTTTGGACTCTGGTTGATATTCCTTTTCTGCAAAACACTGAAATAGGCACAAAAAAACAGCACTTTGCACTGGGCCTTGGGTTAATAGGTTAGTCCCAAAAATAATATAAAAGTGTATAGTAAAGCCCATTAAACATCCAAAACGAATAATATAATAGCATGGAGCAATCAAAAATTATAGATACGTTGGAGACACATCAGCATGGTTCGCAAGCATCAAGTGATTCATAATCAAGTAATTCCAAAAGCCCATCAACATGGAGTTTCTTCATGCGCTTTACACCGATATGACCTAAACGGTAGTGCCACAAATAAGTTGCACTATCATTATTAACTTTTGCATCTTTTGGCTTCAATATTATGAATATGTGTATCACTACGATCGAGATTCAATAAACCACTTATATTGAGTGTATGACCATTAAAGGTTTTATTCATGTAAATAGAACAACAATTATTCTTTGACTTAAATGAATAACCGTATTGCAATAAACATGATCCAATCATATTCATGCTCAACGCAAACACCAAATAACATTTATTTTAGGTTCAACACTAATCCCGAAGGTAAAGGGAGTGTGCGATGATGATGTTATCAACCTTGGAATCATTTCCAACTCACATCATCACCTCTCCCTTAACTAGTCTCTGTTTATTTTGCAACTCCCGTTTCGAGTTACTTATCTTAGCAACTGAACCAGTACCAAATACTGAGGGGTTGCTACAAACACTAGTAAAGTACACATAAATAAAATGTATATCAAATATACCTTTATTCACTTTGCCATCCTTCTTATCCGCCAAGTATTTAGGGCAGTTCCACTCGCAGTGACCATTTCCTTTGCAGTAGAAGCACTCGTTTGAGGCTTGGGTCTAGCTTTGGGATTCTTCACGGGAGTGACAACTTGCTTGTCATTCTTATTGAAGTTCCTTTCTATCCCTTTGACCTTTTCTTGAAACTAGTGGTCTTATCAACCATCAACACTTGATGCTCTTTCTTGATTTCTACCTTTGCCAATTTCATCATCGCGAAGAGCTCGGGAATTAGTTTTGTCATCCCTTGCATATTATAGTTCATCACGAAGTTCTAGTAACTTGGTGATAGTGACTAGAGAACTTTGTCAATTACTATCTTATCTTGAAGATTAACTCCCACTTGATTCAAGCAATTATAGTACCTGACAATCTGAGCACATGCTCCTTTGGTTGAGCTATTCTCCTCCATCTTGTAGGCAAAGAAATCATCGGAGGTCTCATACCTCTCGATACGGGCATGAGTATGAAATACCAATTTCAACTCTTGGAATATCTTATATGCTCCATAGCTTTCAAAACATTTTTGAAGTCCCGGTTCTAAACCGAAAAGCATGGTGCACTAAACCATCAAGTAGTCATCATATCGAGCTTGTCAAACGTTCATAACGTCTGCATCTGCTCCTGCAATAGTTCTATCACCTAGCGGTGCATCAAGGACACAATTCTTCTGTGCAGCATGAGGACAATCCTCAGATCACGGACCTAGTCCGCATCATTGCTACTATCATCTTTCAACATAGTTTTTCTCTAGGAACATATCAAAAATAAACGGGGAGCTACATCGCGAGCTATTGATCTACAACATAGTTATGCAAATACTATCAGGACTAAGTTCATGATAAATTAAAGTTCAATTAATCATATTACTTAAGAACTCCCACTTAGATAGACATCCCTCTAGTCATCTAAATGATCACATGATCCAAATGAACTAAACCATGTCCGATCATCACGTGAGATGGAGTAGTTTTCAATGGTGAACATCACTATGTTGATCATATCTACTATATGATTCACGCTCGACCTTTCGGTCTCCAGTGTTCCAAGGCCATATCTGCATATGCTAGGCTCGTCAAGTTTAACCCGAGTATTCCGCATGTGCAAAACTGGCTTGCACCCGTTGTATGTGAACGTAGAGCTTATCACACCCAATCATCACGTGGTGTCTCGGCACGAAGAACTGTCGCAACGGTGCATACTCAGGGAGAACACTTACACCTTGAAATTTAGTGAGAGATCATCTTATAATGCTACCACCAAACTAAGCAAACTAAGATGCATAAAGGATAAACATCACATGCAATCAAAATATGTGACATGATATGGCCATGATCATCTTGCGACTTTGATCTCCATCTCCAAAGTACCGTCATGATCTCTATCGTCACCGGCATGACACCATGATCTCCATCATCTTGATCTCTATCAATGTGTCGTCACATGGTCGTCTCACCAACCATTGCTCTTGCAACTATTGCTATTGCATAGCGATAAAGTAAAGCAATTATTTGGCGCTTGCATCTTATGTAATAAAGAGACAACCATAAGGCTTCTGCCAGTTGCTGATAACTTCAACAAAACATGATCATCTCATAAAACAACTTATATCTCATCATGTCTTGACCATATCACATCACAACAAGCCCTGCAAAAACAAGTTAGACGTCCTCTACTTTGTTGTTGCAAGTTTTACATGGCTACAACGGGCTTAGCAATAACCGCTCTTACCTACGCATCAAAACCACAATGATTTTTCGTCAAGTGTGTTGTTTTAACCTTCAACAAGGATCGGGCGTAGCCACACTCGATTCAACTAAAGTTGGAGAAACAAACACCCACTAGCCACCTGTGTGCGAAGCACGTCGGTAGAACCAGTCTTGCGTAAGCGTTCGCGTAATGTCGGTCTGGGCCGCTTCATCCAACAATATCGCAGAATCAAAGTATGACATGCTGGTAAGCAGTATGACTATTATCGCCCACAACTCTTTGTGTTCTACTCCTGCATATAACATCTACGCATAGACCTGGCTCGGATGCCACTGTTGGGGAACGCAGTAATTTCAAAAAAAAAATCTACGCACATGCAAGATCTATCATGGTGATGCTTAGCAACGAGAGGGGAGAGTGTAGTCCACGTACCCTCGTAGACCGTAAGCGGAAGCGTTATGACAACGCGGTTGATGTAGTCGTATGTCTTCACGATCGACCGATCCTAGTACAGAAAGAACGGCACCTCCGTGATCTACACACGTTCAGCTCGGTGACGTCCCACGAACTCTCGATCCAGATGAGTGTCGAGGGAGAGCTTCGTCAGCACGACGGCGTGATGACGGTGATGATGAAGTTACCGGTGCAGGGCTTCGCCTAAGCACTGCAACGATATGACCGAGGTGGATTATGGTGGAGGGGGCACCGCACACGGCTAAGACAATGTGTGTTGTTGTGTTCTAGGATGCCCCTGCCCCCGTATATAAAGGAGAAAGGGGGGAGGCCGGCTGGCCCTAGGGCACGCCAAGGAGGGGAGGAATCCTCCTCCTAGTAGGAGTAGGATTCCTACTTTCCTAGTCATACTAGGAGGGGGAGGAAGGAGAGGGAGTGAGGGAGGGAAAGAGGGGGCGCCGCCCCCTCTCCTTGTCCAATTCGGACTCCTCAAGGGGGGCGCGCAGCCAGCCCTAAGGCCCCTGATACGTCTCCGTCGTATCTACTTTTACAAACACTTTTGACCTTGTTTTGGACTCTAACTTGCATGATTTGAATGGAACTAACCCGGACTGACGCTGTTTTCAACAGACTTTCCATGGTGTTATTTATGTGCAGAAACAAAAGTTCTCGGAATGACCTGAAACTCCACGGAACTTATTTTTGGGAAATATAAAAAATACTGGAAGAAGAATCCACGTCAGGGTGCCTCCACCTGTCCACGAGGGTGGGGGGCGCGCCCCCTGCCTCGTGGGCCCCCTGACGCTCCACCGACCTCAACTCCAACTCCATATATTCGTGTTCGGGGAGAAAAAAATCAGGGAGAAGGATTCATCGCGTTTTACGATATGGAGCCGCCGCCAAGCCCTAAAACCTCTCGGGAGGGCTGATCTGGAGTCCGTTCAGGGCTCCGGAGAGGGGAATCCGTCGCCGTCGTCATCATCAACCATCCCTCCACCACCAATTTCATGATGCTCACCGTCGTGCGTGAGTAATTCCATCGTAGGCTTGCTGGACGGTGATGGGTTGGATGAGATTTATCATGTAATCGAGTTAGTTTTGTTAGGGTTTGATCCCTAGTATCCACTATGTTACGAGATTGATGTTGCTATGACTTTGCTATGCTTAATGCTTGTCACTATGGCCCGAGTGCCATGATTTCAGATCTAAACCTATTATGTTTTCATGAATATATGTGAGTTCTTGATCCTATCTTGCAAGTCTATAGTCACCTACTATGTGTTATGATCCGGCAACCTCAAGTGACAATAATCAGGACCACTCCCAGTGATGACCATAGTTTGAGGAGTTCATGTATTCACTATGTGTTAATGCTTTGGTCCGGTACTCTATTAAAAGGAGGCCTTAATATCCCTTAGTTTCCGCTAGTACCCCGCTGCCACGGGAGGGTAGGACAAAAGATGTCATGCAAGTTCTTTTCCATAAGCACGTATGACTATATTCGGAATACATGCCTACATTACATTGATGAATTAGAGCTAGTTCTGTGTCACGCTAGGTTATGACTGTTACATGATGAACCACATCCGGCATAATTCTGCATCACCGATCCAATGCCTACGAGCTTTTCACATATTGTTCTTCGCTTATTTACTTTTCCGTTGCTACTGTTACAATCACTACAAAACCCAAAAATATTACTTTTGCTATCGTTACCGTTACTTCCATATTACTTTGCTACTAAATACTTTGCTGCAGATACTAAATTATCCAGGTGTGATTGAATTGACAACTCAACTGCTAATACTTGAGAATATTGATTGGCTCCCCTTGTGTCGAATCAATAAATTTGGGTTGAATACTCTACCCTCAAAAACGGTTGCGATCCCCTATACTTGTGGGTTATCAAGACTATTTTCTGCTGCCGTTGCCGGGGAGCATAGCTCTATTCTTTGAGTCACTTGGGATTTATATCTGCTGGTCACTATGAGGAACTTGAAAGATGAGAAAACAAAAATTTATCCCTCAACTACGAGGGGAGGTAAGGAACTGCCATCTAGCTCTGCACTTGATTCACCTTCTGTTTTGAGTAAGCTTGCGACACCTAAACCTGCTTCTGCTATTCATTCTGATATGCTGCATGATGATGCCACTTCTGCTATGCATGATACTTATGATAAAACTACTTCTATGCTTGATACTACTGTGCCACTTGGTGAATTTCTTGATGAACAACTTGCTAGGGCTAGAGAGAATGAAATTATTGAAAATGATAATATTGATGAAAGTGATGATGAAGACTCTCCCCCTAATAAATATGAGTTACCTGTTGTTCCTGAGGGTTATGTTATGGATGAAGAAGCTGCTAGAGCTATTTTAGCTTGCAATGATAGATATGATCTTAAGAAGTTATTAGCTAAATGGAAGCAGCAATCTCTTAATGCTAGAATGAAACCTGACCCTGCTTTTGCTACCTCACCTATCTGCGTTACTGATAAGGATTATGAATTCTCTGTTGATCCTGAGATAATTACTTTGGTTGAATCCGATCCTTTTTATGGCTATGAATCTGAAACTATTGTGGCACATCTTATTAAATTAAATGATATAGCCACCCTATTCACTAATGATGAGAAATATCGCTACCTTTATATCCTTAAAATATTTCCGTTCTCATTAAAGGGTGATGCTAAGATATGGTTTAATTCTCTTGATCCTGGTTGTGTGCGTACTTCCCAGGATATGATTTATTACTTCTCTGCTAAATATTTCCTTGCTCATAATAAACAAGTTGCTTTAAGGGATATATATAATTTTCTGCAAATTGAAGAAGAGAGTCTCCCACAAGCTTGGGGGAGGCTTCTCCAATTACTTAATGCTTTGCCTGATCATCCTCTTAAGAAAAATGAAATACTTGATATCTTTTATAATGGACTAACCGATTCTTCCAGAGATTACCTGGATAGTTGTGCTGGTTCTGTTTTCAGGGAAAGAACACCGGATGAAGCTAAAATTTTATTGAATAATATGTTGACCAATGAAAATAATTGGACACTTCCTAAGCCAGCTCCTGAGCCTATTCCTAAGCCAACTCCGAAGAAGAGGGGTGTTCTATTTCTCAGTCCTGAAGATATGCAAGAGGCAAAGAAATCTATGAAAGAAAAGGGTATTAAAGCTGAAGATGTTAAGAATTTACCTCCTATTGAAGAAATACATGGTCTTAATTTACCGCCTGTTGAAGAAACATATGATCTTAATCCCTCACCTATTGAAGAAACTCATGGTCTTGATAACCCGACACAGGTAGTAAAGGTAAATTCTCTCTATAGATTTGATGAAGGTGATATGCCTCGTTATAAGTATGCTAGACAGTGCTTAGAAGAGTTTGATAATTTTATTGTCAAACAAGAAAACTTCAATGCTTATATTGGTAGACAATTGAAATATAATTCCGATACACTTGAACACTCTATGGTTACCACTCAAGTAGAACAAGTACATAAATGTAACATCCAAAATTTTCAATTTGGCATGTTATACATAGGTCATTCTTGCATATCATATTTTATTTGCATTCTCGTTTACCATCCTCAAAAATCCTAAGCAACTCAAGGACCCTCGGAGAGAGTTGGGGATTTTTTTCAATTTTCATATTTGAATTTTGTCGCCGCCGCCCCGCCCCTTCCCCAAGCCACCGCCCGCCCCCGCCCCCTTTAAATACCGCCGCCACCACCCGCCACCGCCCGCCCTTGAGCCCGAGCCGCCCGAGCCCGGGAGCGCCGTCGCCGCCGCCTCCTCGCCATCGCTGCCGCCTTCGCCGCCCCTCGCCGGACCGCCGCTTCGCCGGACGCCTCGCCGGAGGTACCCGACCCACGCCGCCCGGTTTATTATGTTTTTTAGAAAACCCTTTGGTTTTTTAAACCCTAGATCGCTTTTTATATAGATCGGTTTATTTTCGCCGGTTTATTTATTTAACGAACATCCGTTCACCCGCTCGCTTTAACGAACGCTTTCACTGTTTGTTCTGTTAATCTAACGCTCGCTCGCTTAGCGATTCGTCGCTTTTCATTTATCGATTTATTCCGCGGTTATTACGATCGCGATTTACGATCCAATTTTCAAATCTGTTTATCTTTTCGCTCGTTTATCGGAATCAGGTGATTCAAGCGCCTAGAGTTTCGTATCGAAACCCTCTTTCCGAATAATCAACTTAAACCAGTTTTTATCTTTATAAAATTTGACTCTAGTTCAGATTAGTAAACGGACCTTGTTTTTCTCGCCGTTTGAGTTTCGTTGTTCTGTTTGGTTTGATTCTTTTTGCAAACCGGAGTTCTTAAGTTGAACTCTCCGGTCAACCTCTTCAGTTGAAGTTTCGTTTGTGCATCTTTTCTTGTTTACTTATGTATGTATTGTTTGCTTGCGATAGAATTCCCAGAGTGCGAAGCGTGTTATTACGAGTCTCTAGGATTCACGGATCGTCAGCAAGGCAAGTAACACTTTGATCATACTCTTCTCATACCCAGTTTTTATGCATTAGTTTCAACCCTCAAACATTGCATGGTTAGAATGTCATTAATTTGTGGGTTGGGAAGTAGATGATGAGGTAGGAACCTATTGCCCTGTTACTTTCAAACCCTTGGGAGTTACTTCTACGTTATGCTTATACTGCCATGCTATGCTCAGAGACGTGGTTCGGGTTTGAGAGATATTCACGACAGATGTGAGATTGTTAATTAATGGTTTACTTTAAGGTGGCAACTTAAATACACATCTGGGTGGATTGAGGCACTGGGAACCCATGTTATCTGTTTTTTTGGAAATCCCGGGGTACCCGTGTGATCTTCCTATGAACCGCCACCCAGGCTCAAAGGGAACTGAGATTATTCATGCTAGAAACTTCCGTGTGCAGCCACAAGCTATTATGGGCTCTAGCGTAGTTGAGTAAGTTTCGTGAAGCTCTCAAAGAGGTAGATTAGCAGGTAGTGGGTTTTATAGGTTTGGTATGATCTATCCGGAGTAGAGAGTTAATGTTTACGAAAGATCGTGTCTCGCTCATCCGCCTCTCAAACACCATGTAGTGCGAGAAACCAATGGAGGCGATCGAGTCTTGTGGGGAAAAGTGCTAAACCTCTGCAGAGTGTACAAACTAATCATGATTAGCCGTGTCCCCGGTTATGGACGATTCTCGAGTATCTAGTACTTGAGTATTCACATGTATCTCATCACTCTTAACTAATTTTGCTGGGTTGTTAATCACTTTAATTGGGATCATTGAGTTGGGGTTATACCTTCTCAATGATGTTTCAACCACCATGATAGTTAAAATAAATTTATTCCTTTGATGTAGGGAAAAATTGGCTTTTCGCAAAACTGTAACCATAGAGCTTTCCACCAGCCATATATGCATGTAGTATAGCTTATTCTTTCATTACTCTATGTGTTACATTGCCAAAGATATTCCATGTGCTGACCCGTTCTCGGGCTGCAACGTATTATGTTGCAGACTTTTCAGACGAGGAGTAAGGATTGTAGGTCGTTGCCGTGCAGCTCAGTTATGCCGTTGGAGTTGATGGACTCACTTTATCTTCCAAGCCTTCTGCTCTTATCGCATTAGATGGCCTTCAGCCATATTATTGTAATAAGTTCTCTTTTGAGACATTCGATGTAATAAGTGTGTGATTGCTACTGTTATAAATCCTTGAGTAATCGTGTGTGTCAAAGATTACCGATCCAGGGATGACATGAAGCACGTAGACTTGACCATCTCGAGGTCGGGTCGCTACAAGATGGTATCGAGCACACACCGAGTGTAGGACACGACCACTAAGATAAACCATAGGTCACTCCTCTCTACTCATTTCCGACCTCTCTCCATTTTTCCACTCTTTAGGATGACGGAGATGAAGTACAAGTTTGCCCAACCAGATGAAGACACACCTTTCGGACGTCACTTGAAGGAAGTCACTAGGTACCTGAATTTTTGAATACCATGCTTCACCGGACGCATAACGCCACATTACCGTAAGAAGAATGCTTTGGAAGATTCAAGCCCTAGTTCCGGAAGGACGTTTGCACCAAGCACGGAGCCCATAGTATGTGTTTTCAATGCACCAACATGGAGTTTGGGAAAGAGTATGGCAGCTCACATTACCATGGGACGCATCGGAGAAGTCTACAACAAGGAACTTAAAGACACCATATCGCCGAGACGAGCAATGGGAAGTAATTAGCACCAAGAAGGATAGATCCATTGCAGCTTACATCCAGGAGCTCAACCAGCACATTCGACGTCATGAGAACCAGATGTGCGCAGACATGCTGGATTTGAAGAAGGCGAAAACTAAGATCATCGAATTGGAGGAAGAACTCAAGTCTACCCGCGATGGATATGAGGAAGAAATCAAGATACTACTGGAGAAGAACGACGACCTAGTCAAGAAGATTGGAGTTTTCATGGGAGGACCAGCACCCAAGGAAGAGGAGCAAGAAGAGGAAGAAGACCCCGCTTGTCCAGAAAACTACATCATCATCGACGACATCGCCTCAGATCCAAGTGATGATGACTATGTAGACGAAGCTGGAGCAGACATCATGGAGTCTTCCACCGATCAAAATTTTTAGATGACCCCCAAATATTAGTAGTATTTTCCCCCATGTAACTAGTAGTAGTTGAGCACTTATGCGATAGTCCTAGACCATTTTGTATGCCCTTGCTTGCTTGATTGAATGAATGTGTGTTTTGCCTCATGTGCATATGGGTAGTGTTTTCTCACTAGACCTCTTTCTATTTCCAATCTCTCCCCTCTAAACCCTCAGATGCCTCCGAGACGTGACCCCGGTTTTGCTTTCCCACCGGAGCTCACCCAGTTGATCCAACAGCAGAATGCCTTGATGCAATTGCAAGTTCGTAACTGTGGCAATGCCAACAACAACAACAACAACAACAACAACCCGCCACCCGGTGGACAATTTAGCCCGTTTTACGAGGTTACAACCGCCGGTGTTTTCCAAAGAGCACCGAGCCAATAGTTGCAGATGACTGGTTACGCCGTATTGGAAGGGAGTTAACCACCGCAGGATGCACGGATGCTGAGAGAGTGCGCTTTTCCGCACATCAATTGGATGGACCAGCAGCCGCATGGTGGGAGAATTACATGGCTACTTTTCCTATAGCCAATGTCACATGGGACCAGTTCCAACAAGCTTTCCACACGGCCCATGTTTCAACTAGAGCCATGCAGATAAAGAAGCGCGAGTTCCGCAACTTACGCCAGGGGAACCGTACTGTGGCCCAGTACGTGGATGAGTTTAGCAAGTTATCACGCTTATGCCCTCGATGATGTGGCCACGGATGCATGAAGCAAGAGAAGTTTATGGAAGGACTGAATGATGAGATGAGTATGCAGCTGATGGTGGCAACTTTCAACAACTACCGTGGAGTTGGTAGATAAGGCACTAATGATTGAAGGAAAGCAGCAGCAAATTGAGAATCGTAAGAGGAAGTATGGACAAGGGAAGTATAACTCAAGAGCTCACCAGAAACCTCGCTTAACCCCGAACTCGGGAGGACTAGTTCATAACCATGGAGGACATAACCATACTGGAGGAGGATCGCATAATGGTGCGAAGAATGGGAATGGAAATGCAGCCAACAATAATCAGAATCGCTCTAACCCAGCTACACCCGCTAAGAGAGACTTGAGCCAAGTTATTTGCTTTAAGTGCGGGAAGACAGGGCACTATGCCAATGACTGCCCTGAAGGAAAGAATGGAAACGGAAATGGGAGCGCTGGGAAGAAGCCCAATCCATTCAACAAAGGACAAGTGAACCACGTTAACGTGGAGGAAGTTGAAGAGCAGCCGAATGCGGTAATAGGTAAGTTTTGGTTCGGTCATTTATCGCTATTGTTCTTTTAAATCTTTGGAGCATCGCATTCATACATATCAAGGGATTTGTGGATAAGTTTAAGTTACCAACCTGCACCCTTAGGACCCCTCTTTAGTGAGCTCACTTTGGAGCAGAGTATATGGCTAGCAGATGGTGCACCCAGTTACCCTTAATCATTGGAACACATTTTTTTCCATCTGACCTAATTATCTTGGAGTCGCAAGGATTGGATGTGATATTAGGTATGGATTGGATGTCGAAGTTTGGAGGAAGTATCGATTTGTGCTAGCAAGTCAATCTAACTCACCACCCCAGAGGGAAAAAGGATTAAGTATGTATCTAGGCATGTGCCTAAGAGGAGCCAAGTGAATACCCTCACGGGAGTTGTACAAGAAGAAGTACCTGTAGTGAAAGATTATCCAGATGTTTTCTGGAAGAGTTACTAGGCATGCCACTGGATCGAGACATCGAGTTTCTGATAGAACTAATACCAGGTACAGGGCCAATATCAAAGAGACCCTATCGGATGCCCGCAAATGATCTAGAGGAACTTAAGAAGCAGATCAAGGAGCTATTGGAGAAAGGTTACATTCAGAGAAGTTCATCACCTTGGGGAGCTCCAAGATTTTTGGTGGAGAAGAAGGATAAATCCCTAAGGATGGTTGTTGATTACCGAGCTCTGAATGAAGTAACGATAAAGAACAAGTATCCCTTACCGATGATTAACGATCTGTTTGATCAGTTGCAAGGAGCTAAGGTGTTTTCTAAGATTGATCTACGATCAGGATACCATCAGTTGAAGATCCGAGAGAAGGATATACCAAAGACAGCATTCACCACACGATATGGATTATATGAGCATACGGTCATGTCGTTTGGACTGACTAACGCCCCTGCCTATTTTATGAGTATGATGAACAAAGTGTTCATGGAATATTTGGACAAGTTTGTTGTGGTGTTTATCGATGATATTATGGTTTACTCGAAGAACGAAGAGGAGCATGCGAGAACACCTACGCTTTGGTTCTTGAGAAACCTGGAACACCAGTTATATGCCAAATTCAGCAAGTGCGAGTTTTGGTTAAAGGAAGTTGGATTTCTTGGGCATGTTATATCAGGAGAAGGTATAGCAGTAGATCCCAAAGAAAATTCAGTCGATCGAATGGTTGGCACCCACTTCACCAATGAGATTCGCAGCTTTCCTTGACTGGCGAGGATATCATCAGAGATTCATTGAGAATTTTTCCAAGATTGCTAAACCAATGACAGAATTGCTAAAGAAGGATACCAAGTTCAAATGGACAGAGGATTGTGAGACAAGTTTCCAAGAGTTGAAGAAACGGTTGACTACAGCCCAAGTGCTGACATTGCCAGATATACATAAGGAGTTTCAAGTGTATTGTGATGCCTCTCGCTTGGGAATTGGATGTGTTCTTATGCAGGAAGGAAAAGTTGTCTCGTATGCCTCACGACAACTGAAGTCTCATGAGTTGAACTATGCCATGCATGATTTGGAGTTAGCAGCCGTAGTACATGCGTTAAAGACACGGAGACATTATCTCATGGGAAACCGTTGTGATGTGTACACGGATCATAAGAGTTTAAAGTACATTTTCACACAGAAGGAGTTAAACCTCAGACAGAGGAGATGGCTGGAACTTATAAAAGATTACGACATGAAGCTACACTATCATCCAGGAAAAGCCAACGTCGTAGCAGACGCTTTGAGTCAGAAGAGTTATGCCAATATCATTGAAGGTAGAGGACTGCCAAAGGAGTTAGCAGAGGATGTTATGGAACTTAATTTGGAGATTGTTCCAAGAGGTTTTCTTGCAACAATGGAGATTCAGTCAACCTTGTTGGACAAGATTCGAGACGCTCAAAAGGAGGACAAAGGGGTTGCTGAGATAAAGGAAAAGATGGGCAAAGGAAAAGCCAAAAGTTTTCGCGAGGATGAGCACGATACCTTGTGGTTTGAGGATCGGATTTATGTGCCCAACAATTCGGAGATCAGGAAGTTAATACTTCAAGAGGCCCATGACTCACCATACTCGATTCACCCCGGAAACACCAAGATGTATTTGGACTTGAAGGAACGTTTACGTGGGCTGGTATGAAGAAGGATATTGCCGAGTATGTAGCCGTTTGCGATGTATGTCAGAGAGTGAAGGCAGAGCATCAAAAGCCAGCAGGACTGTTGCAGCCCATGCCAATACCCGAATGGAAGTGGGACAAGCTTGGCATAGATTTTATCACCGGATTACCCAGAACCAAAGCAGGATATGATTCGATATGGGTAGTAGTGGATCGTTTGACCAAAGTAGCTCACTTCATCCCAGTGAAAACAACATACAATTGCAAAGTTGGCCAAGATATATATGACCAGGATCGTATGTTTGCATGGAGTTCCGAGGAGTATCGTATCAGATAGAGGAACACAGTTTACTTCAAAGTTTTGGCATCAACTACACCAGACTTTGGGTACCAGATTGGAGTTTATTACCGCGTTCCACCCATGACGGACGGATGACGTAAAGAGTCAATCAGATTTTGGAGGACATGTTGAGAGCACGTGGCGCTTAGATTATGGATCTAGTTGGGATGACAATTTGTCAGACGCAGAATTTTCATACAACAACAGCTACCAAGCCGCTTTGAAGATGGCACCGCTCAAGCTCTGTATGGACGCAGATGTAGAACACCATTGATGTGGGATGAGGTTGGAGACCGTCGGTTGTTTGGACCAGATTTGATCAAAGACTCGAGGAGAAGGTTAAACTGATCGAGACAGACTAAAGATTGCTCGCCTAGACGGAGAAGAGTTACGCAGATTCAAAACGCAAGGAAGTAACCTATGAAATTGGAGATAGAGTATATCTGCGAGTATCACCCCTGAGGGGAGTGAAACGTTTTGGAGTAAAGGGAAAGTTAGACCCAAGATATGTAGGACCGTACCGTATTTTGGAACGGATGGGAGAAGTTGCCTACAAGCTGGAGTTACCTGAAGGATTGTCAGGAGTGCATGACGTGTTTCACGTGTCACAACTGAAGAAGTGCCACGCTGAGATGGCCGACATACCATTAAAGGATACAGTGCCCCTGGAGGCGATACAATTGGATAACAACCTGACTTATGAGGAGAAGCCAGTAAAGATTTTGGATTTCGATAGCCGAGTCACTCGCATGACAAGGTGATCAAGTTTTGCAAAGTTCGATTGGAGCCATCACACCGAGGAAGAAGCCACACAGGGAGCGAGAAGAGGATATTCGCAAGGACCATCCGCACCTATTTTCTAGCCAACCCGAATCTCGAGGGCAAGATTCATCTTAAGGGGTAGGTTTGTAACATCCCAAATTTTCAATTTGGCATGTTATACATAGGTCATTCTTGCATATCATATTTTATTTGCATTCTCGTTTACCATCCTCGAAAATCCTAAGCAACTCAAGGACCCTCGGAGAGAGTTGGGGATTTTTCAATTTTCATATTTGAATTTTGTCAAATAATGAAAGACGAGGATATTGGATTTTAATTATTTTCTCTCCGGAAAATTATTTCAATTCAAAATAAATAAATGAGGGGAGATAATATGACTTCTCCAAAATAATTGAAATAACGGAGGAAAAATGTTAAAATCATTTTTGAGATTTTATTTGATTTTATTTGGAATTTATTTGCCCTAGAAAAATTTGCACGCTTTAAGAAGTTGCATTTTAGGGGCCAAGAAAAGTTCATCTAGTTCTAAATATTCTATTTAGACGGAGAAAACTTGTTTTGGAATTTTTAGATTTTTATTTATTTTTCTAGGAATTTTTCTTTCAAGGAATGTTTTAAAAACGAACGGACCTGGCCGACTAGGCCAAAGGCCCGGCCGAGCCAGCCGACCAGGCCGCTTGCCTCCCTCTGCTGGCGCCGTGCGAGGCACGGACGCCGAGGGCGTCCCGAGCCGGACTCCACCCGGGCCACCCTTCCCAAGTCGCCGCCACGCCCTTCCCAAGCCAACGCCCGCCCCTTTAAATACCGCCGCCACCACCCGCCACCACCACCCGCCACCACCGCCTTTGGGCAGCCCCGAGCCGCCGAGCCCAGCGCGTCGCCGCCGCCCCTCGCGCCGTCGCCGCCTTCGCCGTCGCCGCCCCCTCGCCGGACCCGCCGGAGCCGCCCGCTCGCCGGACGCGCCTCGCCGGAGGTACCCGACCCCGCCGCCGCCGGTTTATTATGTTTTTTTTAGAAAACCCTTTGGTTTTTTTTAAACCCTAGATCGTTTTTTATATAGATCGGTTTATTTTCGTCGGTTTATTTATTTAACGAACATCCGTTCACCCGTTCGTTTTAACGAACGCTTTCACTGTTTAAGTCCTGTTAACGAACGTTCGTTCGTTTAGCAGTTCGTCGCTTTTCTTTTATCAGATTTATTCCGTGGTTATTCTGATCGCGATTTCTGATCCAATTTTCAAATCTGTTTATCTTTTCGCTCGTTTATCGGAATCAGGTGATTCAAGCGCCTAGAGTTTCGTATCGAAACCCTCTTTCCGAATAATCAACTTAAACCAGTTTTTATCTTTATAAAATTTGACTCTAGTTCAGATTAGTAAACGGACCTTGTTTTTCTCGCCGCTTGAGTTTCGTTGTTCCGCTTTGGTTTGATTCTTTTGCAAACCGGAGTTCTTAAGTTGAACTCTCCGGTCAACCTCTTCAGTTGAAGTTTCGTTTGTGCATCTTTTCTTGTTTACTTATGTATGTATTGTTTGCTTGCGATAGAATTCCCAGAGTGCGAAGCGTGTTATTACGAGTCTCTAGGATTCACGGATCGTCAGCAAGGCAAGTAACACTTTGATCATACTCTTCTCATACCCAGTTTTTATGCATTAGTTTCAACCCTCAAACATTGCATGGTTAGAATGTCATTAATTTGTGGGTTGGGAAGTAGATGATGAGGTAGGAACCTATTGCCTGTTACTTTCAAACCCTTGGGAGTTACTTCTACGTTATGCTTATACGGCCATGCTATGCTCAGAGACGTGGTTCGGGTTTGAGAGATATTCACGACAGATGTGAGATTGTTAATTAATGGTTTACTTTAAGGTGGCAACTTAAATACACATCTGGGTGGATTGAGGCACTGGAGAACCCAAAGTGTTGTCTGTTTTTTGGAAATCCCGGGTACCCGTGTGATCTTCCTATGGACCGCCACCTGTGCTCAAAGGAACTGAGATTATTCATGCTAGAAACTTCCGTGTGCAGCCACAAGCTATTATGGGCTCTAGCATAGTTGAGTAAGTTTCGTGAAGCTCTCGAAGAGGTAGATCAGTAGGTAGTGGGTTTTATAGGTTTGGTATGATCTATCCGGAGTAGAGAGTTAATGTTTCTGAAAGACTGTGTCTCGTTCATCCGTCTCTCAAACACCATGTAGTGCGAGAAACCAACGGAGGCGATCGAGTCTTGTGGGGAAAAGTGCGCAAACCTCTGCAGAGTGTACAAACTAATCATGATTAGCCGTGTCCCCGGTTATGGACGATTCTGAGTATCTAGTACTTGAGTATTCACATGTATCTCATCACTCTTAACTAATTTTGCTGGGTTGTTAATCACTTTAATTGGGATCATTGAGTTGGGGTTATACCTTCTCAATGATGTTTCAACCACCATGATAGTTAAAATAAATTTATTCCTTTGATGTAGGGAAAAATTGGCTTTTCGCAAAAACTGTAACCATAGAGCTTTCCACCAGCCATATATGCATATAGTATAGCTTATTCTTTCATTACTCTATGTGTTACATTGCCAAAGATATTCCATGTGCTGACCTGTTCTCGGCTGCAACGTATTATGTTGCAGACTTTTCAGACGAGGAGTAAGGATTGTAGGTCGTTGCCGTGCAGCTCACTTATGCCGTTGGAGTTGATGGACTCACTTTATCTTCCAAGCCTTCCCTTGTTATCGCATTAGATGGCCTTCAGCCATATTATTGTAATAAGTTCTCTTTGAGACATTCGATGTAATAAGTGTGTGATTGCTACTCTGTTATAAATCCTTCGAGTAATCGTGTGTCAAAGCATTACCGATCCAGGGATGACATGTATACGTAGCTTTGACCATCTGAGGTCGGGTCGCTACAATAAAGCTCAAAATGATTTTCTCAATGAATTGAATAGTAAGAAAAATGACTATGTTGTTAGAGTGGCTACTAGAACTGGTAGAATGACTCAGGAACCTTTGTATCCTGAATGCCACCCTAAGAGAATTGAACAAGATTCTCAGAGAAATAATATAGATGCACCTAGTCCTTCCAAAAAGAAGAAAAAGAAAAATGATAGGACTTTGCATGCTTCTAGTGAACCTGTTACTGAAACACATGAGAATCCAAATGATATTTCTATTTCTGATGCTGAAACACAATCTGGTAATGAACATGAACCAAGTGAAAATATTAATGAAGATGTTCATGATGATGCTCAACCTAGTAATGATAATGATGTAGAAATTGAACCTGCTATTGATCTTGATAACCCACAATCAAAGAATCAACGTTATGATAAGAAAGACTTTGTTGCTAGGAAACACGGTAAAGAAAGAGAACCATGGGTTCAGAAACCCATGCCTTTTCCTCCCAAACCATCCAAGAAAAAGGATGATGAGGATTTTGAGCGCTTTGCTTGAAATGATTAGACCCATCTTTTTGCGTATGCGATTAACTGATATGCTTAAAATGAATCCTTATGCTAAGTACATGAAAGAAATTGTCACAAATAAAAAAAAGATACCGGAAGCTGAAATTCCACCATGCTTGCTAATTATACTTTTAAGGGTGGAATACCACAGAAACTTGGAGATCCAGGAGTACCAACTATACCATGCTCCATTAAAAGAAACTATGTTAAAACTGCTTTATGTGATCTTGGAGCCGGTGTTAGTGTTATGCCTCTCCCTTTATATCATAGACTTGATTTGAATAAGTTGACACCTACTGAAATATCTTTGCAAATGGCTGATAAATCAACTGCTATACCTGTCAGTATTTGTGAGGATGTGCCTGTTGTGGTTGCAAACGTTACTATTTTAACGGACTTTGTTATTCTCGATATTCCCGAGGACGATAGTATGTCTATTATTCTTGGAAGACCTTTTTTGAATACTGCAGGGGCTGTTATTGATTGAAACAAAGGCAATGTCACTTTTCATGTTAATGGTAATGAGCATGCGGTACACTTTCCGAGGAATGTCGCGACCAGACCCGAATGGATCTAGCGCTCTGTGCTCAGTGTCATCCCTGGATCAGTAATGCTGACACCACACAGTACTTCGAAGGATTTATAGCAGAGTAGCAATCACACACTTATTACATCGTTGTCCACAAGGGAACTTAATACAATAATATGGCTTAAGGCCATCTAATAATAACAGCGGAAGGCTTGGAAAACGAGTGAGTCCATCAACTCCAACGGCATCACTGAGTATATAACCACAACCTAACATCTTACTCGTCGTCTGAAAAGTCTGCAACAAGAAAAGTTGCAGCCCGAAACTGGTCAGCACATGGAATATGCTGGCAATGTAACACATAGAGAACAATGAAGCAATAAGCCTACACTACATGCATATTTGGCTGGTGGTAAGGCTCTACGGTTACATTTTTGCATAAAGCTGATTTTTCCCTACATCAAAGGAATAATTTTTTTTAACTATCATGGTGGTTGTTAAACATTGAGAATGGTTGACAGCATCCTCAATCCCAATTAAAAGTACTCATTAAAACCCAATAACATTTATTTGCAGTAACATGTTGAGATTCACATGATATTCAAGTACTAGATACTCAAACGTCCATAACCGGGGACACGGCTAATCATGATTAGTTTATACACTCTGCAGAGGTTTGCGACTTTTCCCCACAAGACTCGATCGCCTCCGCTTGGTTCTCGCACTACATGGTGTTTGAGAAACGGATGACCGAGACATAGTCTTCGTAAGCGCTTAGCACCTTACATGTGGGTAGACCGTACCAACCTACATCCCCTACATCAGCTAGCCTACCCGTAAGAGTTCGCACAACTTAGTCAACTATGCCAGAGCCCATAATTGGCTTGTGGCTGCACACGGAAGTTTCTAGTTTGAATAATCTCATGATCCCTTAGAGCCTGGGTGGCGGTCCGAAGAAATACAGTAAGTCCCGATAGAAACCAGTGCCTCAATCCACCCAGATGTGTGTTTAAGTTGCCACCTTAGATAAACCATTAATTAACAATCTCACATCTGTCATGGATATTCACTCACCCACCCACGTCTACTAGCATAGCATGGCATAATCAAGCAAACGAGAAGTAACTCCCAAGGTTTCATAAGTAAAACAGTAATAGGTACTACCTCAATCTACTTCCCATCCCACAATTTGATTAGATCCTAATCATGCAAGTGTTTGAGGGTTTGATCTAATGCATAAAACTGGGTAGTAGAAAAGGTATGATCAAGTGTTACTTGCCTTGCTGATGATCCGCGAGTCCTAGAGATTCAAATAACAAGCGGCGACTCCGGTGATCTAACGCAGACAAACAACAAGCATACAATAAGTACTCATCTAATGCACAGGGAAATCTCGAATAAAAGATCTAACCAGATAGTTCAACTTAAGAACCCTGGTGGCAAAAGAATCGAGTCAAATAAAGCATTGAAAGTCGGAACTCGAGAGAGAACGACTCGGTGTAGCAATCTGAAATTAGGTCAAAATTTCACAGTAACAAAACTCTGTGAAAGTAGGGTAGTCGGAACGGCGGTTTCGTTACGAAACTCCAGGCGCTTGAATCACCTGATTCCGATAATCGAGCAAGAAATAAAACAGTTTTGAAAATCGGATCGTAAATCGAATCAAAAAATAACGGATTAAATCCTATTTAAAATAAAACGACTAACGATCTAAATAACGGACGTTCGTTAACAGAACTAATCCAACGAACACGTTCATTGAAACGAACGGGTCGGTGAACGTTCACTAAATAAGAAAACCGAAAAAATAAAACCAATCTAGGTTTTTTAAAAAAAACCAAACATTTTTTTTTAAATAAAACCGGATCGGTTTATTGGGGAAAACCGGATCGGATCGGACGGGGCGGCGGCTACCTCCGGTGGCTCTCGCCGGCGGGGTTCCGGCGGGGCTCCGGCGGGTCGGGCGGGTCGGCGGGGTCGGCGAGGGGCGGCGGCGGCGGGTGCTCCGGCGACGACGGAGACGGCGGCAAGGCCCCTCGGGCGACGGCGGCTTTCGGATGGGCTCGGCGGCGGCGGCGCGATGTGAGAGAGAGAGGGGGCGGCGGCGGGTTATAAAGGGGGGCGGTTCCTTGGGGAGGGGCGACGGCGCGGGTCGGAGCCGGGACTCGGAGGCGGCGGGCGCGGAGTCTCAGACGGGCGGCGGCGGCTTGTGAGGGAGAGGGAGGCGGTGGGCCGGGGGGCTGGGCCTGGGGCCTGGCTGGCTGGGCCGGCTGGGCCTCGGTCCAGGGGGGGCGGCGCGTTTTTTTTTAAATAAAATTAAACCAAAACGAATTAAAAAAATATCAAACGAACTCCGATTTAAATAAAACAAATTTTCTCCGACTCCTAAAAATGAGTCGAACAAAATGAACTTTTAAAAACTGCAACGTGCATAGAAATTTTAAATGCTCATTTTTGCCTAAGCAAAATAAATCTTTCGAAAACCAAATTTGATTTATTTAAAATATCTTCGTTTTTCCTAAATATTGGGAAAGTCATATTATTCCCTCTCTTGAGATTTTTATAGGAAAGACTTTATGAAGATAATTTTAAATAAATCCAAATGATCCTATTTCCAAAATTTGAGAAATCCCAAATATGAAAATAATGAAACTTCCAACTCTCTCCGAGGGTCCTTGAGTTGCGTGAAATTTCTAGGATCGGAAAAATGCGAGAAAAATATGATATGCATGATGACCTAATGTATAACATTCCAAATTGAAAATTTGGGATGTTACAAGGAAACAACCTCAAGTTCATAGTATCAATTCTATTGGAAATATTCCATCGATTATTTTTGGAGGTTTTGAATTTCCTCTTCCTGCTGTTAAGAAGAAATATGATATTCTTATTATTGGGGATGTGCATATCCCCGTTGAGGTAACATAGTGTTATTCAAAATTTCTCTGGTTCCATGTTATTCGGAATGAGTTTGTTAACAAGACTTGATCAACCTTGTTAGTGGATTCCTTTTGATGAGCATGAGATGGATGAAGTTAGAAAGAACAACCTTCTGTACCCTCTCTATACTTTCTGTTATTTAGTTGAAATAAAGTAAAAATAGTATTTTTCTGTCTGTTTTCTTATTTATCCGTGCAATATAAAAATACCCCGAAAATAAAAGTTCTCCAAATGCCCTGAAATTAAAATATGATTTTTTTCTAGAATATTTGAGAATATATGGCACTGAGAACACAGCAGGGGGAGCAAGCACACAGCCACGAGGGTCTGTGGCTGCCACCCCCTTGGCGCCCCCCTGCCTCATGGGCCCATGGTGGCTCCCCTCCACTTATTCCTGCACCCACACACTTCTTCTTCCTCCCAAAAAAGTCACCATCCAGCTCAAGCACGAGTTCTAGCTCATTTTGCTGCGATTTTCGATCTCCTTGCTCAAAGCACCTCTCACAAAACTGCTTGGTGGGATTGTTCCTTGGTATGTGACTCCTCCATTGGTCCAATTAGTTTTTGTTCTAGTGCTTTATTCATTGCAAATTTGTGCTGCCTAGGTGACCATGTTCTTGAGCTCGCATGTCAAATTTATATGGTTCCAAGTAGTTCTATTGCATGATATAGGCTCTAGGCACTTGTAGGAGTAGTTGCTACAATTTTGTTGAGCTTGGTTCACTTTTATTTGAAGTAACTAAAAATTTCAGAATTTTTCAGAAAATAATGAAGAGATTTTTGAGGGGCTCATCGAGTCAAGCTTCGAAGGAAAAGCAAAGTGAGGAAGCAGAGAGGCCCAAATATAATTTGCCTCCTACCGCGGAGGTTTGGCCGTGTGAATGGCCTTCCGATGATTTCTTGAGAGCAACTGGGATTTATGATGATTTTTATGAATTGGATGAGAATGCAGGCCTCACCGACTTCCTCCGCGACCAACGCGAACAGTATCTCTTACTCACCAATACTTTTGTACAAAACTTCTACTATTATCCTAAGGAATCACCTCCTTCAGTAGAGTTTCATTTATATGATGTGGTTAAGAAGATGTCACTATATGAATTTTGCAGGGTTTGCAAAATACCTTTCGAGGGTAGTATAGAGGAACCACATCGTAAAGATGTGGATGGGTTCATTGATACTATTACTGTAGGGGAAACTAGGAAGGTTTCCGATGCAAGAATCACTAGCATACATTTTCCTGTTTTACGCTACTTTGCAATATTTGCTAGTCATTGCTTAATTGGTTGCGGAAACTGTGGAAACCTTAGTGTTCCTGATATTATCATTTTGTTCCATGGTTTATTCTGTGACAACTCTGTTAGTATGGACGGTATTATTGCTAAACGGTTAATTCTGAACCGTACAAAGGGCCCCATCTTTGGAGGTATTTACGCTTCACGCCTTGTTGCACATTATAACATACCTATTAGGCACTATGAAAAATAAGAAAAATTACTGCCCACTGCTAGATTATAAGAGTATGGTAGCGCCTGATTTTATTGTTAAGAATAGGGAAGAGGTGCTTAATTACAAATTGTTCTTTGATAAACATCACCCTGAGACTATTACCTTGCCTGCTCCTTCCTTGTTTGATTTATCTGCATGCCCGTATCTAGTTCCGTTGGCAGCCATCTACACCTACCAAAACCCTACAACAGCTACAGAGCCAGAGCCGGAACCACAGTTTGATCCTCCACGACAATCTAACTACCAGTGGGATCCGGAGATGATTGCCAACCAGTGGCAATCAGGGGCTTCTTCATCTCAGTACGACCCCAACTACAACTATGGATATCCGCCAGGCTAGCCGTGGCAATAGACCAACTTAGGCCAAAAGCCTAAGCTTGGGGGAGTACGTATTTCCCACCGACATTACATTTATGTTCACACACTCATTGCTAGATGTCGGTGCTCATACTTTTCATTGTAATATCCATGCTAGTTTATTTTCTTTTTCTTGCTTTCTTCTTGTGTGTTTGTTAAATATTAAGAAAAAACCAAAAAATTAGTAGTTGTCTTAAATTAGTTTACTTTTCTTGCTGTAGTAGTAATAATTAAAAACAAAACCCAAAAAGATTTCCTGCTCTTCTTTTGCTTGTTGGGAGCTTTTTCGTGTAAATAGTTTTATTTCTTTTCTTTTCTTTTGGGGGTCGATAGGAGAAGACCATGATTAAATTGTTGAAGTGACTCTTACATGCATAATTGTTGATTTAACCAAGAGCCCATATTAACTTGTCTTCTCATGTTTATTGAATGCTCGCAGATTCCAGCTTAGTCCAATGCACATGCACTATTATTATTATTCACATCATTCGGTCGTGCAAGTGAAAGGCAATTATGATGATATATGATGGACTGATTGAGATGAGAGAAGCTGGTATGAATTCGGCCTCTCTTGTTTTTGTAAATATGATTAGTTCATCGTTCGTGATTCAGCCTATTATGGATAAACATGTTTGCAATGACAATTAGAGATTATAGTTGCTTATGCCATGCTTAATTAGCTATGAGTTATAATGGTTTACCTTGCGTGCCAACATGCTATTAAAATGGTTGTGATGTGGTATAGTGGGGTGGTATCCTCCTTTGAATGATTTAAGTGACTCGACTTGGCACGTGTTCACACATGTAGTTGTAACAAATCAACATAGCCTTCACGATATTTATGTTCATGGTGGATTATATCCTACTCATGCTTGCACTCAATGTATATTAATTTTAATGCATGTTCATGACTGTTGTCGCTCTCTAGTTGGTCGCTTCCCAGTCTTTTGCTAGCCTTCACTTGTACTAAGCGGGAATACTGCTTGTGCATCCAATCCCTTAAACCCCAAAGTTAATCCATATGAGTCCACCATACCTTCCTATATGCGGTATCTACCTGCCGTTCCAAGTAAATTTTTATGTGCCAAACTCTAAACCTTCAAATGAAATTCAGTTTTGTATACTCGAATAGCTCATGTATCAACTAGGGTTGTTCGTATCTTCCATGCTAGGCGGGTTATTCTCAAGTGGAGTGGACTCCGCTCCTCACTCACGAGAAAATGGCTGGTCACCGGGATGCCCAGTCCCATGCTTTATGCAAACTAAATCAAAATAATTGCAAACAAAACTCCCCCTGGGACTGTTGTTAGTTGGAGGCACACGTTGTTTCGAGCGGGCCATGGATTGATGCTTGTTGGTGGAGGGGGAGTATAAACTTTACCATTCTGTTTGGGAACCGCCTATAATGTGTGTAGTATGGAATATATCGCCATCTCTTGGTTGTTATGTTGACAATGAAAGTATGCCGCTCAAAATATTATTTATCTCTGCTTTCAAAACTGAGCTTTTGCACCTCTACAAATCCCTGCTTCCCTCTGCGAAGGGCCTATCTATTTACTTTTATGTTGAGTCATCACCCTCTTATTAAAAAGCACCAGCTAGAGAGCACTGCTGTCATTTGCATCCATTACTGTTAATTTATATTGGGTATGACTATGACTGGATCTCTTTTACCATGAATTACAATGTCTAGTCAGTCCTTGATCTTTAAAGGTGCTCTGCATTTATGTTTTGCGGTCTCGAGAAAGGGCTAGCGAGATACCATCTTGTTATATCATATCATGATTGTTTTGAGAAAGTGTTGTCATCCGAGATTTATTATTATTGCTCGCTAGTTGATTATGCCATTGATATGAGTAAACATGAGACCTAAATGTTATTGTGAATATGGTTAGCTATAATCTTTGCTGAAAACTTGAATGCTGGCTTTACATATTTACAACAACAAGAGCAAACATAGTTTGTAAAAGTTTTTCTTTATCACTTTCAGTTTATCAACTGAATTGCTTGAGGACAAACAAAGGTTTAAGCTTGGGGGAGTTGATACGTCTCCATCGTATCTACTTTTCCAAACACTTTTGCCCTTGTTTCGGACTCTAACTTGCATGATTTGAATGGAACTAACCCGGGCTGACGCTGTTTTCAGCAGACTTTCCATGGTGTTATTTATGTGCGGAAACAGAAGTTCTCGGAATGACCTGAAACTCCACGAAACTTATTTTTGGGAAATATAAAAAATACCGGAAGAAGAATCCACGTCAGGGGGGCCTCCACTTGTCCATGAGGGTGGGGGCGCGCCTGCCCCCCGGGTGCGCCCCCTTGCCTCGTGGGCCCCCTGACGCTCCACGGACCTCAACTCCAACTCCATATATTCGTGTTTGGGGAGAAACAAATCATGGAGAAGGATTCATCGCGTTTTACGATACGGAGCTGCCGCCAAGCCCTAAAACCTCTCAGGAGGGCTGATCTGGAGTCCGTTCTGGGCTCCGGAGAGGGGAATCCGTCGTTATCGTCATCATCAACCATCCCCCATCACTAATTTCATGATGCTCACCGCCGTGCGTGAGTAATTCCATCGTAGGCTTGTTGAACGGTGATGGGTTGGATGAGATTTATCATGTAATCGAGTTAGTTTTGTTAGGGTTTGATCCCTAGTATCCACTATGTTCTGAAATTGATGTTGCTATGACTTTGCTATGCTTAATGCTTGTCACTAGGGCCCGAGTGCCATGATTTCAGATCTGAACCTATTATGTTTTCATGAATATATGTGAGTTCTTGATCCTATCTTGCAAGTCTATAGTCACCTACTATGTGTTATGATCCGCAACCTCAAGTGACAATAATCGGGACCACTCCCGGTGATGACCTTAGTTTGAGGAGTTCATGTATTCACTATGTGTTAATGCTTTGGTCTGGTACTCTATTAAAAGGAGGCCTTAATATTCCTTAGTTTCCGCTAGGACCCCGCTGCCACGGGAGGGTAGGACAAAAGATGTCATGCAAGTTCTTTTTCATAAGCACGTATGACTATATTCGGAATACATGCCTACATTACATTGATGAATTGGAGCTAGTTCTGTGTCACCCTAGGTTATGACTATTACATGATGAATCACATCCGGTATAATTCTCCATCACCGATCCAATGCCTACGAGCTTTTCACATATTGTTCTTCGCTTATTTACTTTTTCGTTGCTACTGTTACAATCACTACAAAACCCAAAAATATTACTTTTGCTATCGTTACCATTACTTCCATATTACTTTGCTACTAAATACTTTGCTGCAGATACTAAATTATCCAGGTGTGATTGAATTGACAACTCAACTGCTAATACTTGAGAATATTCTTTGGCTCCCCTTGTGTCGAATCAATAAATTTGGGTTTAATACTCTACCCTCAAAAACTGTTGCGACCCCCTATACTTGTGGGTTATCAGCCCCCTCCTCTCTCTCTCACAAGGCCCATGTTGGCCCATTAGTTCCCCCGGGGTTCCGAAAACCCCTCGGCACTCCGATAATTATCCGGTGACCCCCGGAACTCATTCGGTGTCCGAATATAGTCATCCAATATATCAATCTTGATGTCTCCACCATTTCGAGACTCCTCGTCATGTCCGTGATCACATCCGGGACTCCTAACTACCTTTGGTACATCAAAACACATAAACTCATAATACCGATCGTCACCGAACGTTAAGCGTGCGGACCCTGCGGGTTCGAGAACTATGTATACATGACCGAGACTCATCTCCGGTCAATAACCAATAGTGGAACCTGGATGCTCATATTGGTTCCTACATATTCTACGAAGATCTTTATCGGTCAAACCGCATAACAACATATGTTATTCCCTTTGTCATCGGTATGTTACTTCCCCGAGATTTGATCGTCAGTATCTCAATACCTAGTTCACTCTCATTACCGGCAAGTCTCTTTACTCGTTCCGTAATGCATCATCCCGTAACTAACTCATTATTCACATTGCTTGTAAGGATTATAGTGATGAACATTACCGAGTGGGCCTGGAGATACCTCTGCGATACAGGGAGTGACAAATCCTAATCTCGATCTATGCCAACTCAACAAACACCATCAAATCTTTACCCAAAAACAAGGAATTATGCCCTAGAGGCAATAATAAAGTTGTTATTTATATTTCCTTATATCATGATAAATGTTTATTATTCATCCTAGAATTTTATTAACCGGAAACTTAGTACACGTGTGAATACATAGACAAACAGAGTGTCACTAGTATGCCTCTACTTGACTAGCTCGTTAATCAAAGATGCTTAAGTTTCCAAGCCATAGACATGAGTTTTCATTTGATTAACCGGATCACATCATTAGAGAATGATGTGATTGACATGACCCATACGTTAGCTTAGCACTATGATCTAGTTTGTTGCTATTGCTTTCTTCATGACTTATACATGTCTCTATGACTATGAGATTATACAACTCCCGAATACCGGAGGAACACTTAGTGTGCTATCAAACGTCACAAGTAACTGGGTGATTATAAAGATGCTCTACAGGTGTCTCCGATGGTGTTTGTTGAGTTGGGATAGATCGAGATTAGGATTTGTCACTCTGATTGTCGGAGAGGTATCTCTAGGCCTCTCGGTAATGCACATCACTATAAGCCTTGCAAGCAATGTGACTAATGAGTTAGTTACGGGATGATTCACTAAGGAACGACTAAAGAGACTTGCCAGTAATGAGATTGATCTAGGTATGATGATACCGACGATCGAATCTCGAGCAAGTAACATACCGATGACAAAGGGAACAATGTATGTTGTTATGCGGTTTGACCGATAAAGATCTTCTTAGAATATGTAGGAACCAATATGAGCATCCAGGTTCCGCTATTGGTTATTGACCGAAGATGAGTCTCGGTCATGTCTACATAGTTCTCGTATCCGTAGGGTCCGCACGCTTAACGTTCGATGACGATCGATATTATGAGTTTATGTGTTTTGATGTATCGAAGGTTGTTCGGAGTCCCGGATGAGATCACGGACATGACGAGGAGTCTCAAAATGGTCGAGACATGGAGATTGATATATTGGAAGGTTGTGTTTGGACACCGAAAAGGTTTCGGATAGGTTCGGACATTTTCCGGAGTACCAGGGGGTTACCGGAATCCCCCGTGGGCTTAATGGGCCTACATGGGCTTTAGTGGAAGATAGGAGGAGGCGGCCAAGAGGTGGGGCGCCCCCCCCCCCTCCAAGCCCAATCCGAATTGAGAGGGGGTCGGCCCCCCTTTCCTTTCTCTCCCTCTTCCCTTCCTTCCCCCTCCTAGTTGGACTAGGAAAGGGGGGAAACCTACTCCTAGTAGGAGTAGGATTCCCCCCTTTGGGGGTGCACCATGAGGCCGACTGGCCCCCTCCTCCTCTCCTTTATATACGGGGGAGGGGGCACCCCATAGACACAATTTATTGTCTTAGCCATGTGCGGTGCCCCCTCCACATATTTCCACCTCGGTCATATAGTTGTAGTGTTTAGGCGAAGCCCTGCCTCGGTAACTTCATCATCAACGTCAACACGCCGTTGTGCTGACAAAACTCTCCCTCGGCCTCAGCTGGATCTAGAGTTCGAGGGACGTCACTGAGCTGAACGTGTGCAGATCGCGGAGGTGTCGTGCGTTCGGTACTTGATCGGTTGGATCGCGAAGACGTTCAACTACATCAACCGCGTTACTAACGCTTCCACTTTTGGTCTATGAGGGTACGTGGACACACTCTCCTACTCGTTGCTATGCATCACATAGATAGATCGTGTGATCGTAGGTAAAATTTTTGAAATACGGCGTTCCCCAACAGTGGCATCAGAGCCAGATCTATGCGTAGATGTTATATGCACGAGTAGAACACAAAGAGTTGTGGGCGATAATAGTCATACTGCTTACCAGCATGTCATACTTTGATTCGGCGGTATTGTTGGATGAAGCGGCCCAGACCGACATTACATGACTGTGTTCATGAGACTGGTTCTACCGCCGTGCTTCGCACACAGGTGGCTAGTGGGTGTCTGTTTCTCCAACTTTAGTTGAATCGATTGGGACTACGCCCTGTCCTTGTTGAAGGTTAAAACAACACACTTGATGAAAAATCGTTGTGGTTTTGATGCGTAGGTAAGAACGGTTCTTTCTAAGCCCGTAGCAGCCACGTAAAACTTGCAACAACAAAGTAGAGGACGTCTAACTTGTTTTTGCAGGGCATGTTGTGATGTGATATGGTCAAAACGTGATAATATATAAATTGTTGTATGAGATGATCATGTTTTGTAAAAGTTATCAGCAACTGGCAGGAGCCTTATGGTTTTTGCTTTATTGTACGAAATGCAATCGCCATGTAATTGCTTTACTTTATCACTGAGTGGTAGCGATAGTCGTGATAGCAATAGTTGGTGAGACGACAACGATGTTCTGATGGAGATCAAGGTGTCAAGTCGGTGATGATGGTGATCATGACTGTCTTTTGGAGATGGAGATCAAAGGCACAAGATGATGATGGCCATATCATATCACTTATATTGATTGCATGTGATGTTTATCCTTTATGCATCTTATTTTCTTAGTTCGGCGGTAGCATTATAAGATGATCTCTCACTAAATATCAAGGTACAAGTGTTCTCCCTGAGTATGCACCGCTGCTACAGTTCATCATGCCGAGACACCACGTGATGATCGGGTGTGATAAGCTCTACGTTCACATACAACGGGTGCAAGCCAGTTTTGCACATGTAGAATACTCGGGTTAAACTTGACGAGCCTAGCATATGCAGATATGGCCTCGGAACACTAAGACCGATAGGTCGAGCGTGAATCATATAGTAGATATGATCAACATAGTGATGTTCACCATTGAAAACTACTCCATCTCACGTGATGATCGGACATGGTTTAGTTGAATTGGATCACGTGATCACTTAGATGATTAGAGGGATGTCTATCTAAGTGGGAGTTCTTAAGTAATATGATTAATTGAACTTTAATTTATCATGCCTGATAGTATTTTGCATGTCTATGTTGTTGTAGATCAATGGCCCATGCAACTGTTCCTTTGAATTTAATGTGTTCCTAGAGAAAGCTAAGTTGAAAGATGATGGTAGCAACTACACGGACTGGGTCCGTAACTGGAGGATTATCCTCATTGCTGCACAGAAGAATTACGTCCTGGAAGCACCGCTAGGTGCAAGACCCGCAGCAGGAGCAGCGCCGGACATTGTGAATGCCTGGCAGAGCAAAGCTGATGATTACTCGGTAGTTCAGTGTGCCATGCTTTACGGCTTAGAACCGGGACTTCAACAACGTTTTGAACGTCATGGAGCATATGAGATGTTCCAGGAGTTGAAGTGAATATTTCAAGCAAATGCCCGGATTGAGAGATATGAAGTCTCCAATAAGTTCTACAGCTGTAAAATGGAGGAGAATAGTTACAAGTGAACATATACTCAAAATGTCTGGGTATCATAATCACTTGACTCAGCTGGGAGTTAATCTTCCGATTGATAGTATCATTGACAGAGTTCTTCAATCACTGCCACCAAGCTACAAAAGCTTCGTGATGAACTATAATTGTAAGGGATGGATAAGACAATTCCCGAGATCCTCGCAATGCTAAAGGTTGCGGAGGTAGAAATCCAGAAGGAGCATCAAGTGTTGATGGTCAACAAGACTACCAGTTTCAACAAGAAGGGTAAAGGGAAGAAGGGGAACTTTAAGAAGAACGGCAAGCAAGTTGTTGCTCAAGTGATGAAGCCCAAGTTTGGACCTAAGCCTGAGACTAAGTGCTTCTACTGCAAAGGGACTGGTCACTGGAAGCGGAACTGCCCCAAGTATTTGGCGGATAAGAAGGATGGCAAAGTGAACAAAGGTATATGTGATATACATGTTATTGATGTGTACCTTACTAATGCTCGCAGTAGTGCCTGGGTATTTGATATTGGTTCTATTGCTAATACTTGCAACTCGAAACAGGAACTACGGATTAAGCGAAGATTGGCTAAGGACGAGGTGACGATGCGCATGGGAAATGGTTCCAAAGTCGATGTGATCGCCGTCGGCACGCTACCTCTACATCTACCTTCGGGATTAGTTTTAGACCTAAATAATTGTTATTTGGTGCCAGCGTTAAGCATGAACATTATATCTGGATCTTGTTTGATGCGAGACGGTTATTCATTCTAATCTGAGAATAATGGTTGTTCTATTTATATGAGTAATATCTTTTATGGCCATGCACCCTTCAAGAGTGGTCTATTTTTGTTGAATCTCGATAGTAGTGATACACATATTCATAATATTGAAGCCAAAAGATGCAGAGTTGATAATGATAGTGCAACTTATTTGTGGTAATCGCCGCTTGGGTCATTTTGGTGTAAAGTGCATGAAGAAACTCCATACTGATGGACTTTTGGAATCACTTGATTATGAATCACTTGGTACTTGTGAACCATGCCTCATGGGCAAGATGACTAAAACTCCGTTCTCTGGAACAATGGAGCGAGCAACAGATTTATTGGAAATAATACATACTGATGTATGCGGTTCGATGAATGTTGAAGCTCGCGGCGGGTATCGTTATTTTCTGACCATCACAGATGATTTAAGCAGATATGGATATATCTACTTGATGAAACATAAGTCTGAAACATTTGAAAAGTTTAAAGAATTTCAGAGTGAAGTGGAAAATCATCGTAACAAGAAAATAAAGTTTCTGCGATTTGATCGTGGAGGAGAATATTTGAGTTACGAGTTTGGTCTTCATTTGAAATAATGCGGAATAGTTTCGCAACTCACACCACCCGGAACACCACAACGTAATGGTGTGTCCGAACGTCATAACCGCACTTTATTAGATGTGGTGCGATCTATGGAGTCTCTTATTGATTTACCGCTATCATTTTCGGGTTATGATTTAGAGACGGCTGCATTCACGTTAAATAGGGCACCATCTAAATCAGTTGAGATGACACCTTATGAACTGTGGTTTGGCAAGAAACCCAAGTTGTCGTTTCTTAAAGTTTGGGGTTGCGATGCTTCTGTGAAAAAGCCTCAACCTGATAAGCTCGAACCCAAATCGGAGAAATGTGTCTTCATAGGATACCCAAAAGAGACTGTTGGGTACACCTTCTATCACAGATCCGAAGGCAATATATTCGTTGCTAATAATGGATCCTTTCTAGAGAAGGAGTTTCTCTCGAAAGAAGTGAGTGGGAGGAAAGTAGAACTTGGTGAGGTAACTGTACCTGCTCCCTTATTGGAAAGTAGTTCATCACAGAAATCAGTTCTTGTGATTCCTACACCAATTAGTGAGGAAGCTAATGATGATAATCATGTAACTTCAGATCAAGTTACTACTGAACCTCATAGGTCAACCCGAGTAAGATCCGCACCGGAGTGGTACGGTAATCCTGTTCTGGAGGTCATGTTACTTGACCATGACGAACCTACGAACTATGAGGAAGCGATGATGAACCCAGATTCCGTGAAATGGCTTGAGGCCATGAAATCTAAGATGGGATCCATGTATGAGAACAAAGTGTGGACTTTGGTTGACTTGCCCAATGATCGGAAAGCCATAGAGAATAAGGGGATCTTCAAGAAGAAGACTGACGTTGACGGTAATGTTACTGTCTACAAAGCTCGACTTGTTGCAGAAGGTTTTTGACAAGTTCAAGGAGTTGACTATGATGAGACCTTCTCACCCGTAGCGATGCTTAAGTCCGTCCAAATCATGTTAGCAATTGCCGCATTTTATGATTATGAAATTTGGCAAATGGATGTCAAAACTGCATTCCTGAATGGATTTCTGGAAGAAGAGTTGTATTGATGCAACCCGAAGGTTTTATCGATCCAAAGGATGCTAACAGAGTGTGCAAGCTACAGTGGTCCATTTATGGACTGGTGCAAGCATCTCAGAGTTGGAATAAACGTTTTGATAGTGTGATCAAAGCATATGGTTTTATACAGACTTTTGGAGAAGCCTGTACTTACAAGAAAGTGAGTGGGAGCTCTATAGAATTTCTAATATTATATGTGGATGACATATTGTTGATTGGAAATGATATAGAATTTCTAGATAGCATAAAAGGATATTTGAATAAAAATATTATATGAAAGACCTCGGTGAAGCTGCTTATATATTGGGCATCAAGATCTATAGAGATAGATCAAGACGCTTAATTGGACTTTCACAAAGCACATACCTTGATAAAGTTTTGAAGAAGTTCAAAATGGATCAAGAAAAGAAAGGGTTCTTGCCTGTGTTACAAGGTATGAAGTTGAGTCAGACTCAATGCCCGACCACTACAGAAGATAGAGAGAAAATGAAAGGCATTCCCTATGCTTCAGCCATAGGTTCTATCATGTATGCAATGTTGTGTACCAGACCTGATGTGTGCCTTGCTATTAGTTTAGTAGGGAGGTACCAAAGTAATCCAGGAGTGGATCACTAGACAGCAGTCAAGAACATCCTGAAATACCTGAAAAGGACTAAGGATATGTTTCTCGTTTATGGAGGTGACAAAGAGCTCGTCGTAAATGGTTACGCCGATGCAATCTTTGACACTGATCCGCATGACTCTAAGTCACAAACCGGATACGTATTTATATTGAACGGTGGAGCTGTCAGTTGGTGCAGTTCTAAGCAAAGCGTCGTGGCGGGATCTACATGTGAAGCGGAGTACATAGCTGCTTCGGAAGCAAAGAAATGAAGGAGTCTGGATGAAGGAGTTCATATTCGATCTAGGTGTCATACCTAGTGCATCTGGTCTAATGAAAATCTTTTGTGACAATACTGGTGCAATTGTCTTGGCAAAGGAATCCAGATTTCACAAGAGAACCAAGCACATCAAGTGACGCTTCAATTCCATCCGTGATCAAGTCAAGGAGGGAGACATAGAGATTTCCAAGATTCCCAAAGCGGCACTAACCCATGGGGACAGGCATACATGAATCAACTTCGAGCATGTCGGTCAGCAGCGTGTGAATCCGGGCTGTAGCACTGGGCTAACAGGACTCCGGGAATCCGGGCTGTAGCAGGCTAGGCAGGACTCCGGATGTCACCGCGTGACATTTCCCTGAAGGGACGTAGACAGAACGAAGTGAAACACATGCCGCCAGTCAAGTGTTCCGAGCAAGAGTAGTCTGGGCTAGCAGGACTCGGTGAACCGGGCCAGAAGCGGACTACTATGGCTCATGGAAGCACAAGACTACATTTCCCCATAAGAGAGGCTACAAAGGATAAACAACTAGATTGTCGGATCCCACACATAGCAAGCATTTTCAATCATACACACAATATGCTCGATATGTGTAAATACAACATGGCATCACAACATAACTCTACGAATCAAGTATTTATTCATTAGGCTCCGAGGAGCAAGATATTACAAACATGGGTCTCATGACCCAACATACATAGCATACAATTCAAGGCACAAGCGGAAGCTTAACATGTCTGAGTACAGACATCTACAAATGAAAAAGTCTGATAAGCCTGACTAACTACCAGATCCTGCCGAGGGCACAAGATCGTAGCTGACGTAACAAGCTAAACGTCGAAGTCCACGCGGAACTACTAGCGAGACGGAAGTCTCTCTGCAAAAACAAAAATTAAGAAAACGTGAGTACAAATGTACCCAACAAGACTTACATCAGAACTATCTACATATGCATCAGTATCAACAAAGGAGGTGGTGGAGTATGACTGCAGCAAGCCAGCTTTGACTCGGTGGCTATCCTACACTACGACTGCAAGTAACTCTGTTGAGGTGGCGCACACGAGTCCACATATTCACCATATCAATACACCACTATGGATCTGCTCCCGTCTCCCTACGAGAACGCCATCCATAGCACTCATGCTTATCTTGCGCATTTTAGAGTATCCACTTTCACTTGTCTATGGACTGTATGTGCAACCCGAAGTCCTTTACCGCGGACACGGCTATTCAATAGATGATGTTAACCTCAAGGGGTGTACTTCTTCACACACGCTCACCACTTATCGCCGTTTACACGACATGTACTCGGCAACCTTAAAGCGGAAGCCCAGCGAGGGTGTCGGCCACGACCGACTAACCACACAAGTCTCTTGTCCAGGTTTATCGCCTATTCGGGTTCCATCCGCAAGGAGATCCGCCGGGTGTCGCCACGGCCCCAAACGATGTGTACAGTGGTTCCAAGCCCACCAAACGGGCGACGCTTGGCACACCCGGCCACAAGGTTTAGTCTGTCCCAAGCCCAATTGCACTGGGTGCCACTTGGTAGACTACTAACACTACCTACAAACACGAAACTAGTTGCAACTCCTGGACAGAGATCAGGTTGATTAATAAGTCGAGAGAGCTTGGAGCGCTCGGAGCCCAATGTGTGGTAGTAACTGTTCATGGATCAAAAACAGAGAACCAGTTCCTGAGGACGGCTGCAATGATACAACCCACCATGTACTCCTACATGGCCTCTCACCGCTACCTTTACCAAATCGTGTTCACACACTTAGCTCTCGACAGTAGGACATGTTCACCACATTCTAATTCATCCCCGATGAATCAGACCTGACTCAACTCTAAGCAATAGCAGGCATGACAAACAAGCATGAATGAGTAGGCACATCAGGGCTCAAACAACTCCTACTCATGCTAGTGGGTTTCATCTATTTACTATGGCAATGACAGGTCATGCAGAGGATAAAGGGGTTCAACTACCACAAAGAAATAACAGATGAATCGTTGTTGTCCTAATGCAAGAAAAGAGAGTAGGAGCGAGAGTGGGATTGTATCGGAATGAACAAGGGGTTTTGCTTGCACGACACTTACGAAGATAGTATAGTTCTTCATCGGTGTCATCGAACTCATCGTCGGAACCACGTCTACTCAGAGGGGACAAACACCGGCAAACAAGGAAGAACGCAATCAATGCAATGCAAAAATTATGATGCATGATTATGACATGGCAATATGAATGGGTTTTGGGCTAATGCAAGCTAGAACAGAAAGACATGAGTCCATTTGAACCAAAGATTCAAATGCAAACCCATTTTAAGAGGTCATATTAGTGCAGTAACTTGTTTCACCTAAACAGCAAGTTTAAAGTGTTCTAACATGCATGAAACCAGTACAGATGGATAGATTGTATTTTTGTGATCATTTTTCATATATAATTTATTTCATTTGGAGTTACGGTTGAATTTCTATGATTTTTAGAAGTTTATACTATTTTCTGGAATTTCCTGTGTAAGAATAAATCCAGAAAAAACCTATTATCGTGGTCAAGATTGCATCATGCTGACCTCAAAGCAGGTCAACAGCGCCGTCCAGGTCAAACCTGACCAGTGGGGACCATCGGTCGATGACATGCTGCCTGTGGTCAATGACGTGTGGGTCCGGCCAATGACCACGCCAAAGAAAGTCAACCCGACGTAGGGCCCAAAGTGATTAGTCTAAATACAAAATTAGTGGGCGCTGGGGCCCATCTGTCAGCGTCTGTGGGTGATCTAGCTGGCGGTGGTTAGTGCTAATGACGGGCCACGTCGGCTCTCGCCGGAGTTTCGCCGGCGGCGACCTAAACTGTGGCGGCAACTCGTCGGACTTGAGCTGCGGACGACGGTTGGATGCGCGAAGACCACCAGGAGGTAGCCAGCTCTCGACCAAGGCTAGCAGAGCTATCGGAAGGCCCCAGAGTCGCCGGAGGTGACGACGGCGAGCACAGAGGCGGCGGCCGGAGCTCGGGCGAGCTCGGGGTCGGGGCCACAACGGCCTTGGAGATGCGGGGTTAACGCCTACGGCGTCTATGCGGTGCGGCGAGGACGTTGGACGCATGCCCGGGACCAAATGGTCACCAGAGCATCTTTGCCGGCGAGCTTTGGCGGCAGCGCTGTCGGGTGAGAGAGGCGCGGCGGCTACGGCATGCTAGAGAGAAAACAGAGAGGGGGAGGATGATCAGGAGCTCACGTGGAGTGCAAGCAGCGGCCTCGGCGTTTCGGGAAGCACGGACGGCGGCGAAGTCGGCGATGGAGATCCTTGGCCGACGATGAAGAAGTGGTCGGGACGGCGTTGGAGCTCTTCCGGCCATGTGAGCCGACGGAGAGGACGAGGGTGGCACGGCGGAGCCTGTGGGCTGGTCCATGGGTCTAGTGCCGCCGGTGGTCATGGTGGTGACGAACGGCGGCGACGAACCCGTTCGGGTGAGTGAGAGAGAGAGATCCAGGGGAGAGGGTGAGAACGGGGGAGAGTGAGAGGAGTGCGTGGCACTTGGGGCTGGCTCCAGAAGCGGCGGAACCAGGAGGTGGCTCGGGCGCGTGATGGCGTGCGGTGGCCACACGCCCTCGTGCCCACTGGCACGAGGTTGAGGATGACTGGCGCGTGGGCCTGGTGGGCTGGCTTCTCTCGTGGGCCGGGTAAGTAACAGGTACTCCCTCCTTCTCTGTTTTCTATTTAAATTACTATTTCTATTTATTTCAATCTGTTTTGATTTAGTTCAACAACTAAACCATTTTTGTTTCTTCCAATAATTTTTGCAGGGACTGAAAGGAATATTCCAGAGCCCCTCACAAAATATCAGAATTGTTGAAGCATTAAATATATATATATATATATATATATATATATATATATATAACATATGTTTGCTCCAACTCAAATACAATATGTGTTATTTCAGAAATCCAAAATGTCATGGGAAAAATGTGCATCATCTCTGGTTACTGTTTACAGCATTTTCCAAAAATGATGAACATTTTTTAAAGCCATTTTGGGTTCACTAAAAATATTTTAGTTGAGCCTATTGAATTCCTCTTAGGTGCTAGGGTTTGAGTCAATCCCCATTTCAAGTTTTTGAGAAATTTAATCATGATGCACACATGAAGGGCTAGCCTAGAGCATACCAGAACGAGGGATGTGACAGCTCACCCCTACTAAACAAGAATCTCGTCCCGAGATTCAAGTCGTGAGGTAAGAAGTCAGAGGGGTCACAAGCTAACACGATCTTCACGATCCAACTGTCCTTCTCAAGATGTTGATTCATTTGCTTCATATTGATCTTGACGTCTTTGCTTTCTAGATCTTCATCCAACTCGATGATGTTAGAAAGAAACTCTATCGGGAAGGATCATTGAAACTCTCCATACCAGGCTAAGGCAATTCACAACGATCGTTTGAAAGGGGTTCGGGGAAATGGCATACTCAGTTCGGAAAGGAAACTATGGTTATAGAACAACTCGGCAAACGGGAGGCACATTCCAATTGATACCGAGGATATAACCTAGTGACTGAGTGTGCTCTCAAGAACTTGAGCATTTCCATATTCATCAAGGTTTTACCAACATCCGTGCCGAGGATCCTGGCAACACATCTTACTACCATGATGAATAGTGATGGATGATGCGGATACAAAGGAAGATAACACCTTCTCAGACTTCCCCTTAGCGAGGCCAAGAGAACGAAATCTGGATGATCGACCGAGAGACATTTAGCACTCCGCTTCTGATGTTCTCCGTGATGTTCTAGCTACCACGATCATGCTTAAAAGCATCGACGTGGCCATCAAGCAAAGGTCGGACTTTGGGAGCACAAAAATCCATAAGGAACAACTTGTGGAATAAGTCATACCAAATCCTCATGGAGAAGGGTTGAATTGCTTGTTCAAGATACTACAATAATAGATCTTCCGGCTAGGTGTGTCGCCTAGAACATCAACCTCGTCGGGACCTACATCATAGATCTTGGAAATGTTCCAACCATCATATCTGCCTGAGATTCAGATCTGGCTGGTAACATGATTTTTCAGACAACATGTCCAGAAAAGAAAAGGTTGCAACACAAGTCGACAAGATAACGTTGCGAGAATCTCAGGAGATGAACTATGATAGCAAGCTCCAAAATATGAGCTGGTTCTATTACACACATGTGAACATGTTGTCCAAGACAAGCAGGACCACAGAGTAGTCTTACAATAAAACACTACCAAAGTTCAGGTGAGGAACCATCATTGTGGATAACGAAGTCCTTGCATAAGTCATGATTAGCTCTTAAGAAGGAACTTCTTCTCCTTGAACAAATCAATCAGTGGCTTGGTGTGCTAGGGAATACGTATGGAGTGGAGGTAATTAATCTACCAAACCATAGAATACTTCGCACGTATGCATGACTGATTTGGGAGGATTCCAGAGGAAACAAAACAAACATTTCTCAAATTCATGGCGACAACTTACACCTAATGCACGTGAACTTGGAGAAAGTCACTTCTTTCACCAAACATATACTTCATGAACGGGGCATGAAGAAAATGCTTACACAAGTTTCCAACATTAGCTCAATGTTCAACATGAATCATGGAGGAGACAAGATGCTGTTGTTGGGCTCAACAACAACTCATCGGAATTTCCATATCACTGGACTCCCACCATTATGTGAACAATGTGTTAGTATTGGTCAGACCAAAAGATGTAATGGTGTATGCTCGAGGGATCAACCACGAGTAAGACAAAATTACGAACATCGTTGGTACTGATTTGATTTGACAATAGCCCACACTTAAATCAAAGGATTGATAAGACAATAGGTCCAACAACTGATCACAGGGACCAATCGATGAAGATATCATCTTTCTTCAACACACACTACACAAGAATATCCCTTTGGAACGAACTAAGTTAGGCAAGCTTTTATCTTCCAACTCTCCAAGTTGTTGTTTAGCAACCAACTAGCTCAGGGTATTCAACATGCATTCTTGGAGAATGGGTGGTTTAGAAGAAAACCAACATGATCACGAGCTCAACATAACGATCGAGAAACAACCCGGTAATACTTCTGAGAAGATATTCGGAAAATCACGAACCACCGATATGTTATTAAGCTCGAGAACAATCTTGCTTTTCAGGGCAAGACGATATGATCAAGGAGCAAGGTATTGTCACAATCCTAACTCCTTGGTCGATGAGTGCGCCCGGAAATATGGACTAGGTAGCACGATCAATCTTAGGATGATGATTCAATATCCAGCACGCTAAGATGAGAGTATTGTCCATTAACTACCAAGCAACGGAGTTGCTAGGAGTATTGATTTTCGCACATCACAGTACACTTGTCGGCATTCCGGTTGCAACAACACGGAACCAATGAGCGAATGATGATGGCGAGAAGTATCACTATGTCAAGAATTCATAAGGGAAGGTGCAATTCTCATGACGTTCCTGACATAAAGTGGGTAATACTTCAGGGTAGAACGGAACAAAAGCTGGATTGGCATTTTGATCTGCGGAATACAACTACTTTGACCACTCCAAGAAATGGAGGAGGTGCTGGAGTTTGTTTCTCCTAGTCATTCCAGAACAGAATGGCTTGACGGACCACAAGAATAATGGGCATCGATGAGCATGAGTGCACGACTACTCCTGACTATCAACTGATAGACGGGGGGTCGGAATACAACTACAATGGGAACAACTCAAGGAACACACGATTTTCTGAGTTGTGGGTGCATAGATTAGTATGTCGAGCGAAGCTCAACATTTCTTCCGGATAACCCATGCGTAAAGGTAGAACCGGCGTAATCACAATTATGAATGGATAACTCTTCAAGAGTACTCGATTGTGGTATTTTGGTTCAAAGAACTTACGCTTTAATCGTTCATGGTATTTGGAAGAAGGAAATACCACGGACCTCGAGGACTATCGCAGTTACTAATATCCTAAAGGAACTAGCAAACACTATCAACATGAGGTAAGTAGGGTGAATCTCGGGTTCAGAAACCCAGGAGTAGAATACCTACTACTAAGTGGCATCACGGGATGCTTTCGAGAATGATGGCCAGAATCATCACACTGGGAACACAAAGCATGGCTGGATTACTAGGTGATACTCTAGACACCTAGGGTCATAATAATAGCTCCAACATAAATGTCAAGGCAATAAATTACCTCAACGCACCGGTTAGTGTGCTTATTCTGACCATAAAGGACATCGGGAATGGAAAGAAAGGATTTGCAAATGCATCAGACTATTTAGAGATCTGGGATGACTCGGACAGCATAACGGCTGTAAATGCTCAGGAAAAGATTTGAGACATTCACAAGGATTTGCATAGTCACTTATCAACATCATAACAAGGTTCTGGTTCAATTGACAACACACAGAAGTAGTAGAAACTGAACTGGGGCTTAAATCCATCAATCCTATAAGTCTCTATCATAGTAACTCGTCATCCTGATAGATAGATGAGAAGACCTAGTTCTTAATCCTCGTAGAAAAGGAAGAGGATGACTCAGATCAGAAGGGCATAAGGTAAAGGAGTAAAAGAGCCTTACGTTCCTTCCACAATCAATTCCCTTATATAACTAAAGCATTTCTAGACTCGACTTGACCAGTTTGGCTTGGTAATCCCACAGCAACGGGGCTCGATACCAAAGCTGTCAGACCCCGATTCCAAGTCACATCGATCTAGCCGGTAACACCTCATATCACTTTGCGGCCTCACGCACGGTATTCCCGGGTGTCGCCTTACCATGGCCGGGACCGTTTAGCCTTTTGGCTCACGTATATGATAGTGTCGCTAGCATCCATATGATGAAGAACTCGGGCCGACATGGCTAGTCGTGAACCCAAAGCGGCACTAACCCATGGGGACATGCATACATGAATCAACTTCGAGCATGTCGGTCAGCAGCGTGTGAATCCGGGCTGTAGCACTGGGCTAACAGGACTCCGGGAACCCGGGCTGTAGCAGGCTAGGCAGGACTCCGGATGTCACCGCGTGACATTTCCCGAAGGCGGAACCACAGGAACAAAGTGAAACACATGCCGGCCGATCAAGTATTCCGAGCAGTAGTCTTTGGGCTAGCAGGACTCCGGTGAACTGGTCAGAAGGACTACTATGGCTCATGGAAGCACAAGACTACATTTCCCCATAAGAGAGGCTACCAAGGATAAACAACTAGATTGTCGGATCCCACACATAGCAAGCATTTCAATCATACACACAATATGCTCGATATGTGTAAATACAACATGGCATCACAACATAACTCTACGAATAAAGTATTTATTCATTAGGCTCCAAGGAGCGAGATATTACAAACATGGGTCTCATGACCCAACATACAGAGCATACAAGTCAAGGCACAAGTGAAAGCTTAACATGTCTGAGTACAGACATCTACAAATGAAAAAGGCTGATAAGCCTGACTAACTACCAGATCCTGCCGAGGGCACAAGATCGTAGCTGAGGTAACAAGCTAAATGTCGAAGTCCATGCGGAACTACTAGCGAGACAGAAGTCTCTCTGAAAAAACATAAATTAAGCAAACGTGAGTACAAATGTACCCAACAAGACTTACATCAGAACTATCTACATATGCATCAGTATCAACAAAGGGGGTGGTGGAGTATGACCGCAGCAAGCCAGCTTTGACTCGTTAGCTATCCTACACTACATTTGCAAGTAACTCTGTTGAGGTGGCGCACATGAGTCCACATATTCACCATATCAATACACCACTATGGATCCGCTCCCGTCTCCCTACGAGAACGCCATCCATAGCACTCATGCTTATCTTGCGCATTTTAGAGTATCCACTTTCACTTGTCTATGAACTGCATAGCAACCCGAAGTCCTTTACCATGGACACGGCTATTCGAATAGATGATGTTAACCTGCGAGGTGTACGTCTTCACACACGCTCTCACCACTTATCGCTGTTTACACGACATGTACTCGGCAACCTTAAAGCGGAAGCCCAGCGAGGGTGTCGGCCACGACCTGACTAACCACACAAGTCTCTCGTCCAGGTTTATCCCTTTTCAGGTTCCATCCGCAAGGAGATCCGGCCGGGGTGTCGCTCACGGCCCCAAACGATGTGTATAGGGTTCCAAGCCCACCAAACGGGCGACGCTTGGCATACCCCGCCACAGTCCCTAGTCTGTCCCAAGCCCACCTGTACCGGGTGCCACTTGGTAGACTACTAACACTACCTACAAACACTAGAAACTAGTTGCAACTCCTGGACAGAGATCAGGTTGATTAATAAGTCGAGAGAGCTTGGAGCGCCCGGAGCCCAATGTGTGGTAGTAACTGTTCATGGATCACAAACACAGAACTCAGTTCCTGAGGACGGCTGCAATGAGACAACCCACCATGTACTCCTACATGGCCTCTCACCGCTACCTTTACCAAATCGTGTTCACACACTTAGCTCTCAACAAGAGGGACATGTTCACCACATTCTAATTCATCCCGATGAATCAGACTGACTCAACTCTAAGCAATAGCAGGCATGACAAACAAGCATGAATGAGTAGGCACATCAGGGCTCAAACAACTCCTACTCATGCTAGTGGGTTTCATCTATTTACTGTGGCAATGACAGGTCATGCAGAGGATAAAGGGGTTCAACTACCGCAGCAAATAACAGATGAATCGTTGTTGTCCTAATGCAGTAAAAGAGAGTAGGAGCGAGAGAGTGGGATTGTATCAGAATGAACAAGGGGGTTTTGCTTGCCTGACACTTCTGAAGATAGTATAGTTCTTCATCGGTGTCATCGAACTCATCGTCGGAACCACGTCTACTCAGAGGGGACAAACACCGGCAAACAAGGAAGAACACAATCAATGCAATGCAAAGATTATGATGCATGATTATGACATGGCAATATGAATGGGTTTTGGGCTAATGCAAGCTAGAACAGAAAGACATGAGTCCATTTGAACCAAAGATTCAAATGCAAACCCATTTTAAGAGGTCATATTAGTGCATTAACTTGTTTCACCTAAACAGCAAGGTTAAAGTGTTCTAACATGCATGAAACCAGTACAGATGGATAGATTGGATTTTTATGATCATTTTTCATATATAATTTATTTCATTTGGAGTTACGGTTGAATTTCTATGATTTTTAGAAGTTTATACTATTTTCTGGAATTTCCTGAGTAAGAATAAATCCGTAAAAACTTGTTATCGCGTCAAGATTGCATCATGCTGACCTCAGCAGGTCAACAGGCGCCCGTCCAGGTCAAACCTGACCGGTGGGGACCACCGGTCGATGACAAGGTTGCTGCCTGTGGTCAATGACAGGTGAGTCCGGTCAATAACCACGTCAGCAAAGTCAACCTGATGTGTGGGCCCAGTGGATTAGTCTAATTACGAAATTAGTGGGCGTTGGGGCCCATCTGTCAGCGTCTGTGGGTGATCTAGCTGGCGGTGGTTTGTGCTAATGATGGGCCACGTCGGCTCTCGCCAGAGTTTCGCTGGCGGCGACCTAAACTGCGGCGGAAACTCGCCGGACTTGAGCTGCGGGCGACGGCTGGATGCGCGAAGACCACCAGGAGGTAGCCAGCGCTCGACCGCGGCTATTAGAGCGATCGGAAGGCCCCAGAGTCGCCGGAGATGACGACGGTGAGCACAGAGGCGGCCGCCGAAGCTCGGGCGAGCTCGAGGTCGGGGCCACAGCGGCCTTGGAGATGCGGGTTAACGCCACGGCGTCACGCAGTCTTGGCGAGGGCGTTGGGCGCATGCCCGGACCAAATGGTCATCTGGAGCATCTTCGCCGCGAAGCTTTGGCGGCGGCTGTCGGGTGAGAGAGCGCGGCGGCTACGGCATGCTAGAGAGAAAACGGAGAGGGGGAGGATGATCAGGAGCTCATGTGGAGTGCAGTGGTGGCCTCAGCGTGCTCGGGGAAGCTCGGACGGCGGCGAGTCGGCGATGGAGATCCGCGGCGGCCGACGATGAAGAAGTGGTCGGGGACGGCGCGTTGGAGCTCTTCCGGCCATGTGAGCTGACGGAGAGGACGAGGGTGGCACGGCGGAGCTCAGGGGCTGGTCCATGGGTCTAGTGCTGGCCGGTGGCCGCGGTGGTGACGAACGGCGGCGACGAACCCGTTCGGGTGAGTGAGAGAGAGATCCAGGGGAGAGGGTGAGAACGGGGGAGAGTGAGAGGAGTGTGTGGCACTCGGGGCTGGCTCCAGAAGCGGCGGAAGCAGGAGGTGGCTCGGGCGCGTGCCGGCGTGCGGTGGCCACACGCCCTCGTGCCCACTGGCACGAGGTTGAGGATGACTGGCGCGTGGGCCTGGTGGGCTGGCTTCTCTCCTGGGCCAGGTAAGTAACAGGTACTCCCTCCTTCTCTGTTTTCTATTTAAATTACTGTTTTCTATTTATTTCAATCTGTTTTGATTTAGTTCAAGCACTAAACCATTTTTGTTTCTTCCAATAATTTTTGCAGGGACTGAAAGGAATATTCCAGATCCCCTCACAAAATATCAGAATTGTTGAAGCATTAAAAATATATATATAACATATGTTTGCTCCAACTCAAATACAATATGTGTTATTTCAGAAATCCAAAATGTCATGGGAAAAATGTGCATCATCTCTGGTTACTGTTTACAGCATTTTCCAAAAATGATGAACATTTTTTAAAGCCATTTTGGATTCACTAAAAATATTTTAGTTGAACCTATTGAATTCCTCTTAGGTGCTAGGGTTTGAGTCAATCCCCATTTCAAGTTTCTGAGAAATTTAAACATGATGCACACATGAAGGGCTAGCCTAGAGCATACCAGAATTAGGGATGTGACAGCTGGACTAGGAAAGGGGGGAAACCTACTCCTAGTAGGAGTAGGATTCCCCCCTTTGGGGGCGCACCATGAGGCCGACAGGCCTCCTCCTCCCCTCCTTTATAGACGGGGGAGGGGCACCCTATAGACACACAAGTTATTGTCTTAGCCTTGTGCGGTGCCCCCCTCCACATATTTCCACCTCGGTCATATCGTTGTAGTGCTTAGGCGAAGCCCTGCGTCGGCAACTTCATCATCACCGTCAACACGCCGTCGTGCTGAGAAACTCTCCCTCGGCCTTAGCTGGATCTAGAGTTCGAGGGACGTCGCCGAGCTGAACGTGTGCAGATCCCGGAGGTGTCGTGCGTCCGATACTTGATCGGTTGGATCGCAAAGACGTTCGACTATATCAACCGCGTTACTTAACGCTTCCGCTTTCCGTCTACGAGGGTACATGGACACACTCTCCCGTTCGTTGATATGCATCACATAGATAGATCTTGCGTGATCGCAGGTAAAAAAATTGAAATACTGCATTCCCCAACATTTATGTGAGTGTTAACTTGGGTTGTAGGCATTTCAGACTTCTCTTTTACCTGGCTCTCTATTTCTTCAAGCCACAGATGTTGGTTTTCTTTGTATCAACGGCAGTGATGGTGTATTGTACTCTTGTTCTTCTTCCTCCACCATCATTTATTTCCCATGGAAATTTGACAGGTTATAAGCAAAACACATGGTGAATGCGCCCTTGAAAATATAAGGAACCTTCAAGAAATATAATAATTTTGATAGTACTTCTTGTGGGAAAAATACCACATAATAATATAAAATATCAAGGTTATTGAGTTCAATATTACATTGTTTCATACAACCAGTAAGTATTCCATCAATGATCCATTGTGGCCTAAGATCACCTCCTCTAGTTGCACATGTAAATACTTCAGAGTTCATGATTGAATTGGATTTTCATCCAAGAGTCATTTTACTAAACATAGCCATACAAATCCAGGACTTGACACTTTGGTGTTAATAACAAGGATAAATATTCGAATGTAATCCTTTGTATCTAAATATAAGACATTTTAGCATTTGCTCTAATATCTCTTTTATTCTTAGTGGAAAGTATGAGAAAAAAATTCATATGAGTAGTAAGAATTTCCTTCAAATGTGCAAGAGAAGCTTACCTATGCGGGGCGTGCCATTGCTACAACTTCAGATGGGGCAACAGTGTAGTGTGGTGCACAACCTGAGAAAGTGTTACGGGGACTCGAAATCCAAACGACAGGTTAATGGTCCCAACAACAAAAGGCGATCCAACAAGCCTTGAACAAAGAGCTAAACAGAAAGTTCACAGAAATGCAAGGTAAAGTTTAAAAAGAATATTTAGAAGATCACTGCGATGTGCTTTTGGGACCAACAGAATGGACATGGCAAGGCGTATTTCTATGAAAGCACGGTGGACCACGTTTTGAAAGATGGGGACGCAGAATGGGCTATTTTTTGGCGTCGCTCGCTCGGGCTTGCAGATAGAAGGATGAAAGACGAACAATAGAATGTAAGAAAGAAATAAAAATTTAGCTAAATGTATAGAAAAAATACCAACAAGTATATGCCCGGCTGCAGTTTTTTTCTTGTTATACATTACATAGCTAGATGTCATGCACCCCAATAATGAGTAGAACCTCCAAAGAATATGTGTTGTGCATTTTCAGTATCTATATCAGGAGTACTATAAGCCTCTTGCTTCTTCTGTTCTCTCTACGGTAAGGTCCGCCGAAAACATGAGAAAACTTGCAGGAGTCATACTTAGAAGCATTAAATATTAGCCGCAAAGTTGACATCAATTCAATGTGCAGGAAAGAGTTCAAAAGTTTGAAAGAACATAAACATATCGATGAATTTGGAAGAAGACTTCCAAGTAATCTGCTTCCTTTCTTGACAAAGTCAACGTACATGGGAAGATTTATGCAATTTATTTGATTGGAACAACATGAACATGGGAACAATAAGAAATAGGAGTACCATATAACTTTCTTTTGAGACCCAAGTGGCCTAGCAGCTTCTAAAATACAATTGATGATTTCACTTGGAGAGCATGCGGAGGTGAATCTTTTCTCTCTTCTATGTTCCTGCCAAAAAATTGTAGAGATTAGCATATTGCAATGTGTTGTAGCCTCTAAGAACTTTACATATTTCCATTCTTCAATTTTCGAGTGAAAACCAATAGAAGCTAGCAATAGGGAGGTGAAACAACAACGCGAGGAACTTTGACAATAAGCATATTATAAAGATCAAATGAACAATAGCATGAAGTTTGAGTCGTGTTACTTATATCCCCCTCAATACTCTTACACAGCCACACACTTCTACAGGATATGTTGTTGTGAAAGTATCAACTCTGCAAAGATATGGGGAATCATGCTACACCTATATCAATCAGTCCAGAGCCCAAGCAAGCACGTTGTAGGCTCATGGAAGAATCACATAATTATGCAAATGACATGTTATGTATATAACATGACACGTAAAGTATTTTCCTTGTGCAGAAATAATGCCGGGCACCTTACATCAATTTGCAACAATTCTTAATTAATGATCAGTGCATAATTGTTAGCTTATATGTTGTTGATTATGTTTTCCTCTCATATATATATATATATATATATATATATATATATATATATATATATATGGATCATGTTCCAAAATAACTGAAAAGATATATCAAATCATAGTTCTCATCCCAAAAATAGTTTACATCAAAATTAATTCCAATCCAGTTATGCTTATTCTAGAGTAGTACACTTAACTCCTCATCAACATAATTGTTCATGACGGTAGTCCCTAGGTACTGATAAGCATGAATTCAAAAATGGGGCCACGGTGTAACCTAAAAATTGACACAGTACCACCATAATTTTCAGCACTTGTAGGCTGCCCATAATGGGAGTATCATAGTGCCAACTAGGCAATTTTGATGAGGTGACATAGAACTAAATGAAGAAAGAGAGGGTTCAATATCATATCATGATACCGTATCATATTAAATGATGTGCTACTATGTGTCGTGTATGGCAATAAATAAAGTCATATATGATACCAACATATGATACTATGCAATACAGATGTAGTATCATACAATAGTATCATATGCATGATACTAGTATATGATACTCCCCACTACGACCATCTTAACTCTCCATAGCCCCAAGCTCATCCAATGCTTTATTAATGACTCTGTATATTCGAGGTGCACAAAAAGGGAACAAAAATAAGGTCGTAAATTCAATCTGGCGCGAGCACACTTGCTTGTAAATTAATCTCTTCTTAGTTTGATTTCCTCAACTATACACTATATTATTGCACTTTTTATTTCTCGAGTTATTTAACTAGCCGAAACACCTTGGTTTACGCATAAGTTATTGCTCTTAGTCAATATTGGTCCACCTGCTCATATAATGCAGGCCACTCGTGGGCATTGTGATTCGGGAGTACAAACATATTACTCCCTCCATTCCATGAATAAGGCATGCATGCTTCTCAAAACCCAACTTTGGCCGTAAATTAGGTCAATAATAAAAACAATTGTGACTTAAAAGTTATATCATTAAAAACTTCTTTTCAATACGAATTCAATGATATAATTTTTATCACATACAATCCACATTTGGTTGGTCTAATTTATGGTCAAAGATTAATTTTGAGGTGCTTGTATGCCTTATTCATTGGAATGGAGGGAGCATGTGTTGTATGTCGAAGAATATTTTGCCAAGAGGCATGTCCCACAACCGGCCCGTCATAAATTCAATCAGGGGAGAGCCTATTTGCTTGTAAATTAATCTATTCTTAGTTTGATTTTCTCAATTATACATTGTATTTGTCGTACTTTTCATTTCTCGTGGCCACAAAAAAAATCTTGTTGTGGCCGAATAATAAGGACAGACAAGCATTCACATTGTACTATGTGGACCTTTCATTATTATTTTTCTTGAATAAAAGGGGTTTCCCCCTGCCCCAAAGTTTATTAAAGTCAAGGCAACCATACCAACATTTCACATCTATTGGCTGCAACCAAAGCAACTGCAATGGACTTATTACGGCTTCATCGCAGCAAACAAGTTTTGCAAGTCTCGGGCTTAAGAGAGGAATACAAAATCACAACCACAAATGTAATCCTAACTACAGCCTCGAAGAAGATCCCTGCCAAGCAATTCTCCTCACCGATGATCGAGCAATCTTAGGCATTTGAGTAGTAGAGTAGCTTGGGCACCTGAACACAAAATCTTCCACTGCCGAACCAGAGAACATACCAAACCCAGGATGCATTTCACACTTCGCCATTCTCGCTCCTGAAACGCAAAATCACTGCGGAAATGCCATGAGTCCCACAAGGTGGCAGAAGTAACTAAGTTAATAGCATCAAATTTCTTTTTGTGCTTCCAGAAGGAAGACAAGGACTCAAAAGATCATGGCACCAATATGAAGTATTTTGGCAACAACCTGCCAAATATATTGTGCAATAGTGCAATAAAAAAAGAGGTGTTGAATGGTTTGAAGCTCCGTGCAGAAAACACGGGAGGGTTCTGAAACCACACGATGTTTAGCTAGGTTATCCCTAGTCAAACTCTTGTTATGAATAATAAGCCACAGGAAGACATGTATATAAGGGGCACCTTAATTTTCCAAACAACATCTCGAACTATATAAGGAATCCCCACAAAGTTGATCAACCTATAAAACGACTTGACATAATTTGTACCAGAAGGCTCAAGCATCCAAATAGGGATACCCTTACCAGAAACTTTCATAATTTGTAAATAAGAAGAAATGTTATTTCGTTTATTTGCTAAAGTTTTGAAAAAGGTGTGCACTTTTGAAGTGTCGACAATGGCAGAGTAAGGGCGGATGAAAACAATGGAGGCGGAGGGGAAGGTAAGGTGGGGACAAAGATGATGATTTGTCTTCTATCAGAGAGGGTGGTTAATGAGACATAACAATTGATGTGGTGGAAAGTAGAAGATATAATTAAAATTTATCGCAATATGAGTAGTAGAAAAGGTATGCTCATTTTTTGTGAACTAGAATAATTGTTTGAACGGAATTGTTGCGCATCCGATCTTTTTGGTACGACACGCATTCGATGCTTCCATCTCAGCATTGGATATTATTGATCGACGTTCTTGATTTGCACCATCGGACGAGTGTCGGATGAAAAACATCGAACATGTAGCAGCAGTCTTGTTTAAGTCAATGTTTTATTATTTCATGACAATGCACAGACATTCAACTAGTAAACTTAAGTGTTGAGTGATGACGGCTGAGTTGTGTTTGCATAATTGCATTTAAAGCTAGCTTACCGCAGGTGTGGACATAGTAGTATTGCTGATAGGTTGGAACGAGTTTGAGGTTTTGAAATTTGGTGTACACGGGCGGGAATGGAAATGGAACTATGAACTGTGCACAAGCAGCGCAGGGTGACAATGGTCCAGGAAGCCATGCAATGGTACGCCTCGTCGGTTAAGATCTGCGACAGGGTCGGCACGCCTCGTAGTTTAAGATACCCCCTCCATTCAAAAAAGTTTGTCCCTCAAATAAATGTATCTATCACTAATTTGATGCTAAATATGTTCATTTGAGTGACAAGTTCAGTACAACCTTTTTCGGATGGCGGGAGTATGTGAAAAGATATGATGCTATATACAAATGAAATACTTTAGAAGGCCCGATTCTTTAAGAGAAAGAATGGATTGGACAAGGAGAGCATCTATGCTCCAGCACAGAATAACACTTTTGATAAGGTATCCCTGGTCTTCTTGGAGAAGACTTGCTTTAATTTGCCAAGATATTCTCTTCCTCAGTTTCAAATTTATCTCCATCAGAGCATAAGTCATTAATATTAGTGTTAATATCAGTATCACTAGTGTCAGTACGACCAGATGAGCTGCAACCCATTTCTTCATTATCCCCAACTTCCTTATTCAAAAGCATATTAAGCCTGGCCACCTCAATTTTTCTCATAATGTCAATATTGCAACCGATCATTTCTAAAGTGCATCCCGAGTAAATACCAAAGGATGTGCGACAACGGTGCGGGCGGGTTGGGGTCCTTTGGGGCGTGTTTGGTTAGTTGGCTTGCACCTGACTCGCACCGGGCATGCTATATTCGGCCTGTTTGGTTCCCCGCGTGGCATCCTCAGCCTGGCCCGACGGATGCAAAAGGAGGCCTCTCAGCCAGGCTCGCGGGAACGCAGGAATCGGGCGTTTCGCTCGTGCAGGCCCAACTGATGCAAAATCACCTGCACCCGCAGTGCTGGCGTGGAGTAGCGATTCTCTCGCGGTCGTGGGGGTCAGGCGTCCCCTCACCTCTTTTCCCTCATTTCCTTCTTGTTCCCAGCTGGAGCTCTCATCTCACCGTTCGTCGCCGTCCTCAAATCTGCGACGAAGATGGTCGAATCCCCGTCGTTGTCCTCGCTGACTATCGCTCTTCGTCGCCAACTCTTCCTTCCCAGCTGTCGTTGCTCTGCCAGATCCACACCCACATCCACGGCAGTGGAATGGGTGCCAGCCGGAGGCCGCCGCCAACACCACCTTCCAGACGCCCCTTGCTCTCTCAGATCTACACCCCATCCATCGGAGCGGGGTGGATGGTAGCCGGAGGCCCAGGAGGTGCCAGGTCGTCTATGCATCGTCCCATCTAAACAGCAGCAGGAGCGCCCAATGTCTCCCATGTTCGTGCAAAATTTTCTCATGGGGTCTTGTGATTTGCTCATGGTGCGTACTTGTTCCAGATCTTGTATCTGGCATTCCTAATCTCCCAATCTTCATCTGTTTTTTCTCTGAATGGTGACTGACAAAAGAATGTTCAGTTAAACGCATGTCTTGTGTCTACTTTGCAGACTGAGACCGGAACAGCAGGTTAATGCATGGAATTAAGCTCTAATTCAACCTGATTTTGGTTCAGATTTGTTTTACTTGTTTGAGAAATCTATGATAAATAAAATTGAAATTGATTTTTTTTCAGAATTTCTAATGCAGTCTATCAAACAACATCGGTTGTGTACAGCATCTCTTATGCACATATATCCTACAGTGCACCAAACATACATCTCGGTTCAATTTTGCATCACCTCAACCAGGCTAGGCTCAGCCAGAATCCTTCATGCGATGCAGGATGGAGCTACACAGGCAACCAAACACGCCCTTGGTGAACTCGGGTGCAGGGCAGGGCTGCAACGCAAGCATGCAAAAGCAAGAGGGTGAACTTCACGATCGAATGCGTCGCATGAACTTTTGCTAGGTGGTGTCGTATCCTAATCGGTGAGAGAATCTTGATGGGGCGTAGGGGGTGGCAAAGGTGTTTCACCCTCTTATGTTAGTGTACAAGCCCGGCGTGCCCGTGCCCTTTCTCCGCATGATTGCAACTTGCTACTAAGTCACAGCTTATCACAGGGCTTCGTCACCCCTCCCACCACTAAACATCTGCACACTCGTCCACAGACACTAATCGATCACCCCTTTTTTATTACCTCCACGGTCTTCCCTTCATAGGCGGCGGAGTACTAGCAATTACACAGATCAATACTGTTGACGTATAATATGCTGTCTGGTCTCTTTCATTAGATCGATCTTTTGGTTGCATTGGCTAGAGCATGCACTTCTACGTGGTATCGGAGCCAAGAGGTCTTGAGTTCAAGACCCGGCTGGTGCAATTAAATTGCAGCCCACTTTCGATCCACGTTTAGGCCTGAGAAAGCCACACGTGAGGGGGAGTGTTGACGTACAATGTGCTGCCTAGTCTCTTTCATTATATCGGTCTTTTGGTTGCATTGACTAGAGCATACACTTCTACAAATACATCCAACAAATCGGACATAGTTCATAAAACCAAAATATATATATGGACATGACTAGATTCATACTAAAAAAACTAGATAAACAGAGACGGGTAAGGGCGGAGGAAACCACCATTTCCACGTCGGCCCCTTCCCCTTGCGGACGCTAGTGCAGTTGTACGCCTCCGTGTAGGCGTCAACGGCGGAATGGCAGAATAGTTGAAGTCGAAGCCGTCAGAATCATCGGAGGAGGAGATCATGCCGGTCATCCAATGGACGGCACACGCCTGCTCCTTTGATAGCCGTGCCGCCTTTGCTTTGGCTGCCGCATCCTCCACCGCCTTGCACTCCGACTGCTCGATCGCGAGCCGGATTGCCTTGGCGAGTGATCGGCGGAGGACCGCGGCGAGGAGCTGGTCGTCCAAATCTACCGGCGCGCGCACGCGGGATCTGCGGGAGGACATCACTTCCGCCACCGCCACCCTCTCCCTTTCCCCGCTGCGCGCGAGCCTCCGATTTCAATGTATACCTCTGCATTCACGGCGGCATCAGCGTAGGCACGAGGACCCAGCGGTGGCTGGGGACGCTAGCAGGAGCAGGTGCGGAAAGGGGCGGGGGCGGCGGACCAGGGGCTGCGAGGGCGCAATGGGCCAGCGCCGTTGTCTGCACTACGCCACCGAGTGATGTGGGACAGCGCGGGGCCAGATCTTCCGTTGCCGCCCTTGTCCAGTTGCGACCGGCACTGTGGATGCGTACAGCGAACTCCTCATCGTCGTCCGCCTTCACCTCACGTTGCAGCGCCTCTTGGTCGATGAGGTCTTTGCTACCAGACATTGCGCTGCTGGAGCTTGACATTGAAACAGAAGGGGAGGCGACGAGGAAAGGAGATGGAGAGTGCAGTAGAGACCGAGAGTGTGGTTTGACCCAGGTCTATGGTTCATCTAGGTGGTATTTGTGGGGTCTGGGTGGGCCGGTTTAACGTGGCGGACGCGTCAAGGGCTCCGGGCGCGTCTAAGCCTCCACAATCCTTAAATTCGTCTCAAATTTAGGTTGGGTTTGAGAGGTGCCGGTTCGTATAAGGCCGGTTTAGGGAAGACTGGCTTGGTCACGTTTTCTAACCAAGGCACTGTCCGGGCGATTCGCTCGGGCAGTTTGGGGACCCCGGCCGCAGATGCTCTCATGCCAACTAGATCGGGATCGCGCCTTAGCGCGAGGGTGCCGGTCCCAATGATGTGAGCAAGCAAGTAATGGAGTTAGTAGAAAGCCAGTCTTAGCATTCATATTCAATCGGGATTACAATATAAAATAAGAAAGAAACATTCACATGTAATAAATAAGAAAGAAACATTCACATATAATACGAGCAAGACACCATTAACGGATACCAAAACTGTAGTACAACACATCTCCAAGCCACGAGAACAATAATAGAACACAAGGATGCAATGTTCATATACAGGGTGAACTAAAGTATACAATGTTCATACACGATAGATAGAGTACAAAAGGATGGAAAGACGTCCCAAAGGGGACACGTGCACAAAAGTATAGGGAGATCACACGGTACATCAGAGTAGCTGGTGGCATCATATATCATCGAGTACTTGCGAGAGTTAGAATAGGTGATGACGTCCATCACAGGTAGTACTAAAGTCTTGTTGGAGGATATATTGGAATTCTACCTTCATCGCCACCAATGCATATCAGATCGCTCCTCGTCGATCCTTTCATAATGTGGTTGCTGCAAGTGCCCTATGAAGAGTGAAACCGTATTAATATTCTAATTATAAACCCTTCAGTTCTAATTATAAAAATCTTCAATATCAGTTTTAGGTTTATAGGTTCTGGCTTATGTGCCTTTTTTACATAATTGCTTTCTAAATATATCACACACAATAATCTTAATGCTTTCTCAATTTTATAGACAGAAATAGTCACCACACTAAAAATCAGTCAAAGCAAAGCATTCTGGAGCACTACACATAGCCAGCTCATATGCTCCTTGAAGAAGGCCTATCAAAATCGCATGCCTAAAGATGCAAGGAACTTGTGAGGAAAAATACAGAAGGCCATTTTTGCATCTTGATTGCAACTCACAAATAAGGATAATCACTCTGGTTCACCTCAACTTCGTTATGGTGGGTATCACACGAATCAGAGTTGTAGCTGAACCCAGTCCCAGTTGGCTGATCACCATAGATAAGATTCGACTCCTGCAGTAGCCAATATCCAAAAAGAGAGAAGATTATACAGGGTGTAAACAATCTCTAAGAAAAATATTATACAGATTGATTGATTAGTACACAAACTGTCAGTATATATATATATACCTGATCCCATCCAAACTCATTCCAGAGTAGCGACATGTTGTCTGCTATGTGGAAGCTCGTAAAAAAGGGCTAGGTCGCTGCAGTAGCCGGGTCCTCCCGTCAGCCAGATCAACATTGGGTCCTCCTTATGCCGCCTGAATTCGAAGAAGTAGAATAGCCTCCACGAAAAAGTGGAAGATGTAAGACACCATCATGAGAAACGCAACATGAACAAAGAGGCCAGAGGCTGGATGAGTGAGCTCACCTGGCGTCGTGAGTGGTGGGGAGGCGGTAGTACCTAGTGTGGTGCCCTATTCAAGTGTGGTGCCACAGCGACTTTGGATAGAATCACCATCCAAAAGGATCAGATATTCAAGTGCGGTGCATAGTTCCTTCAAGATAAAAAGAACATGACCATCAACAATGGAAGTCACAGAGAAAGGCACCTTGAGAAAAGTTCACTCACCCAATGATCCAAGCTCCACCAGTTACAAATACCACTACTGGATTGGGTTTGCTACGATCTGTGGGTATGTACAGATGCAACCTGTACATTATGATTTTCAGTAATGCTAACATGGATCATAACTCAAAAGTTTTTTGTTTCTGCAGTATGTAACTATGCTTACCTATTTCTTGGCTGGTTTCTGTAGACTACGCTTCTAAGAACCTGACTTGAGAAGAAATAGTAATACCCAACTGGCAACCCAAAAGAATGAAATGTGTATGTTAGAAATAATGAGCAAGCTTCAACTGGCAACCCAAGTTTAATTTAACAAGCTCAAAGTCACTTATTGTCAAGAGCCAAGAATTTGTGATCACCATAACGATCTAACATGATGACACGAAAAATAAACTCAATTTTCACACACCTATTATGAAACCAAGCATAAGTAAAACCGCATATATTAGGAGCGCAAGAAGTCGACATATCCACTGAGAGCCTACCCTGAAAACAAATAAATGAAGTGTCAAAAATATCCATAGAGAAAGGGTCAAGCTCAATCATGTAGATGCTTCTTTTGGGAAAATATATCATATATATGCACTTGGATGTTTTGGTGAATAGATTACAGGCAGTCATTGTATGTTAGGAAATATGAAGCGTGGGTACAAAACAGAAAAAAAAACACTGAAGGTTAAATTCACTAAAAATTAACTGAAAACGTGTGCGCCACTGCAATGAACTTGCGCTGAGTAACGCAGATTATCATAGCTATCGCTGGTCTACTGGAAGAGTATATATTGTACAGAAGGCTAAATCAATTAGGAATAGTTCACAAGGGCGATCACCTCTGACGATTAGATATGCCCAGCGGAGAAATTTGTGTGCAGTGTGATGCCAATCATACTCCTGTTAGTGGCCAAATCATCACAAAACTATGCAAAGTCTGTCGCATAGTGGATCAATGCAATCGTGTGACACCAACATTGAAGCCTAACCCTAATGGGCGAGGAAGGAGGGTCGCCGGTGCCCCGTGGTGTCTGTGAAGAAAGCATGAAGTTAGATGTTTTCCTTAATCATTTGATTTTAATCTGTAGTGTACAGAAAAGATTTTATTATGTATCTATTCAGCAGCAATGGTCTGTACAATAATCACACCGTACAATAATCTAAAAATGTACATAATAAGAGGTGTAAGGCATGAGTATATGTCAGCTATACACCATTTTATTATAAGTAACGACAATAACAAAGTAGTGCAAGAGAGAGCATAAATCCATTTGCAAAGGATAAGAACAGGTAAGAAAGGAAAGGTCACATAAACATATATGCTGCAAGCAGGACAAAGCATCAATAAAAAGGGAGGGATTTACCTACAGGATCATCCATAGCAATCAAGGTGCATATATGTAGGTAGCAAAGAAATGGCAATCTGAATAAATATGAGGGATCAAAAACCAAACCGAACCCATTATTGCAAGCATGTAATTAACAAATTTGCTGGCCAGATCTAGTCCATGAATCTAGCAAACATAGGACTGGAGGCTGAAGAGGAAAACCAAGACAAATATGAGAACTGGAGCCACCGGGTAAGTGGCCACCACCTGGCAAGCGAACGATTCCCGACGGCTCCCACGGCGGAAGAGCTCTCCTTCCTTGCACAAAGCGTCTAAATCACGGGTGGGGCAGGGGTGAGGTGATGCTCACGAATGAGGCAGGGGCGCGGGCAGCGCCGTCATGGCTCACATAGACACAACCCACGTGCTACCTATGTTAAACACCGTCGAGGAGAAGTGGAAGATGTGACGCGCTAGCTGGACAGACGCGGCGGCAGTGGGCAACACCTATAGTACTAAAAGAAGATCAGTGTTGTTTAAGGTAGTAACTGCCAACAAACATCGGTGCATTTCCTGTATGTTCCCCTCCATTCTAATTGTAAATGGTCAAATCTGGCATCATATTTCAGAACAATTGAAAGCTAGCTAGCTATTGCTTTCAAGCTTAATAAAGTAGCTTAAAAAGCACATTTTGAACTTATGGTGTAATTAAATGGCATTAGCATTTGGCAAGTCATGGAATTTCAGTCAATTAACTTTGGGGACATTTCCAATATGCAAAATAAGAGGGAATCTAGCTTGACATTTGAGAGAGAGAGAGAGAGATGGATGGACCTGCAAGTAATCGACAGTCACTATGACGCCGACCTTGACGGCATCGTCTGGTACATGGTGGTGGCGACTTGCGCTCCTTACTCAGTACCTCACCAGGAAGCGGCCTGCAAACCAAGACGTCGGAGAGAGAGAGCCAGCTCGAGTAGCAAGAAATATATTACTACAGTTCATATAGACATATTCAACGCCTCAATGCTCAGATCCCAAATTGGAGAATCCAGGAAATACAGTAGTGCTATGTTGCAGATTGTTTGATTGCAATTTGTAGCCCTATGCAAAATTAACATAAGGTGGTGATTCAAGAGCCTCTCAAAGCCTTTCCAAAATAAGCCTCCCAAAATAATCAACCAAACTGGATGCGCTGAACATGAGAACCTGTCTAGGGATATGTCAAGATGCCTAGGGATGTGTCAAGAAGTAGATCACACACCATCTATAATATGAGAAGAAATCTCTAAAAGTGCCATAAAAAATCAGATGTTGACATATCATTTTGCTGTTACAAATGTCAAATAAATTACTGCAAGAAAGAAAACAGCATCTCTCTGAATACTAACATTAGAAAAGGTAATCTGTTTTTGGTCACACCATCAATAAATTAGATAAACATGACCGAAGCGCAAAGAAATCAGAACTAATCAGACCATTCTCCATGCAAAAACCAAACCATCCCATGACCGAAGCGCTAATAAAAAGTAGCAGGTAGTATTCCCAGGGAGCAAATAGACAATCCCTTTTTGAAATCATGATGCATCCGGCCATGACCGAAGCGCTAATAAACATCTATCTGTACAGTTCAAGGCTCTGATAATCAAACATGTATAAACCAACCATTCATTTTCCAAGGATAAAACAAAGTTCAAAGCAGGCGAACACAATTCTAGCAAGCACCCAGGCATAGGAATATTTGAAAGCAGATACTCAAACATTTATATATCAAAGCAGAACTCTGAATAGCAACCAGGCATAGGCAAAACAATAGTTCTAACAACAAAGAAAATACATACCAAAGTAAAAAATAGGGTGTCATCAAGAATGCCTAATTGTTCAAGTATACATTATGGGCTGGGCTCATGCCCAATCACACATAGAGCATAAATACAAATTTGAGTTGATTCATTTAAACACGGGATCAGGATAATACAAAAAGAAGCAGACTGACAACATACTTATATACCTAGATAGACCCACCCTAACCACCCTGCCACTGACTCACTACTCGCCTTTTAGCACCTATATATCAAACAAAAGAATCGAAACCTCCTCTGCACCTATGTTGTTGCAGAGAATTAAAACAAGCCATTCAACTGATAACTTGCTGGGAGGCGAGTCAAAGTGCAACTTCAAGGACCAATAACACACAATAAAAGATCAAGAACAACTTATATGCAATAAAGGTGTGAGAGAGAAGAAATCTTTACATAAGACGGCTATAAACACCGGAGCATAAATAAGCAACACCTTTAACTACAAATAAAAAGGATTCGGGGTTCAATGCATGTTGGGCTCAGATTCGCCTTTTCTCGATCATATGACCCACCCCCGTCATCTCTTATCACGAGATCAATCTGTTTATAGAGTGGAGCTGCCCTGGTTATCACTCAACAAGAATGACCATCCAAGGACAGAACAATAAGTATCACAAGATCAAAAAGGATTCTAGAGACAAGAGGGAGGATCCAACTGAAGGAAATATGCCCTAGAGGCAATAATAAAGTTATTATTTATTTCCTTATATCATGATAAATGTTTATTATTCATGCTAGAATAGTATTAACCGGAAACATAATACATGTGTGAATACATAGACAAACAGAGTGTCACTAGTATGCCTCTACTTGACTAGCTCGTTGATCAAAGATGGTTAAGTTTCCTAGCCATAGACATGAGTTGTCATTTGATTAACGGGATCACATCATTAGGAGAATGATGTGATTGACATGACCCATTCCGTTAGCTTAGCACTCGATTGTTTAGTATGTTGCTATTGCTTTCTTCATGACTTATACATGTTCCTATGACTATGAGATTATGCAACTCTCGTTTGCCGGAGGAACACTTTGTGTGCTACCAAACGTCACAACGTAACTGGGTGATTATAAAGGTGCTCTACAGGTGTCTCCAAAGGTACATGTTGGGTTGGCGTATTTCGAGATTAGGATTTGTCACTCCGATTGTCGGAGAGGTATCTCTGGCCCTCTCGGTAATACACATCACATAAGCCTTGCAAGCATTGCAACTAATGAGTTAGTTGTGAGATGATGTATTACAGAACGAGTAAAGAGACTTACCGTAACGAGATTGAACTAGGTATTGAGATACCGACGATCGAATCTCGGGCAAGTAACATACCAATGACAAAGGGAACAACGTATGTTGTTATGCGGTCTGACCGATAAAGATCTTCGTAGAATATGTAGGAGCCAATATGAGCATCCAGGTTCCGCTATTAGTTTTTGACCGGAGATGTGTCTCGGTCATGTCTACATTATTCTCGAACCGTATGGTCCGCACGCTTAAGGTTTCGATGACAGTTATATTATGAGTTTATGAGTTTTGATGTACCGAAGGAGTTCGGAGTCCCGGATGAGATCGGGGACATGACGAGGAGTCTCGAAATGGTCGAGACGTAAAGATCGATATATTGGACGACTATATTCGGACATCGGAAAGGTTCCGAGTGGTTCGGGTATTTTTGGGAGTACCGGGGAGTTACGGGAATACGGGGGAAGAAGTATATGGGCCTTATTGGGCTTTAGAGGAGAGGGAGAGGCAGGCCGCGCGCTCCCCCATTGACTAGTCCGAATTGGACTAGGGGGAGGGGCGGCGCCCCCTCCTTCCTTCTCTTCCCTCTTCCCCTTCCTTGTCTCCTACTCCTACTACTTGGAAGGACTCCTAGTTGGACAAGGAAAGGGGACTCCTACTCGCGGTGGGAGTAGGACTCCCCTAGGCGCGCCATAGAGAGGGCAGCCCTCCCTCCTCCACTCCTTTATATCACGGGGCAGGGGCACCCCATAGACACATAAGTTGATCTTCGTGATCGTTCCTTAGCCGTGCGGTGCCCCTCCACCATATTCCACCTCGGTCATATTGTAGCGGTGCTTAGGCGAAGCCCTCGATGGTAGAACATCAAGATCGCCACCACGCCGTCGTCTTGTGGAACTCCTCCCCGACGCTTTGCTGGATCGGAGCCCGGGGATCGTCATCGAGCTGAACGTGTGCCAAGAACTCGGAGGTGCCGGAGTAACGGTGCTTGGATCGGTTGGATCGGGAAGACGTACGACTACTTCCTCTACGTTGCGTCAACGCTTCCGCTTCGGTCTACGAGGGTACGTAGACAACACTCTCCCCTCTCGTTGCTATGCATCACCATGATCTTGCGTGTGCGTAGGAAATTTTTTGAAATTACTACGATCCCCAACAGTGGTATCAAAGCCAGGTTTTATGCGTTGATGTTATATGCACGAGTAGAACACAAGTGAGTTGTGGGCGATACAAGTCATACTGCTTACCAGCATGTCATACTTTGGTTCGGCGGTATTGTTGGATGATGCGGCCCGGACCGACATTACGCCAGACGCTTACGCCGAGACTGGTTCTACCGACGCGTGCTTTGCACGCAGGTGGCTGGCGGGTGTCAGTTTCTCCAACTTTAGTTGAACCGAGTGTGGCTACGCCCGGTCCTTGCGAAGGTTAAAACAACACTAACTTGATGAACTATCGTTGTGGTTTTGATGCGTAGGTAAGAGCGGTTCTTGCTCAGCCCGTAGCAGCCACGTAAAATTTGCAACAACAAAGTAGAGGACGTCTAACTTGTTTTTGCAGGGCATGTTGTGATGTGATATGGTCAAGACGTGATGCTATATTTTATTGTATGAGATGATCATGTTTTGTTGAAGTTATCAGCAAATGGCAGAAGCCTTATGGTTGTCTCTTTATTGCATAAGATGCAAGCGCTAAATAATTGCTTTACTTTATCGCTATGCGATAGCAATAGTTGCAAGAGCAACTGTTGGCGAGACGACCATGTGACGACACATTGATATAGATCAAGATGATGGAGATCATGGTGTCATGCCGGTGACGATGGAAATCATGACGATGCTTTGGAGATGGAGATCAAAGGCACAAGATGATGATGGCCATATCATGTCACATATTTTGATTGCATGTGATGTTTATCTTTTATGCATCTTATCTTGCTTTGATTGACGGTAGCATTTTAAGATGATCTCTCACTAATTATCAAGAAGTGTTCTCCCTGAGTATGCACCGTTGCCAAAGTTCGTCGTGCCTAGACACCACGTGATGATCGTGTGTGATAAGCTCTACATCCATCTACAACAGGTGCAAGCCAGTTTTGCACACGCAAAATACTCAGGTTAAACTTGACGAGCCTAGCATATGCAGATATGGCCTCGGAACACGGAGACCGAAAGGTCGAGCGTGAATCATATAGTAGATATGATCAACATAGTGATGTTCACCATTGAAAACTACTCCATTTCACGTGATGATCGGTTATGGTTTAGTTGATTTGCATCACGTGATCACTTAGATGACTAGAGAGATGTCTGTCTAAGTGGGAGTTCTTAAGTAATATGATTAATTGAACTTAAATTTATCATGAACTTAGTCCTGGTAGTATTTTGCAAATTATGTTGTAGAACAATAGCTCGCGTTGTTACTTTCATATGTTTATTTTAATATGTTCCTAGAGAAAACTGTGTTGAAAGATGTTAGTAGCAATGATGCGGATTGGATCCGTGATCTGAGGTTTATCCTCATTGCTGCACAGAAGAATTATGTCCTTGATGCACCGCTAGGTGACAGACCTATTGCAGGAAGCAGATTAGGGACGTTATGAACGTTTGGCTAGCTCAATATGATGACTACTTGATAGTTTAGTGCACCATGCTTAACAGCTTAGAATCGGGACTTCAAAGACGTTTTGAACGTCATGGACCATATGAGATGTTCCAGGAATTGAAGTTAATATTTCAAGAAAATACCCGAATTGAGAGATATGAAGTCTCCAACAAGTTCTATAGCTAAAAGATGGAGGAGAATCGCTCAACTAGTGAGCATGTGCTCAAATTGTCTGGGTACTTCAATCTCTTGAATCAAGTGGGAGTTAATCTTCCAGATAAGATAGTGATTGACAGAATTCTCTAGTCACCATCACTAAGTTACTAGAACTTCATGATGAACTATAGTATGCAAGGGATGACGAAAACGATTCCCGAGCTCTTCGTGATGTTGAAATCGATGAAGGTAGAAATCAAGAAAGAGCATCAAGTGTTGATGATTGACAAGACCACTAGTTTCAAGAAAAGGGCAAAGGGAAAGAAAGGGAAACTTCAAGTAGAATGGCAAACAAGTTGTCACTCCCGTGAAGAAGACCAAAGCTGGACCAAAGCCTGAAACTGAGTAATTACACTGCAAAGGAAATGGTCACTGGAAGCGGAAATGCCCTGAATATTTGGTGGATAAAGAAGGATGGCAAAGTGAACAAGGGTATATTTGATATACATGTTATTGATGTGTGCCTTACTAGTGTTTATAGTAGCCCTTGAGTATTTGATACTTGTTCGGTTGCTAAGATTAGTAACTCGAAACAGGAGTTGCAGAATAAACAGAGACTAGTTGAGGGTGAAGTGACGATGTGTGTTGGAAGTGGTTCCAAGATTGATATGATCATCATCGCACACTACCTATATTTTCAAGATTAGTGTTAAACCTAAATAAATGTTATTTGGCATTTGCGTTGAGCATGAATATGATTTGATCATGTTTATTGCAATACTGTTATTCATTTAAAGTCACAGAATAATTGTTGTTATGTTTACATGAATAAAACCTTCAATGGTCATACACCCAATGAAAATAGTTTGTTAGATCTCGATCGTAATAATACACATATTCATAATATTGATGCCAAAAGATGCAAAGTTAATAATGATAGTGCAACTTATTTGTGGCACTGCCGTTTAGGTCATATCGGTGTAAAGCGCATGAAGAAACTCCATAAATATGGATTTTCGGAATCACTTGGTTATGAATCATTTGATGCTTGCGAACCGTGCCTTTTGGGCAAGATGACTAAAACTCCGTTCTCCGGAACAATGGAACGAGCTACTGACTTGTTGGAAATAATACATACCGATGTACGCGATCCAATGAGTGTTGATGCTCGTGGCGGGTATCGTTATTTTCTGACCTTCACAGATGATTTGACCAGATATGGGTATATCTACTTGATGAAACATAAGTCTAAAATAGTTGAAAGGTTCAAAGAATTTCAGAGTGAAGTGGAAAATCATCGTAACAAGAAAATAAAGTTTCTGTGATCTGATCGTGGAGATGAATATTTGAGTTACGAGTTTGGTCTTCAATTAGAACAATGTGGAATAGTTTCACAGCTCACGCCACCTGGAACACCACAACATTATGGTGTGTCCGAACATTGTAACCGCACTTTATTTGTTATGGTGCGATCAATGATGTCTCTTGCTGATTTACCAATATCGTTTTGGGGTTATGCATTAGAGACAGCTGCATTCACGTTTAAATAGGGCACCATCTAAATCCATTGAGACGACACCTTATGAACTGTGGTTTGGCAAGAAACCAAAGTTGTTGTTTCTTAAAGTTTGGGTTGCGATGCTTATGTGAAAAAGTTTCAACATGATAAGCTTGAACCCAAATCGGAAAAGTGCGTCTTCATAGGATACCCAAAATGTTGGGTACACCTTCTATCACAGATCCGAAAGGCAAGACATTCGTTGCCAAGAATGGATCCTTTCTAGAGAAGGAGTTTCTCTCGAAAGAAGTGAGTGGGAGGAAAGTAGAGCTTGATAAGGTAATTTGTACCTTCTCCCAAATTGGAAAGTAGTTCATCACATAAATCAGTTCCATGATTCCTACACCAATTAGTGAGGAAGCTAATGATGATGATCATGAAACTTCAGATCAAGTTACTCTGGAACCTCGTAGGTCTTCCAGAGTACGGTCCGCACGAGTGGTACGGTAATCCTATTACGGAGGTCATGTTACTTGACCATGATGAACCTACGAACTATGAGGAAGCGATGATGGGTCCAGATTCCGCGAAATGGTTTGAGGCCATGAAATCTGAGATGTGATCCATGTATGAGAACAAAGTATGGACTTTGATTGACTTGCCCAAATGATCGGCGAGCCATTGAGATTAAATGGATCTTTAAGAGGAAGACGGACGCTGATAGTAGTGTTACTATCTACAAAGCTAGAATTGTCGCAAAAGGTTTTCGACAAGTTCAAGGTGTTGACTACGATGAGAGTTCTTCACTCGTATCTATGCTTAAGTCTGTCCGAATCATGTTAGAAATTGCCGCATTATATGAAATCTGGCAAATGGATAAACAAAACTGCAATCCTTAATGGATTTATTAAAGAAAGAGTTGTATGTGATGCAACCAGAAGGTTTTGTCAATCCTAAAGATGCTAACAAAATATGCAAGCTCCAACGATCCATATATGGACTGGTGCAAGCATCTCGGAGTTGGAATATACACTTTGATAAGTTGATCAAAGCATATAGTTTTATACAGACTTGCGGTGAAGCCTGTATTTACAAGAAAGTGAGTGGGAGCACTACAGCATTTCTGATAATTATATGTGAATGACATATTATTGATCATAAATAATGTAGAATTATTCTGCAAAGTATAAAGAAGTGTTTGAAAGGAGTTTTTCAAAGAAAGACCTCAGTGAAGCTGCTTACATATTGAGCATCAAGATCTATAGAGATAGATCAAGGCGCTTGATAAGTTTTTCAATGAGTACATACCTTGACAAGATTTTGAAGTAGTTCAAAATGGAACAGTCAAAGAAAGAGTTCTTGCCTGTGTTACAAGATGTGAAATTGAGTAGGACTCGAAGCCCGACCACGGCAGAAGATAGAAAGAGAATGAAAGTCATTCCCTATGCCTCAGCCATAGGTTCTATAAAGTATGTCATGTTGTGTACCAGATCTATTGTATACCCTACACTGTGTTAAGCAAGGGAGTACAATAGTGATCTAAGAGTAGATCACTGGACAGCGGTCAAAATTATCCTTAGTGGAATAAGGAAATATTTCTCGATTATGGAGGTGACAAAAGGTTCGTCGTAAAAAGTTACGTTGATGCAAGTTTTGACACAGATCTGGATGACTCTAAGTCTCGATCTAGATACATATTGAAAGTGGGAGCAATTAGCTAGAGTAGCTCTGTGCAGAGCATTGTAGACATAGAATTCGCAAAATACTTACGGATATGTATGTGACAGACCCGTTGACTAAAATTATCTCACAAGAAAAACATGATCACACCTTAGTACTCTTTGGGTGTTAATCACATAAGCAATGTGAACTAGATTACTGACTCTAGTAAACCCTTTGGTGTAGGTCACATGACGATGTGAACCATGGGTGTTAATCACATGGTGATGTGAACTATTAGTGTTGAATCACATGGCGATGTGAACTAGATTATTGACTCTAGTGCAAGTGGGAGACTGAAGGAAATATGCCCTAGAGGCAATAATAAAGTTATTATTTATTTCCTTATATCATGATAAATGTTTATTATTCATGCTAGAATTGTATTAACCGGAACATAATACATGTGTGAATACATAGACAAACAGAGTGTCACTAGTATGCCTCTACTTGACTAGCTCGTTGATCAAAGATGGTTAAGTTTCCTAGCCATAGACATGAGTTGTCATTTGATTAACGGGATCACATCATTAGGAGAATGATGTGATTGACATGACCCATTCAGTTTCTTAGCACTCGATCGTTTAGTATGTTGCTATTGCTTTCTTCATGACTTATACATGTTCCTATGACTATGAGATTATGCAACTCCCGTTTGCCGGAGGAACACTTTGTGTGCTACCAAACGTCACAACGTAACTGGGTGATTATAAAGGTGCTCTACAGGTGTCTCCAAAGGTACATGTTGGGTTGGCATATTTCGAGATTAGGATTTGTCACTCTGATTGTCGGAGAGGTATCTCTGGGCCCTCTCGGTAATACACATCACATAAGCCTTGCAAGCATTGCAACTGATGAGTTAGTTGTGAGATGATGTATTACGGAACGAGTAAAGAGACTTGCCGGTAACGAGATTGAACTAGGTATTGAGATACCGACGATCGAATCTCGGGCAAATAACATAGCAATGACAAAGGGAACAACGTATGTTGTTATGCGGTCTGACCGATAAAGATCTTCGTAGAATATGTAGGAGCCAATATGAGCATCCAGGTTCCTCTATTGGTTATTGACCGGAGATGTGTCTCGGTCATGTCTACATTGTTCTCGAACCGTAGGGTCCGCACGCTTAAGGTTTCGGGCGATGCTTATATTATGAGTTTATGAGTTTTGATGTACCGAAGGAGTTCGGAGTCCCGGATGAGATCGGGGACATGACGGGGAGTCTCGAAATGGTCGAGACGTAAAGATCGATATATTGGACGACTATATTCGGACATCGAAAAGGTTCCGAGTGGTTCGGGTATTTTTGGGAGTACCGGGGAGTTACGGGAATACGGGGGAAGAAGTATATGGGCCTTATTGGGCTTTAGAGGAGAGGGAGAGGCAGGCATGGCGCTCCCCATTGACTAGTCCGAATTGGACTAGGGGAGGCGGCGCCTCCTTCCTTCTCTTCCCTCTTCCCTTCCTTGTCTCCTACTCCTACTACTTGGAAGGACTCCTAGTTGGACTAGGAAAGGGGGAATCCTACTCCCGGTGGGAGTAGGACTCCCCTAGGGCGCGCCATAGAGAGGGCCGGCCCTCCCCTCCTCCACTCCTTTATATACGGGGGCAGGGGGCACCCCATAGACACACAAGTTGATCTTCGTGATCGTTCCTTAGCCGTGTGTGATGCCCCCCTCCACCATATTCCACCTCGGTCATATTGTAGCGGTGCTTAGGCGAAGCCCTGCGACGGTAGAACATCAAGATCGTCACCACGCCGTCGTGCTGACGAAACTCCTCCCCGACGCTTTGCTAGATCGGAGCCCGGGGATCGTCATCGAGCTGAACGTGTGCCAAGAACTCGGAGGTGTCGGAGTAACGGTGCTTGGATCGGTTGGATCGGGAAGACGTACAACTACTTCCTCTATGTTGCGTCAACGCTTCCGCTTCGGTCTACGCGGGTACGTAGACAAAACTCTCCCCTCTCGTTGCTACGCATCACCATGATCTTGCATGTGTGTAGGAAATTTTTTGAAATTACTACGATCCCCAACACCAACTTGATACCCACAGGTGTCTTGATTGCTCAAAGGCACATTTATTTCAGCCATGGTTAATCATCATTGCCCGAGCAAGAATGGCCTCCGACCGGCGGGGCACGGATCGTATTGGGCGACAGCCATGCCCGCACACACGTTCGTGACGGCACGCAAAGGGCCCCTGCGCCCGTAGCACGGGTCGAATAGACCGAGTGAGCGACGCTGCGAGCCAAACGAGCTAACCCATCGATACAGCGCCGGGTTTCGATCCGGCGACCGGGATTGATCCCCAGCAAGATCCAACGACCAGAATAGCATCAGGAAAACGATCGGACGGCCAGGAAGCCCAAATCGCTGAGGAGCCGGGGTTTTCGATCATTCTCATGTTTCTGGATGTTCTTACAAGGGTGAAACTTCCCTGGTTATCACTCATCAGAAATGACCATCCAAGGACAGAACCACTAAAATAAGAACATGATCAAAACGGCAAAGAAACGAGGGGGTATCCAACTTAATACCCACAAGTGCCTCGATTGCTCGAGAGCATGCTTATATCAGCCATAACCGATCATCATAGCACTGACTATGTCCCATACTGAGTCAAGCAAAGGAGCAGGAGGAAGATGCAACTCACCGAGGGAGGTTGTAGCCGAGGCAGTACTCAGTGGGTGCCAGAGCTGCGGTTGAACGACGTCCAACCGGCGAGGAACCACTTCCTACACTCCTGAACCGGCATAAAAAGAAGCAGGAGCTCATCATTTCCCATTGCTCCTGAAAAAATTGTAAAACAAACAAAAATCAATGCTTTGTGACTGACCAGCAAGAATTAGAAAACTAATTCTTATAACCGAAGGTGCTCTGAACCCAAATCTTTTCTTCATAAACATGGAGAAACTCTCATCAACAGAGTAAGCTTGCGACATATAAAAATATATTATAAGAAAGAACACCAGATAGAAGCTAACAAAATTAAGTTTAGACTATACCCTAGCAAATCAATAACTGTACAAAAATATTGTGGGCCAAATGGAATTCATATAGGCCACTAACTAAACTGAGAGGAACCAAACTTTTATATTTTGACCATTTTTCCACATTAGTCTGAAGCTCTTGTTATTTTATTTATCCAAATTAAGACTGTCATTATTTAAACCGGATATTCTTAAAGCCTCTATCTGATTTAAGCGCAGAACATAAAATTAGATGGCAAAAAACATGCATGGACTAAACTCTTAGCAAAATAATATATGTCTATTCAAAGCTATATGTTTCCAGATTGTTTAGGATTATTTTAACTGCTTTTGACATCTTTGTGCTTGCTTGGCAGCCTCAACATCACTGGCTGAGTCTGGTAATGACAGTAGGCAAGTCTGGTAATGACAAAAACCCCGTAAAATAATTACCGTGATTGTTGTAAGTGGCATGGGTGTGTGTTGTATAGGCAGCCTCAACATCACTGGCTGGAGCCTGGCCTTCTTGTTTAACTGTGAGCCTCTGCAGATAAGTAACAGCAGATTAAATGGTTTCGAGCGAGTGTGTCTTTGCTGGAATGGCCAGACGGAAAGATGTTCATTTCCTCTCAGATATACCCAGTGACATGAGCCACATGGCCATAGTCATAGTTGTGTTATTAAAAAACTGCATGTTTTTCTATATACAAACAAAACAGTCAGACTACCCAGCCAACTTTCATCTGCAGAACCAATTTTCACAGTCAATTGGAGATAACGAATCTAAATGTTGCCAAAGGAAAGGAAAGAAAAACGTTGAACGTTGGTCTATACTCAATGGAAAAATTCATATCCTATGTATCAAATAACATATACTTCTTTATAGGAATTGAGATGCAAGTCATATCACTTCCTATGAAGTTCCTGTTTCCATCCCTATCCTATGATCAAAGGAGGCCTATATTTGCAAACCTTATATACTTAAAAAGTCCATGTAAGTATTTTTTTTAATAATTTTATTTGGAATAGTCTTTCCAAGCTGTTCAGCAGAGACCTGGACAAGTTTCGACAACACACAACTCAAGAGACGATATAACGAGCGAAGAATGATTCAATTTCCAAGCACGAGCTTATGCGATCACATTTAGCGCATAGTGTGCGTGTATTTGGCCTGGGGCATCTACTAACTAAAATTACTAACCACAAGCAGCCTTTAAGTTCAGTCTTAGACAAGGCAAAGATGCACGATAACTGTAATTTTACAGTATAAATCCCTACGTGCACAGTGCACTTGCATTCTAGGTTCTGGCTGCCGTTCTTTTCCCGCGAGCAATTACTATTGTGGAAGATCTAATCTAGAGTATTTATACCTCATTTCTGAAGCCAGCAAATGTAGAAAGGAAGCTTACCTTGTTCTCGAGCACAGCCCCGTTTGGGATTTCCAACGTGACTCCAGCCTTGGCTGCGGTGGTCATGTTGCCCTGCAGATGGGATGAGCAGATTTGATCAGCATTAGGTCCATTTGTACACAGAACTAACCACAGCAAAAGGAGAAACGATGATTCAATCCCTAAACACAAGCTTATTCAACCACATTCATCGAATAATGTACGTGCATTTGGCCCGGGGCATCTACCAACTAAAATTATTAACCACAAGCAGCCTTCAAGTTCAGTCTTGGACAAGACAAAGATGCACAATAATTGAAATTTTAGAGTAAAAAATCCCACGTGCTCGATGCACTTGCATTGTAGTTTTTGGCTGTTGATCTTTTACCTCGAGCAATTACCATTCTGGGATATCTAATCTAGAAACACGAACTACTGAAGCAGCAGATCTATTTATACATTATCTCTGAAGCTGGCAAATGTAGAAAGAACGGATATGCTTTACAAAATAGGAAAGAAAGTAATACCTGACGTTGAGGGGCCTTGGCCGGGAGCCTTGAGGAGTCGCCGGCGGCTGGTTGGGGTTGGCCTCACCTTTCGACGGGCGCGGGAGATGAGGGCCTGCACGCGGTCCAGCAGCGTCCTCCGCCTCCTCGTCCGCCTCGTCCTCCTCGGCTCGGTGGCGGCGTGGCGAGGTTGGCCGCCCGGCTGCTTGGGCTCCATCGTGAGTGGGCTCAAGCCTCGAGGCAGCGGGCTGGGTGGTATGATCTAGGGTTAGGTTTGAGTGCGGAGCTGCCTTTGGGGACGGGGAGGGGAAGGTGCTCCTCGGCGACTCGAGCAGAAGGGATCTCGTGGGGAGGAGGGAGGCTCATAGGAGCGGTAGCGGATGAGGCCGGAGAGAGCGACGAGGGAGGAGAGCGGCGGCGCGAGGGAAGGGGAGGAAGGGAGCGAGGGCTGCAGAAGAGATCGAGAGAGGGAAAGGAGGGGAACGGGTGGCGCGAGCGAGAGGGGGAATTGAGCTAGGTCTCTCCCACGGTAGCGGGCGCCTCTTCTATATGCAGGAGGGAAATGACCAAAATACCCCCGGCGGGGCACCAAAATAACGCGCGGTGGCACGGCCGGGCGGGACACCGCTCATAGGGAAATATATCCGACGGTTGTAGACGATGTGGTAAATATCGGACGGCCCAGACGATCCAGCGGCGAGATCGGACGGACGAAAGCGCACCAGGCAAATGATCGAACGGCCGAGAAGCTCTAATCGCTGAGAGAGCTCGGGAGTGACGGTCATCCTTATTTCTGGATGATCAAGAGGGAGCTGCGAGCGGGACGTACGTACCTGGCGGGTCGGCATCTTGATAAATCTGTCCTCGGCTCCTTCGCCTCGCCAAGTCACAGTATCACACACACACACACACAGGTCACACATCAACTTGAAAGGAGAAGCTCAGAAGATCCACGAAGATGTTTCTAGCGATGCAGGTCGTCCTCAGGTACGATAAGGTGCATTCCGAACAAGAGCAAATCGATCTCCGGCCCTGCCCGGCGCGTGTTCTGCACGATATGATCTCTCATACCCGAATTTCTATGTGTGTGTGTGTGTGTGTGCAGGAGAAATACCGTCGCTGGGCCGGCCGCGCTGGCTCGCTTCGTCAGCCACTGTGGCTACTCCACGGCCTCCAACTCCCAAAGGTTGGCCGGGAAGGTGGCCGTGATCACCGGTGCCGCCAGCGGCATCGGCAAGGCGACCGCCGCGGAGTTCGTCAGGAACGGCGCCAAGGTCATCCTCACCGACATCCAGGACGACCTCGGCCGCGCCGTCGCCGCCGAGCTCGGCCCGGACGCCGCCTACGCCCGCTGCGACGTCACGGACGAGGCGCAGGTCGCGGTGGCGCGCCACGGCCGGCTCGACATCATGCACAACCACGCCGGCGTCACCGGGCGGATGGTCATGGACTCCGTCGGGTCCCTTGACCTGGCCGACTTCGACCGCACCATGGCGACCAACGCCCGGTCCGCCGTCGCCGGGATCAAGCACGCGGCGCGCGTGATGGTGCCGCGCCGGAGCGGATGCATCATCGCGCCCACGTACGGCATCTCCAAGGCCGCCGTCATCGGCGCCGTGCGCGCGTTCGCCGGGGAGCTGGGCCGCCACGGGGTGCGCGTGAACGCCATCTCGCCGCACGGCATAGCCACGCGGTTCGGGCTTGGTCACGCCATCTCGCCGCACGGCATAGCCACGCGGTTCATCGCGCACAGCTGTTCCCGGAGGCGAGCGAGGAGGAGATGCGACGGATGGTGGAGACGGGCATGAACGAGATGGGCGGCGGGACGGTGCTGGAGGTGGAGGACATCGCCAGGGCTGCCGTGTACCTGGCGTCCGACGAGGCCAAGTATGTCAACGGGCACAACCTCGTCGTCGACGGCGGGTGCACGGTGTGGAAGGGGGCCAACAAGCCGGCACCGGCGCAGTAAGAGCCCAAGGGCGAACTATACGTGGTTTACTCCGCACTACGAGTGGACCATAGTAGTGAGTCGATGGTGCTGAGCCCGGGCGTACTACAAGTCCTTGTTGTCATAACTACTACTCCCTCCATCCGAAAATACTTGTTCTACATACATTTTAGGACAAGTAGCATAGTTGAGATTTGATTAGGTTGATTAATGAGTTAATCCCCATCCACCAGTCAAGTGTGCCGGCAGTTAGGCTTTGCCAAACGAAGCAACGGTTGCTCGCATGCTGGAGTTGCAATAGAGGTTAGAGCAAAATCTTTTTTTCCCTAAAAAGTTACAACAGAGTTCATTTTATTTCCGTCCTATAATCTGAAAGCGTTTTTTACACTCACTAGTATCACAAACATTCTTAAATTATGGGACGGATGGAGTAAAACCCAGTTGTAAATGCATACCCTTTCAAAAAATATCGCAAACACAGACGCTTGCATACAAATAGATCTACTCTACAAGTTATAAGCATGCCATGTCGAAAGAGCTTTTGAGAGGCGAAAATGCCAACGGAGACCGAACTCCATGGAGGCCTTACTTTGAAAAGTTCAAAATTCAAACTTGTCAGTTTTAAAAAAGAATTGCAAAAAAATACACATACATCTAGATACATAATGTGCATGTATGCTAATTTTCGGGTCAAAATACATTAAAATAAGAGCTACACAAAAAAGGACAAATCTGGGGCTTTTTAGCATATTTGTTGTTCATCCTCAAAGTCCATGATTTTTTATTTTTATTTTTGCAGCTTGCAATTCAAGGTATTTCATTCTGAAATTTTACACGCATACACTTCATATCCTTGCATACTTGGGAAATCCTTTTCAGAATTTTTTGAAACAGAAAATTTTGTTTTTTGTTTTTTTTTAATAAAGGCCTTCATGTAGCTCGGTTTCCAAAATGCCCTACCCATTGAGAGGTGAAAATTCCTTGCCTCCTCACCTAATTACCTTTGCTCCTCCTTCGAGCGAGAATTCTTTGCCTCCTCACCTAATTACCTTCGCTCCTCCTTCAAGCGGTGGCCATTTTGCCGTTGTCATCGTCGCTTCACCACTCACCCGCCACTGATGCCGTAGATGGACGTAGTTCTACAGCTTGCTTGATTCAGATATCTACATGAAATTCTTGGCGAGATGTCAGTATCCTAAATCCTGTTTTACAGGTTGCTTGATTCGAATGTCCACATGGAATTCTTGGGGAGATGTCAGTACCCTCAATCCATAGCAAAACGCAACGTGTATTGTGTGGAACAGAACAAGTCACTATACGGCTTAAAACAGTGGAGGAGACAGATGTAGTACAACGGACTTGGTGGGGTTCCTTCTGCCAAAGGCTTACTCCAACAACCATGATTGCCATGTGTTTTCATATACAGTAAGTTTTTTGCATGATCTCAATACATGTTGATGATGTTGATGTCACTGGTAGCACACAAGATAGTTGATGAAGTCCGCAATCAATTAAAGATGGAATTTCAAATGAGAACTTGGGTAAAACCAAAATTTGCTTGGGCCTTCAACTTGAACACCTTAACCCCGGTATCATGGTATACTCCAATCCACGAAATATTGGATAAATTAAATATGCCAGGTTATATCCATCTAAAACTCCAATGATTGTTTGATCTCTCAGACCCTGAACCAAGAGTTGGAAGCGCATTTGCCAGACTTTCCAATTGAACACGATGCGGGTGCGACCGACTATCAGGATCCTCGCGACTATGGCAGGGCGGTGAGAGCTTGATGTGCCGGTGGCCCGATCTTTCAAGGAGAGTGGGGATAATTATCGATTTGGTGGATTTTGACCTTGACGATCCGGCTATACCATACCCGACGATACGCCTCGACAATCGCTAAACCAATCTCTGATGGTTATTGACCTTGCCGTAGGCACAATCAACCTAACAACAAGGTTCAAGTTCCTACAAGCAACCGAAGAACCGGCAAGAACAAAGATGAATTGCAACTGAAATTGCGGATAATAAACTGAGCACACGAACTAGATGAAAAAGTTGGGATTCCACTATGGAACTGACAAGACGGTAGTCCTACACGTCTCGTAAATGCAAATTATAGCGATGGCTAACAATACAATAGAACCCCAATCTAAAATCTAGAGAGAGCAACGTATATATAGGTATAGATACAAACCGACTTTAGATGGTTCGGCCACGGGATAGACACGCAGGTCAGCTTCCTATTTTAAAACGTAGTCGGTTGAAACCATGTAGCAGAATAGTCGTGACTTTCTTGGACATTGTGGTGCACGTATCCTGGCTTTGGGACCTGACCGGACCAAACTTCTGTCCCTTCTTGTACAGCATCACGTCCTTAGGAAATCATGCATGGGGTGCATGCATGATCCTTGAGCACTGTACGTAGTTAATTTGTACGTGCATGCACACGTACACACATACACACATACTTATTTGATTCTCGGTCGCATCTTAACTCGTGGCTTGTATAAGTACTTGGTAATTCTGCATATAATAAAAAGAGGTGTTGTATCTTTGTTTTCAACTATAAAATAATTCATGGAATTATTGTTCATAGAAATCACCTTATAAATATGGATTTTCACATTACTTTTGGTCATATCTGAGGCATCCATGTCCACATCAGAGCTAGAGATAATAAATGAGACGTTCAAAGGGTGAAGCTCTAGACATGGAGAAAGATCCATTCAGTCCCATGGGAAGATGGAGAAGAGGTGTTGGGACCAGAGGTTCCATACCTGAGAACCTGCCCAAAGCTTAGAGCTGGGTGTCTCAATCCTGAGATCAACTTTGTTGTTGTGTGGTGCAGCAGCTGCTGCGTCTTTTTTTATACAGCTGCCTGGCATATTTGAGATGATACAAGCACCATTGAGTACGAATTGAGAGGCAGATTTACAGAGTCCAAACTCCAAAAGGAGGTAGGTATGTACAATCAAGACGGTAAGTTTGGCATCAGAACTCAAGTGGATCACTGGGTCAAATTTTTCATACATGTTGTGGCACCAACCAAATGGTATATAAGGTACACCAGGGTGGACAATTTAGGCTCTCGGCTAAGCTCTATAAATATTAGCGATTTACACTGAGGTAATGGTTAACTGTACAATGTCATTCACAGGAAAAATGCAGAGAATCTTCACATCGAAGCCTTCATACCTTTACCACAAAAGAAACACATGCATTGAAGGTTCAAACGCGCATTGGACAAATCTGCAGGCTATACTCTCTTCTGGGGTTCTCTGACTGATATCTCATCAAGCCCGGTGCACGGACATGTCCTGTAAAATCTAATAATCGTTGGCCTTCTCCCGCAGCTCATTTAACTCCCTCTCGATATCCCTGTCTCGAGGAGTAGCGCTTCTACCTTGAGGAAGTTCACCTTTCTGCCGGTCACACGAAATTATAGTCATGCAGTATGGAATGAACAGGAGACACTTACTAGATTATTTTTTGTTTTTTTTAGTTGGCCGGACAGCTTATGATCCATGTCTGCATATTCTACTCTATTTCTCCAATGATTATGTGCATGCCATAGTGCACATGCCAGCAGAAGAGACGAAAATCTAAAACACACAGGTTTTAGCTTGAAAGTCAATTATAGTTTTGAGTACAAAAAAATGACATACCAAAGAGCTCCCAGACAGTTCTTTTCTCATTTGTGCAAGATCATCATCAACCGATGTAGTCTCCAGCATAGCAAACTGCCCACAAATAAATACTGGTGGTCAGATCTTATTACCAAAAGGAATGTTACTAAAAAGTATGCAGTGTCCAATTTTACCTTTCCTTCTAGATCATCTGCTCCTAACTGACCAAGTGCCTCAGCTTGGGATTCCATCGTCATAACTAAAAGCATAAAAAGAACTACTTGTAAGCAAAAAGTGTTCAAATAATTTTCCATGAGATATCACTTGCCGCTGATGAACACAACCAATAAGAGAGGCTAGTGCATATGCCATTCTAACCAATTGAAAAAACATACTAAAAAGAAGAATTAAAGACATAATTTGCCAAGGTCATGCTCAGAACAACTCAAGTGAGAAATCAGACCATATGCCAATCAAAACAATTATTATAAAAACTCAAATTTCGTTCGTGTGTTCGAAGTTATGTGCGGTTGTGCAACTGGCTTAACTTTTCATCGCTAGAAAATTACCACCCAAAAAAAGGCAAGTAAAACAAACATTGAAATGTGCTTCTATGATGCCACAGCCAGCAATAAAAGAAGGTTCTAATTGCTACCTGCTGCATTATGAATATTTTAGCACTGATATTAATTTGATAACATTTTGAGGTTCCAGCATCTACTCGGTCATAAAGGTAACTTACTGACTACTATAGTGTTTATTGCTTAGTATGGCAGCTTGTAGCTGTATACTGACTTACTGAGACTTAACTTGAACCATAACAATAAAGATATCTATGTCTATGTTTGATATAGAGCATGAACTCTGGCCTAAGCCAAAATTATTGCCCATAGCCACCACAAAAACACGGACATGATACTTTACACAAAAGAAAAAAACGCTGGTGAGACAAAATCAGTAATGAAGAGAATACCTTTTTCCTCCATTTTCTCAAATGCCGACAGGGCACTACTTGTATTCACATTACCCAACATTTCACTCACTTTTGTTGCAGTTCTGTAAAAAAAGCCAACTGTCAGAGCATCCAAACTATGAAGTAGCAGATGGTCAAACAATCAACAAAGGAAAGACGCATACTTGGCTGATTGAGCACGAGCTTTTAGGGTATCCTTTTTCTGCCTGGCCTCTGCTATTTTGCTCTCAAGAAGCTACAGAATGATGTAATCAATATGTTAACAAAGGTGCATAACAAATACCTATTAAATGTGAATATGTACTGTCCAGCCTGTGCTGCACATGGTCCCAGAAAGATATAGATTTATATGACATGCAAAATGCACATAGCGAAAAGCCGAAAAGAGCATTCCAGCCATTATGTTCACCTTGGTATTTGAAACAAGATTTTCAACAACACTCCTCTGCTGATCAAGCTGGGTCTTTAAGGAGGTTGCATTGTCCTAATTACAGAAACAAACAAATAACCATGAGTTTAATATTCAAATTAACATACGTTGCATGCAAGAACTTTGCTTCTAAAAACATGTAAGATCTTTACTAAATAAATGTAACACCTATATACAACATACATGTTAATGCCATAAGAAGGTACAAAGGTATGTATAACACATTACACACCATCAGAAAGAATTATATTTTCTAACAGCAAGTTACACCCTACACTGTAGCTAAATAGTGTGACTGTGCAGACCTTTGATCCAAAACTCTAGATCTACATGATACCTACAGCATATGATTTACGTCGTTTCAGGGCTTCACGTGCAAGCTCCTCATCGCCCTTTTGAAGAGCAAGCTGAGCCCTCCGATACCTACAATTGTAAGAAAATATTCATCCTGTAAAGAAAAGATGGTAGGGCTCGAAGTAAGCTTAGAGTTACAGATAACATGATTACCAGTCAGCATCAGCTTGTTTAGCAGCTGTGTACTTGTTCTCAAGCCGCTTTTGAGATGCCAAGACCTTCCAAAACAAAAATCCATGTTAGCAGGTAAAATGAAATAGATAACACACTCACATTTCCATTTACATATTTATACAGGGAGGTCCAACAAACATACAAGAATCTGGTACATGAGAGGCAGATAACTAAACAAGCATCAACATCCACAAGAACATGTAGCAAGGAATGTTTAAGACGACAAAACAGAAACTTTTGAAAAAAGGGAAAAAGAGCATGTATTGTCAATTATCAAATTTTGTGATTAAGTAAAGTCAAAACAAACCTGTGCAGTGGCTTGCCGCATCTTTATTAAATCATCATTCATCTCCAGAACCGCCTGATCTAGGATCTTCTCGGGGTCTTCAAATGAACTAATAACTGCATTTGCATAGGACTAGATAACCAAGAGGTCACAGAGCTCCCATTAATTAAATACAAAACTTTGCTAATGCATAATGAGGTAATGATCAAGGGTATCACTCACCCTAGCAACCCTGGTTAATCTATCGAAGAGGTTACTCCGTATGACATTGCACTTATATCTCTTGACATTTGGTTGGCGGCGGAGCCTGAATTTTGCCGTGAGGGGGGCCGAGAAGATATGCGAATTTATCTATACAATGTCATCATAAAGTAGATGCTTTGAGCTACTCATAAAAAGAAAAGAACATGAAAGAACATTTTGAGTTTGAAATAACCTAGCAGAACCTCAATCATGACCACCGTGGTGGAGCTTAATTTGCACAGACTTAAAAAAATCAGTCGTTAAATGGCAAGGCCTAGTGCACTTATACGGTTATTATTTACCAAGTCAATGGCGATGTGTTGAAAACTAGACATGCATTTTAATCAGTTGATCAAGCGCTAAACTCATAAGACAGATGAAACATCGGAAGATTCTTCTGGGAAAATTGGTCTACTTCTGCATCACATTAGACTCCATGCCTCCTCGAATGTTCAATAGAATTACATTGTCTACAATATACAGCATGTGTGCATGGATAATGAATGAAATCTTATGCTTTGCAGCTTGCACTGCTACTTATTCAGGTCGAGATTAGTACTACTAGCTAAGCTATAACCCATGCATCTTATTCAAAATCAGGGGTACGCATGATTGATTGGGGTAGGGGGGCAGGCTGCTTGCACAGCTCAAAACTCCATTACAGGATCGGCTCGGGCCACAGTCGAATCCCCCCACCGATAATATCTAGATTGGGGTTCGAATTTCATTCCCTCATTCTCTGTTCGATTATCAAGATAGGAGCGGCGTACCACAGGCGCCGTTGACGCCGTCCTTGCCATCGCCACCGCCACTCGACCGTGTTGTCGCCGGAGCCGGAGGGTGGGCGGCGCAGGGGAGATGGGCGGGTGGGCCGCTGGGCGGGACGGAGCGGCGGGCAGGCGGCGCACCGAGAGGAGCATGAGGGGCGGTGGGGTCGAAGGAGCGGCGGCGCCGGCGAGGTAGGGCAGGGAGAAGGCGGAGCACGGCTGAGCTCGGGGAACGGTGGTACGCAGCGAGGGAGAAGTTGTGGCTGGGCTGGCCCAAACCTTATCTTTCTCACATTTCTTTCTATTTTTAATGGAAAATCAGATCTTTTTGTCTATAAATATCCTATATTGGCAATGTAGTACAGTAGTATGTAAACGTTGAAATCAAAAACAGACATGTGCTAGTTAATTTCTCTTTTAATACAGAGTAACACTTATTGTTTTAGACCCCTTAGCTCGCGAACTTTTCGTCGTAAGGGGTGGCATTTGTGAACGATTTTGCTGTCAGTTTTAGTTGTGAAAGATGACAGTTTCTTTGACCGTTTCTGTCAGAGATGGCAATTTTTTATTTAAAATTCACCGTTTGATCTCATCTCAAAAGTAAAATTGTCGTCAAAAGGGGTTCGCCTCTGTTAGGACCCCGATCCTAAGTCACACCGATCTAGCATATAACACATCATATCACTTTGCGGCCTCACGCACGGTATTCCCACGGGTGCCACCTTACCTGGCCCGGAACCGTTTGCGCCTTTTGGCTCATGTTTATGATAGTGTCGCTAGCATCCATATGACAAAGAACCCGGGCCGACATGACTAATCGTAAACCCAAAGTGGCACTAACTTACAGGGACAGACATACATGACCCAGCAACGAACGTGTCGGTCATCAGCGAGTGAATCCGGGCTGTAGCAAATGGCTAACAGGACTCGGAGAATCCGGGCTGTAGCAGTTAACAGGACTCCAGAGACACCGCGTGACATTTTCCGAAGGGAGACCTGTGAACGAAAAAGGACACATGCCGGCCAGCCTAAGTGTTCCGGAGCAGTAGCAAGCTACCATGGCTTAATGGAAGCACTAGGAGACATTTCTCGGTAAAAGAGGCTACCAAGGATAAACAACTAGGTTGTCGGATCCCACACATACCAAGCATTTCAAATCATACACACAATGTGCTCGATATGTGCAAATACAACATGGCATCACAACAAAACTCTACAACTCAAAGTATTTATTCATTAGGCTCCAAAGAGCCAGATATTACAAACATGGGTTTGATGACCCGGCATTCAAGTCATACAAGCAGTAAGCACATGCGGAAGCTTAACTTGTCTAAGTACAGGCAACTACAAATGAAAAGGCTGAGAAGCCTGACTATCTACAAGATCCTCCAAAGGGTACAAGATCGTAGCTGAGGTAACAAGCTAAACGTTGAAGTCCACGCGGAACTACTAGTGAGATCAAGTCTCTGCAAAAACATAAATTAAGCAAACGTGAGTACAAATGTACCCAAAGAAGACTTACATCGTAACTAGCTACATATGCATCAAGATCAACAAAGGGGTGGTGGAGTTTAACTGCAGCAAGCCAGCTTTGACTCGATGGCTATCCTGTACTACAACCGCAAGTAACTCTTTTGAGGTGGCGCACACGAGTCCACATATTCACCAATCAATACACCACTATGGATCCGCTCCGTCTCCCTATGAGAACGCCATCCATAGCACTCACGCTTATCTTGCGCATTTTAGAGTATCCACTTTCACTTGTCTATGAACTGCACAGTGCAACCCAGAAGTCCTTTATCATGGACACGGCTATTCGAATAGATGATGTTAACCCTGCAGGGGTGTACTTCTCCACACACGCTCTCGCCACTTACCGCCATGTACACGTCATGTATCTCGGCAACCTTCAAGCGGAAGCCTGGCGAGGGTGTCGGCCACGACCTGACCAACCACACAAGTCTCTAGTTCATGTTTATCGCCTATTCAGGTTCCATCTGCAAGGAGATCCGGCCGGGGTGTCGCTCACGGCCCCAAACGATGTGACCAGGGTTCCCAAGCCCACCACACGGGCGACGCTTGGTACACCGTGCAACTGCACCTAGTCTATCCCAAGCCCACCTGTACCGGGTGCCACTTGGAAGACTACTAGCACTACCTACAAACACCAGAAACTAGTTACAACTCCTGGAGAGAGATCAGGGTGATTAATAAGCCGAGAGGCCGAAAGTTACAGAACCCAATGTGTGGTAGCAATTGTTCATGGATCACAAACACGTAACTCAGTTCGAGGACGGTTTCAATGAGACAACCCACCATGTACTCCTACATGGCCTACCTTTACCAAATCGTGTTCACACACTTAGCTCTCAACAGTAGGACATGTTCACAACTTTCCAATTCATCCCCGATGAATCAGACCTGTCACAACTCTAGGCAATAGCAGGCATGACAACAAGCATGAATGAGTAGGCACATCAGGGCTCAAACAACTCCTACTCATGCTAGTGGTTTCATCTATTTACTGTGGCAATGAGAGGTCATGCAAAGGAAAGGGGTTCAACTACCGCAGCATGTAACAGTTGAATCGTTGTTGTCCTAATGCAGTAAAGGGATCAGGAGTGAGAGAGTGGGATTGTATCGGAATGAACAAGGGCGTTTTGCTTGCCTGGCACTTCTGAAGATGATAATAGCTCTTCATCGGTGTCATCGAACTCATCGTTGGAACAACGTCTACTGAGGGAGGACAAAAACCGGCAAACGGAGAAAGAACACAATCAATGCAATGCAACAATATGATGCATGAATGTGACATGGCAATATGCTGTTGATTGGGCTAATGCAACTAGCAACAAGTTAAATGAAGTTGGTTTGAACCCTAGTTTGAAATTCAAACTCCATATGTGAAGGTTTAAATGCCCTTTATATGATTTGTCCTAAACAGCAGCCATTAGTTGTTCTAACATGCATGAAAATGCCATAAACAGATTCTTTGTATTTTTGTGATCATTTTTCATATATAACTTATTTCATTTGGAGTTACGGTTGACTTTATATGATTTTTAAAAGTTTATAACATTTTCTGGAATTTCCTGGTTAATTAAAATGCTAAAAAAGTTTTACTGCATCAGCAAGGTCAACAGTGACGCCAGCAGGTCAACAAGGTTGACCAGGGTCAAACCAGACATGTGGGGTCCACACGTTAGTGGCCCTGTGCTGGCTCTTAAATAAACTGGCTTAATTAGAGCGCTGGGGCCCACGTGTCAGTGGCTGTGGGGTTAGTTAGCAGGGTATTAGCAAGTGGTTAGCCGCTAATGACGGTGCCACGTCGGCCTCGCCAGGGTTCAGCCGGCGATGACCAAAGCCGACGACAGAGACGTCGCGGGAAGGCGCTCTAGGGGACGGTTTCATGCGCGGTTTGCAGCTATGGGTTGCTGGCACACGCGCGCATCCAGCAATGGCCATGGGAGGGAGCAAGGTGGACCGTAGCGGCGGTGGTGTCGAGCTGGGCAGCGGCCGGCGTTCGGGCTCGGTCGTGCGCGAGGCTACGGTGCACGGAGGGGCTATATGAAGTGCCCTACAGGCTCCTGGGAACTCCAGGAGTTCAAAGGCGTGCTCGGACGCGACCGAATCAAGCCATGGCCGCGACGGTGAATGGCCGATGACAGCGAGCTTCAGTTGCGGTGGGACGGCGGCTACGACATGAGTTTGAGCAGGGAACAGGGGGGAAGAAGGAGCGGGGCTCATGGGAAGGTGAATGGTGCAGACGGCAGGGTCAGGGAAGCGTTGGTTGTCACGAATCGACGGCAGCGATCCACGACGGCCGAGGGCGAGGACGACGATGGTGGCGATGAACCAGGGCCTCCGGGTATCGCGTATCACTGTGGAGAGGACGAGGAAGACGAGTCGGTGCTTCTGGGCTCAGCGGCAGGGTGAGTAGTGGCCGCTAGACGCAGCAACAGCGAGCGGCGGCGACGGCGCGTTCGGGTGTGCGTGAGAGAGCGAGACAGAGGAGGGGGACGAGGGAGAGGGAGAGAACGAGGGGGTCCAGGGGGTTCTGGGCATCTCCAGAAGCGGGGTCAGGAAGGAGGAGAAGCCTCCGGAGTGAAGCAGGAGGTGGCCCTCACCTCTGTCGGCGTAAGGCGCCACGACAAAGGCACACTTGCGGAGGAAGGGGTGATCGGCAGAGCCACTGGCCGGCCGATTGCACGGGCCGCTGTAAGGCCCAGGCAGCTTCTCCCTTTCTCCTTTCTGTTCTTCCTATTTCTTTTTGTTTTCTATTTCCTGAAGTTTGTTTTGATTTTATTTAAAATATCAAATCATTTTAGTAGCTTCTGAAAAGATTTATGTGGCTTGATACAAAGTATTCAAAGCCACTCACAAAATTTCAGAATTGTTGGACTTATAATTCTTTTATAGGAGAATTAAATCCAACTCAAATACTTATTGATTTAAATCCAAATGGCCAAAATAATTCCTCAAAAATGTTCCATATTTTTGGTTTGGGTCAGAACCCTTGACAAAAATATCAAACATCATTGAAGTGCATTCTGGAAACATTGGATGCATTTTCCAGGGTTATTTTCCCTTCTTTTAATTGATTTTTTGAGGCTTTCAAATTTCCTCAGTTCAAGTTTCAGAATTTAGACATGATGCATGGATGCAATGCCCCTAATTACAAACATTATTCTAGGTCTGTGACAACTCACCCCAACTAAACAAGAATCTCGTCCCGAGATTCAAGACGTGAGGTAAGAAGATAGAGGGGACACAAAACTACACAATCTTCATGATCCAACTGCCCGTCTCGAAGATGTTGATTCATTGCATCATATTGATCTTGACGTCCTTTTCTTTCGAGAGCTTCATCCAACTATGACGATGGAAGAGAGGGAAACTCTACAGGATTCGATCTTCACAAAGGTTGGCAACTCACGATCAACTCATGGAATGAGACATGATAACATCTCTCGAGCTGAGAGGCAAAACACATATGAGGAGCGATGGGAAGAAGCAGACGACGAAGGTTCGGGTTGGTAGGCAACAACTCCACACTTAAGTAGATGGTGCGTGGTTTCAAAATAGCGATGAAATAATTGCAATGATTCCATAACGGGGCACCTTAGAAGAGGTGACTCATAGAATTATTCCCTTAAGTGGCAAGAAGAATTACTTTTGATTCAAAGATCATTGAAACTCTTTATACCAGCCTAAGGCAATCACAATCAATCATTTGAAGGAGTTCGAAAGAATGACATACTCGGACTAGAATGGGTGATGTGGACTACCTTGTTGAAGAAAACGCAATGGATGATTTTTTGCTTAATCGGAAATGGATGGGATCCATGATAAGTCCACTTTTTGAAGATGATCTTGGATAACAATTGTTGTGAAGGGCAGCCCATGGAAAATGGCACAATGGCAGTGTAAGCTGGGAACAAAACGGAAATGTTGGGAATGTTCCAACCATCATATCTGCCTGAGATTCAGATCTAGTTAGTAACAGGATACTTCAGACTCAACATGTTTGCGAAGAAGAGTTGCAACAAAAAATTGATGAGATGACATTGCGAGATTCTCAGGAGATGAACTATGATAGCAAGCTCCAAAACATGAGCTGGTTCTGCTACACACATGTGAACACGCTGTCCCAGACAAGCCTGACCACATAGTAGTCTTACAGCAAAAACACTACCGAGTTCTGGTTGGGAACCATAATTAATGATATAAAAGTCTCCGCGCGGAAGTCCAAAGGATTAACTCTTTAGAACAGACTCCTTTATTTTGAACAAATCAATCAGTGGCTTGGTGTGCTAGGGATACATATAGAATGAAGGTTGCAAGTCTCCAAACCATAGAATACTTCGCACATATGCATGACTGACTTGGGATGGTTCCGAAGGAAGCAAAAATAAGCTTTCTCAATTTCACAGCGGCAACTTGCATCGAATGCACGTGAATTAGAGGAAGTCTCTTCTTTCATCCGAACATATACCTCGTGAACGGAACACAAAGGCAATGCTTACAAAGTTTCCAACACTAGCTTAATGTCCAACAAAATCATGGAGAAGATAAGGATGTTGTCGATGGGCTCAACAACAATTCATCCAGGCTACCACATAGATGGAATTCCACAATTAAATGAACACAATGATAGCAATGGTCAGACCAAAAGATGTAAGGGTGTATGCTCGAGGGATCAACCACGAGTAAGACAACATTACGATCATCGTTGGTTCTGATTTGATTTGAGGATAGCCCACACTCAAATCAAAGTTTTGAGAAGACAATAGATCCAACAACTGATCACGAGGACCAATCAATGAAGATATCATCTTTCTTCAACACACATATACAAAAGATATCCCTTTGAAATGAACTAAGTTAGTGTGACGCCCCCGATTCAATCATACACTAATCATGCACGCAAATGTGTACGATCAAGATCAGGGACTCACGGGAAGATATCACAACACAACTCTACAAATAAAAATAAGTCATACAAGCATCATAATACAAGCCAGAGGCCTCGAGGGCTCGAATACAAGTGCTCGATCATAGACGAGTCAGCGGAAGCAACAATATCTGAGCACAGACATAAGTTAAACAAGTTTGCCTTAAGAATGCTAGCACAAACTGGGATACAGATCGAAGAGGCGCAGGCCTCCTGCAGGATCCTCCTAAACTACTCGTGGTCGCCGCCGGCTGCGTAGTAGTAGGCACCTCCGGTGTAGTAGTCATCATCGACGGTGGCGTCTGGCTCCTGGGCTCCATCGTGCAGTTGCAGCAATCGAGTAGAGATAGGGGAAAAGGGGAAACAATGCAACCGTGAGTACTCATCCAAAGTACTGCAAGCAAGGAGCTACACTACATATGCATGGTTATATGTGTAAAGGGCCATATCGGTGGACCGAATCGCAGAATGCCGTAATAAGAGGGGATAGCTAGTCTTATCAAAGACTACGCTCGGTCACCTTCGTCTTGCAAAGCAGTAGAAGAGGGTAGGTTGAAGTCCTCCAAGTAACATCACATAGCAATAATCCTACCCGCGATCCCTCCTCGTATCCCCGAGAGAGAGCGACCACCGTTGTATCCGCACTTGGAAGGGTGTGTTTTATTAAGTATCCGGTTCTAGTTGTCATAAGGTCAAGGTACAACTCCAAGTCGCCCACATTATCAAGATCACGGCTATTCGAATAGATTAACTTCCTGCAGGGTGCACCAACTTACCCAACACGCTTGATCCCATTTGGCCGGACACACTTTCTGGGTCATGCCCGCCGGAAGATCAACACGCCGCAGCCCCACCTAGGCTCAACAGAGAGGTCAAGACGCCGGCCTAAACCTAAGTTGCCAGGGTCCGGCCCATCGCCTCGAAAGCACACCGCACGCTATGCACGTCTGCCGGAAGCAGACCTAGCCTAGTGGCGTTCAGTCCAATCCGTGCGCACCGCTCGCCGACGTCACGAAGTGCCGCCGATACCACGACGCCGAAAGTGCCCATATCTTTCCCACGTAGTTGGTTAGTGCGTATAGGCCCGTGAGCTGGACTCGCATTAAATACCAAGATCTCCTTAAGAGTGTTAAGTATCCATGAACGCCCGAACAGGCCAGCCCACCTCTCTCCTAGGCGGTCTCAACTCGCCTGCCGCCTCCGCCTCAAAGATCCACTCATGGGTGCTCCACCAGCTGACCCGACTTTAGTCTCCACATGTATCATGTATAATGTAAATAGTATATACCCGTGATCACCTCCCGAGTGATCACGGCCCGATAGTATAGCACAGCAGACGGACAAGAATGTAGGGCCACAGATGAAAATACTAGCATCCTATACTAAACAAGTAGGATTGCAGGTAAAGGTAACAACAAAGAGTAGCAAGGATGACTATGCATCGTGATAGGTATAATGTAGCAAGAACATGCTACACTACTCTAATGCAAGCAGTATAGAGTAGAATAGGCGATATCTGGTGATCAAGGGGCTTGCTGGTTGCTCTCGCAAGAGAGAGGGGTCGTCAACTCCGTAGTCGAACTAGGGCAGCGTGGCTTGGCCTCGTAGTCTACCGGAGAGAAGAGGGGAAGAAACAATGAATACCATGTAAACAGATGCATATCGATGCATGACAAGACAGGTAACGATGCTAGGCGTGCCCTAACGTGGTATGAGGTGGTACTGTTAAGGGGAAACATCCGGGAAAATATCCCCGGTGTTTCGTGTTTTCGGGCAGAGGAGCCGGAGGGGGAAAGTTGCGAGTTTGATATGTTAGGGGTGTGTGGCGGACAAACGGGTTGCGTAACCGGATTCGTCTCGTCGTTCTGAGCAACTTTCATGTTGAAAATATTTTAATCCGAGTTACGGATTAAAAGATATGATTTTCTAAAGATTTTATTAATTTCTGGAATTTAATTAATTAATTAATCCAACATTATCCAGAATAGTAAATGCCGACGCCAAGATGACATCGTGGTGATGTAGCAGTCAACGTTGACCATTGACCTGGTCAACTCGACGTGTGGGTCGATGGGACCTACATCATTCTGTTTAGTTTAATTACATATTAGTTAATCTAATTAGTGATTAGGTTAATCTAATCCGGATTAATTAACTTAATTAATTAATAATTAATTTTATTAAATCATTTTTATTTTTATTAATTATATATATTTTTTAATTCCTTTTTTTTCTTTTAAAAACGTCATGGGCGGGGCCCTGTGGTCAGTGGCCCATGGGGCAAATCGGCATGGTGCGGCGCCGCCCGAACGGGCGCGGCCGTGGGCCGTGGCCTTGGCGCCGGCAAGGGAAGCGGGAGCGAGGCCCGACGTGGTGGTGGCCGGGCGGCCGACGAGGCGGGGAGCACGGGCCACCGCAGAATGGGGCACCTACCGAGGCGGCGAACGGCGCTGCCATGGCGAAGTCGGCCATGGCGAAGCGGTGGCCGGGCGATCGGTCGCGCCAAAGGCGGTCGAGAGGAGGCACGGATGGGGTTCAGGTGCGCCATGGCGAGGCAGGCAGGGGAGCAGCACGGGGAGCGGGAGGGCCAGCGTCACGGGAGGTGAGGAGGCCGGGTGCAGTCACGATCGGGCGCGGGGCGAGCCGACTGGGGAGAGGGCGCGCCACGGGCGCGAGGGCCACGGTGAGCGTGGTGCGCACAAGACGGCCGGGCGCGCGGCGGCCCACGGGCGGCAACGGCGAACGGGGGGGTACGGCCGTGACGGAGAAGGGAGAGGAGGGAGCTCACGGGGGGGAGTAGGGCAACGACAGTGGGCTCGGGGACGGTCGGGGAGGACCGGCGAGGAGGAGGTCGAGTAGGCGGCGTTCGGCGGCGGTTGCGCGGGCTTCGGGCGGCGGCGCCCAATCGGCGAGGGGCGGCGCGGATCGATCCGGCTGCCTCGGGTTGGTGACGGACGAGGCGACGGGCGGCGACAGTGGGGCGGCGTGAGCGCCTGCTGGTGGTTCGGGGGGACGGCGGTGGTCTCCTCTGGATCCCGATCCAGATCGGGCGAGAGGAGGGGGGAGTGGGTGGAGTGGTGGTGTCGGTGGGTTGGACCGAGGGGATAAGGGAGAGGAGCGGGGCCGACCTGGGCCGGCCTGGTTGGCCCAATGGCCAGCTGGGCCGCGGTCCAGCAGGGGGGGCTTCTCTTTTTTTTTGTTAGTTTAGTTTTTCTCTTTTGTATTTTCTTTCTTTTATTTATTTTCTTTTCTGTTTTAATTCATTTAAACATATTTAGGCATTTTATAAAAAATGTGTTTATTTCACCATAATTACCTTTGTAATATTTGACAAGCACCAAACTTTTTAGTTTTAATTTTTGAAAACTTTTATTGCTATCATACATTTGAATTTGAATTTCGAAACAGTTTTGAATTAACCCGAGATTAACTACAGTGATAGAGGTGACGTGGCACCATCAACGTGAGTTTACTATAGCATGATTATCCGGGCGTTACAAATCTCCTCCACTACAAGAAATCTTGTCCCGAGATTTAGGAGGTAGAAGGAAAGAGTGTGGGGTATTCATCACGAAGACGATCCTCGCGTTCCCAGGTGGCTTCGTCTTCAGAGTGATTCGACCACTGGACTTTGAGGAACTTGATCGCCTTATGACGTGTGCGGCGTTCAGCTTGGTCGAGAATGCGGACGGATGCTCTTTATAGGAGAGGTCCTGTTGCAATTCGAGCACTTCATGGTCCACCGCTCGGATTGGGTCCTTGAAGCAGCGACGAGCTGTGACACGTGGAACACATCGTGAACTGAGAAAGGTTCGACGGAAGCTCCGAGCTTGATATGCCACTTTTCCACGCCTTTCCGAATAGTGAATGGGCCAATATAGCGAGGAGCTAGCTTGCCCTTGATCCCGAAGCGGTGAGCACCCTTCATTGGTGTAACGCGAAGATAGGCCTTTTCGCCAGGTTGATAGACCATGCCTTTATGATGACGGTCATAAATACTCTTTTGACGTGACTGGGCAGTCTTGAGATTCTTGCGAATAATGTGGACTTGTTCTTCGGCATGTTGGATAATATCCGGACCGAAGAGTGGACGTTCCCCGCTTCGACCAGTTCGGAGGGTTCGCACTTTCGTCCATATAACACTTCAAGGGGGCCATCTTGAGACTAGCTTGATAGCTATTATTATAAGAGAACTCTGCATACGGAGAGATTCCTCCCATTTCTTGCGAAGGAAATAACACAAGCTCGAAGCATGTCTTCGAGAACTTGGTTGACACGTTCAACTTGCCCTTGTGACTGCGGATGAAACGCAGATCGAAAGATAAATGAGTCCCCATAGCTTCTTGAAAACTTGCCCGTAATCTTGAAGTGAATAAGCTGCCACGGTCCGATTTGATAACCAAGTGGAATACCGTGAAGTGAAACAATTACGGACATATAGAGAGTTGCAAGTCGACTAGCGATGATCGTTTCTTTGACCGCGGAAAATGTGCAACTTTAGAAAGCCGGTCAATGACGACAAGAATAGCATCATTACCTTTCTGCGACTTGGGAAATCCGGTGTGAAGTCCATCTCAACATGGTCCCATTTCCATTCAGGAATAGAGATAGGTTGCAGAGTTCCAAAGAGGCCTTTGATGTTACGCTTTGATACGACAAAGAACGTCACATTCAAAGCAACATAACGAGCAATGTCTCGCTTCATATTAGACCACCGTAATCTCTCGATTTAATGTCTTGGTACATCTTGGTGCTACCGGGATGAATAGACAAAGGCGTATCATGAGCTTCTTTCATAACCTTTGGAGTCGATTCAGGTTTTCCGCTTACTCGGTACCACTAGGCGACCTTTGAAGAATAGGGTGCTGCGTCATCCACAAAGTGAAGAATGAGGGCTTTCCTTCTGCGAGATAAAGTTTAATCCTCTCGACTTCATCGTCACATTGTATCCATTTGATGGTGTCCACAAGATCTGGTTTAGCAACCAGGGTATTGAGAGAACCCCGAAACAACATGGAGGTTCATCTTGCGTAACTCCGGAGGAGGGGAGCGAAGTGCACCGGAGGAACAATATGGAGGTTCAGCTCGAACTCTTCAACGAGTGAGGGCTGAACTTTGTGAACCCGGAGGTGGTTGCAGAAGACTTGCGGCTCAAGGCATCAGCCATTACATTAGCCTTGCTCGGTGTATAGGAAATACCCAAATCAAAGTCCGCAGTCTCCATCCATATCTGGCAGCGGAGGTTCAGGTCTGGCTGAGTAAACAGATACTTCAGACTTTGGTGGTCAGTGAAGATCTCGCAACGATTACCGAGTAGGTAATATCGCCACTGCTTCAGTGCATGAATGACAACAGCAAGCTTGAGGTCGTGAACTGGGTAGTTCTCTTCGTGAGGGCGTAATTGTCGAGAGGCATAGGCAATCACTTTGCGCTCCTGCATTAGGACACTGACCTAATCCTTGACGGGAAGCGCCGCGATAAATGACGAAGTCCTTCTTAGTATCGGGAGGAGCTAGTATCGGGCAGAAGTCAACTTGTCTTTGAGTGCCCGGAAACTTTCCCGACATTTATCATCCATTGGAACTTGACGCCCTTATGCAGCAGGTTAGTCAGAGGCCTGGCAATGTTGGAGAAGTTCTCGACGAATCGACGGCAATAGCTGGCGAGACCGAGAAAACTTCTGACTTGCTTAACGTTCTTCGGAGGAGTCCAATCGAGAATAGCTTGAACTCTTTCAGGGTTGACGGCAATACCATCCTTGAAGATGACATGCCCAAGATAGGTTACTTCGGGAAGCCAGAATTCACATTTGGAGAACTTGGCATAAAGTTGATGCTCTCGTAGCTTTTCCAAAGACAAGACGAAGATGTTCAGCATGTTCTTCTTCATTTTTGGAAAATATCAGGATATCATCTGTAAACCACGCATTTAACTTGTCGAGGTAATCCATGAATATATAGTTCATCAAAGCGAGAGAAGGTGGCGGAGCATTGGTTAAGCCGAAGACATGACGGTGTACTCGTGATGAACCATAACGAGTCACGAATGCGGTCTTTGGGATATCCTCTTCGCGAACACGGATCTGGTGGTAACCCAACCTCAAGTCGAAGTTTAGAGAACACCGATGAACCAGCCAGTTGATCATATGGATCATTGATCCGAGGAAGAGGATACTTATTCGAATGTTAGCTTGGTTTATAGGACGGTAGTCTTGGACCAATCGGTTTGTCCCATCCTTCTTCTTGACAAAGAGAGAAGGTGCTCCCCAAGGAGAGCAACTTGGGCGAATGAAACCACTTCGAAGAGATTTGTCGATTTCCTCCTTGAGCTCAAGGAGTTCATGCGGCGGCATCTTGTAGGGTCGCTTGGCTATAGGAGTGGTGCCTCGTTTCAAGTCGATGACGAACTCGACAGCTCTAGCAGGGGGAATCCCTAGAAGTTCTTCAGGAAAGACGTCCTGGAAGTCGCGAACGACAGGAATGTTTTCAATGCCCTCGAGGGGTGCGGCGTTCAATGCATTCAATGCATAGAGCCTTGCCTCGGCATTCTGAACCAGACGAGCATTGTAGCTTATTATTTCATCAGAAGGGTGTAGCAGATGGACGGTCTTAGTGGCGCAAACGATTGAAGCAGTATGCGCTTTCAACCAATCCATCCCCAAAATGAGGTCGATGTTGGACGTCTTCAGGATAATGGGTGAGGCATAGAATTCCAGCCCTTCGATTTCCACGGGGACGTCGACGCAAACCATGGAGGTTTGACATTGTCCCAAGGGGGTTTTCACCACTACCGAAGAGTTCATCTCCTCACACTTAACGTCATGCTTGTATGCAAAATCTTCTGACATGAATGAATGCGATGCTCCTGAATCGAATAAAACAGATGCAGGTACTGAATTTACGAGGAGTGTACCCATCACAGTAGCAGGCTGGTCTTGAGCTTCGTTCAGATCAACGTGGTTGGCATGAACTCGACCATAAGGCTTGGCATTGTTGTTGCGGGGTTGGTTGCTTCCACGACCAGTTGGAAGGGCCGGTGATTCAGTTACGGTTGCATTCTCTAGCACCGCTCCTGGTTGTCCACACCAAGCACAAACCATTATTGGGAGTGGGAACAGGAGCTTGGGGTGGTGGAGCTGGAAGCTTTGGCTGCCTAGTTGGAGTAGGCAGACGAGGTGTAGCATAGTTCTGCCTTGGGGCGGTTGCATTCGGCTGGTACATGCTGTTGGGAATCCATATCTTACGCTTCTGCGAGGACGGGCCCGAAGATGAGCCAGTGTCACGGTTGCGCCTGTTAGAGCTCTGGTATTCCTGCAGACCAGTTTCGACATTGATAGCTTTGTTCACCAAGGTGGCGAAATCAGCAAAGTCGTGCACTAGAAGTGCGAGCTTGATGTCGACTTGAAGGCCGTCACAGAACTTCTCTGTCTGCGTGCATCGGTTGCAATATCCTCTTGACATAGCGAGACAAGTCCAGAACTCTCGTGATAAGCTTCAACAGTCTTGTTGCCTTGGGTGAGGTTGCGGAACTCACGCTTCTTCCGGTCCATGACTCCTTGAGGGATGAAGCGGGCACGGAAAGCAGCTTGGAAGTCTGGCCAGGTGATGATTGTTCCAACTGGCAGAGTACGCCTGTGGCTATCCCACCATTGAGCTGCGGGTCCCTTTAGGAAGAAGGAAGCAAAAGTGACATAGCTGGCAGGGGCTACATCAACAGACTCCATCTCATAGGTGATGTCACGGAGCCAGTCATCAGCATCCAGTGGCTGGGTTGAGCTGCGGTACACACTTGGGTCGAGGCGTATGAAATCCTGCAGAGTTGTTGTGTTTGGCTGCTGATTCATATTGGGGCGAGGAAACTGAGCCATCGTGTTCTCCATGAACTAGCGATTCATCTCAAGCTGTTGGATCATACCAGCCATGTACTCAGGCGGTGGTGGGAAGTTGCCACCACGACCACGACCGGCTGGTCTAACCATCCCGCTAATATATAACAGGGTAGTTCAAAGCACTTGAGAAATTATGCAAAGGACAAGAATCATTCATGATGAAACATGCATAATGAAAGCAGCACGATAGAAACCACATAGTAGTCGGCATATCTTACAAAAGGGATCATGCATAGAGTTCGGTACACAGAGTTCAGTACATAGGCTAAGACATCATAGGCGGCACGCAGGCTCGCGACGAATGCATCTAACACTTAACAAGCAAGCCTACATCAGTCCCCACGCTGCATCGCGGAGGTAGTTGTAGCTCGAAAGCTGGTAGTGCGGCAGCGGATAGTCCTCCACGCCGCTGACTTGGGTCATGGATACTCTGGTGCAGAACCCGACGCCCAAGTGGCAGAAGAGGACCAAGTGCGGGAGAGTAGCCTCCCACCTCTGGCCAACCGACACCCTGGGGCATCACGGTCCTGGCTGGGTAGATCGCAGATCGCGGCAGCTCTCTGGATCGGACAAAGGGGTGCAACAGCGTCAGAGCACGGTAAAGGTGCTGACGGGTGATGTACAACTCGTGGCGAAGAGCTCGGTTAGCTCGATCCAGCCCATCAGCATGCGTAACAAAGTTCGATGGTAGAAGGGCTCTCTGGTGACGATGGAGTAGGCAGCAGTGTAGTATCCCTCCTCACCAACATCGAGGCGATAGCAATGTGCACGAAGGGGAGGTGTCCAACTCCGATACTCTCCATGAAGGCGTGTCGAGCGGCATAAGCAGCATCGTGGACTGCCATATCGATAGTCACCCCAACACCATGTGCGGTGTGCGACAAGATGAGTGGAGTCATACTCCCGAGAGTAGAGGTGGACGATGGCTCGGTACTGCTCCTGGTTAAAGTCTGGTACTCCTCAAAGACGGTGTACTCAGGGTGCCAGCGATAACCCAGATAGGTCATCATCTCTGCTAGCACCGCAGGTGATCTCGAGGCACCAATGGCCGTCGTGGTGGCGACGCGACCTGCCTCGTGGGTTCCATCTGAAAACAAAGATGTTTCAAAGGAGTCAAATGACAGTGTGGAAATTGATCAAATACAATTCCAAGGAATAACTATGGCTTTATCCAACTTTGGGGTGAATGTGGTCACGGGATCCTAGTGTTAGTTAGTAAATGCGTTTAACCCTAGTAGAAGAGAGTTCAGAGTCCCAGAGTAAAGGTCGAGGAGTAAAAGATCCTAGTACCACCCGATGGCTACGTGGGCCCGTAAGGCACACAGCCAAGTTAGTAAAAGTTTTTGTAATGTCTAGACTCGACTTCGGCCAAGGAGTGTGGAAGGGGGATTCCTACAGGCAGTCGGCTCTAATACCAACTTGTGACGCCCCCGATTCAATCGTACACTAATCATGCACGCACATGTGTACGATCAAGATCAGGGACTCACGGGAAGATATCACAACACAACTCTACAAATAAAAATAAGTCATACAAGCATCATAATACAAGCCGGGGCCTCGAGGGCTCGAATACAAGTGCTCGATCATAGACGAGTCGTGGAAGCAACAATATCCGAGTACGGACATAAGTTAAACAAGTTTGCCTTAAGAAGGCTAGCACAAACTGGGATACAGATCGAAAGAGGCGCAGGCCTCCCTGGGATCCTCCTAAACTACTCACAGTCGCCGCCGGGCTGCACGTAGTAGTAGGCACCTCCGGTGTAGTAGTCGCCATCGACGGTGGCGTCGCTCTCGGCTCCATCGTGCAGTTGCAGCAATCGAGTAGAGATAGGGGAAAGGGGAAACAATGCAACCGTGAGTACTCATCCAAAGTACTGCAAGCAAGGAGCTACACTACATATGCATGGTTATATGTGTAAAGGGCCATATCGGTGGGTGAGCTGCAGAATGCCGAATAAGAGGGGATAGCTAGTCTTATCAAAGACTACGCTCGTCACCTTCGCCTTGGCAAAGCAGGTAGAAGAGGGTAGGTTGAAGTCCTCCAAGTAACATCACATAGCAATAATCCTACCGGCGATCCCTCCTCGTATCCATGAGAGAGAGCGACCACCGGTTGTATCGGCACTTGGAAGGGTGTGTTTTATTAAGTATCCGGTTCTAGTTGTCATAAGGTCAAGGTACAACTCCAAGTCGCCCTGTTATCAAGATCACGGCTATTCGAATAGATTAACTTCCACTGAGGGTGCACCAACTTACCCAACACGCTTGATCCCATTTGGCGGACACACTTTCTGGGTCATGCCCGCCGCGGAAGATCAACACGCCGCAACCTCACCTAGGCTCAACAGAGAGGTCAAGACGGTCCGAACCTAAGCGCGCAGGGTCCGGGCCCATCGCCTCGAGCACACCGCACATTGCGTGACGCGCCGGAAGGCAGACCTAGCCTAGTGGCTGCCCATCCAATCCGGCTGCCGCCAGCCGACGTCACGAAGTGCCGGCCGATACCACGACGCCGAGTGCCCATAACTGTTCCCACGTTGTTGGTTAGTGCGTATAGGCCAGTGGCCAGACTCAGATCAAATACCAAGATCTTCTTAAGCGTGTTAAGTATCCATGAATGCCGACCAGGGCTAGGCCCACCTCTCTCCTAGGCGGTCTCAACTGCCGTGTCGCTCCGCCTCAAAGATCCACTCGCTGGGTGCTCCACCACCGACCCGACTTTAGTCTCCACATGTATCATGTATAAAGTAAATAGTATATACCCGTGATCACCTCCCGAGTGATCACGGCCCGATAGTATAGCAATGAGACGGACAAGAATGTAGGGCCACAGATGAAAATACTAGCATCCTATACTAAACAAGTAGGATTGCGAGGTAAAGGTAACTTGATAGTAGCAAGGACGGGCTATGCATCGGGATAGGTATAACGTAGCAAGTAACATGCTACACTACTCTAATGCAAGCGTGTAGAGTAGAATAGGCGATATCCGGTGATCAAGGGGGGCTTGCCTGGTTGCTCGCAAGAGAGAGGGGTCGCCAACTCCGTAGTCGAACTGGGCAGCAGCAGCGTGTCGGTCTCGTAGTCTAGGAGAGAAGAGGGGGAAGAAACAATGAATACCATGTAAACAGATGCATATCGATGCATGACAAGACAGGTAACGATGCTAGGCGTGCCCTAACGTGGTATGAGGTGGTACCGGTTAAGGGGGGAAACATCCGGGAAAATATCCCCGGTGTTTCGTGTTTTCGGGCAGAGGAGCCGGAGGGGGAAAGTTGCGAGTTTGATATGTTAGGAGTGTGTGGTGGACGAACGGACTGTGTAACCGGATTCGCCTCGCTGCTCGAGCAACTTTCATGTTGAAAATATTTTAATCCGAGTTACGGATTAAAAGATATGATTTTCTAAAGATTTTATTAATTTCGGAATTTAATTAATTATTTAATCCAACATTATCCAAAAATAGTAAATGCTGACGTCGGCATGACATCGAGGTGATGTCAGCAGTCAACGTTGACCATCGACCTGGTCAACTTTGACGTGTGGGTCGATGGGACCCACCTGTCATTCTCTGTTTAGTTTAATTACAGATTAGTTAATCTAATTAGTGATTAGGTTAATCTAATCCGGATTAATTAACTTAATTAATTACTTAATTAATTACTTAATTAATTAATTAATTAATAATTAATTTTATTAAATCATTTTTATTTTTATTAATTATATATTTTTTAATTCCTTTTTTTCTTTTGAAAACGTTGTGGGGCGGGGCCGTGTGTTCAAAGTGGGCCCATGGGGCAATCGGCGCTACGGTGCGGGCGCCGCTCAACGGGCGCGGCAAGGCCGTGGCGTGGCGCCGACAAGGGAAGCGGGGCGAGGCCCGACGTGGTGGTGGCGGGCGGCCGACGAAGAGTCGGGGAGCACGGGCCACCGCGAAGAATGGGCACCTACCGAGGCGGTGAACGGCGCCATGGCGAAGTCGGCCATGGCGAAGCGGTGGCCGACGATCGGCCGCGCGGCGGCCGAGAGGAGGCACGGACGGGGTTGGGAAGGCCATGAGGCGAGGCAGGGGAGCAGCACGGGGAGCCGGGAGGCCGGCGCCGAGGGTGAGGAGGCCGGGCGCGGTCACGATCGGGCGCGTGACGCGAGCCGACTGGGGAGAGGGCGCGCCACGGCGCGAGGGCCACGGGTGAGCGCTGGATGCGTACACAGACGGCCAGGGCGCGGGCGCTGCGGTGGCCCACGCGGGGCGGCAACGGCGTAATGGGGGGGATACGGCGCCGGTGACGGAGAAGGGAGAGGAGGGAGCTCACGGGGGTAGGGCAATGGCGGTGGGCTCGGGGACGGTCGGGGAGGACCGGCGAGGAGGAGGTCGAGGAGGCGGCGTTCGGCGGCGGCGCCCAATCGGCGAGGGGCGGCGTGGATCGATCCGGCGGCCTCGGGGTTGGTGACGGGACGAGGCGACGGCGGCGATGCGGGTGGGTGCCGGCGGGGCACCGGCGTTGGGTGGTTCGGGGGGGGGGGGAACGGCGGTGGTCTCCTCTGGATCCCGATCCAGATCGGGCGAGAGGAGGGGGGAGTGGGTGGAGTGGGGGTGTCGGTGGGTTGGACCGAGGGGATAAGGGAGAGGAGCGGGCCGACTGGGCGGCTGGTTAGAATGGCTAGGCCGGGTCCAAAGCAGGGGGGGGCTTCTCTTTCTTTTTGTTGTTAGTTTAGTTTTTCTCTTTTGTATTTTCTTTCTTTTATTTATTTTCTTTTCTGTTTTAATTCATTTAAACATATTTAGGCATTTTATAAAAATGTGTTTATTTCACCATAATTACCTTTGTAATATTTGACAACCACCGAACTTTTTAGTTTTAATTTTTGAAAACTTTTATTGCTATCATACATTTGAATTTGAATTTCGAAACAGTTTTGAATTAACCCGAGATTAACTACAGTGATAGAGGTGACGTGGCACCATCAACGTGAGTTTACTGTAGCATGATTATTCGGGCATTACAGTTAGGCAAAGCTTTTATCTTCCAACTCTCCAAGTTGTTGTTTAGCTCAACCAACTAGTTCATGGTATCCAACACAGAATCTTGGAGAATGGGTGGTTTACAAGAACCCAACTTGATCACGAGCTCAACATAACAGTCAGGGCCAACCTGGTGATACTTTCGAGAAGATATTTGAAAAATCACGAACCACCGATACGTTATTAAACTCGAGAACAATCTTGCTTTTCAGGGCAAGACGAGATGATCAAAAGAGCGAGAGATTGACACAATCCTAACTCATTGATCGAAGAGTGCACCAGGAAATATGGACTAGGTAGCACGATCGTTCTTAGGATGATGACTCAATAACCAACATGCTAAGAATGAGAGTATTGTCCATTAACTACCAAGCAATGGAGTTGCTAGGAGTATTGATTTCACACATCACGCTTCATTTGTCGGCATTCTGGTCGCAACGATGCGGGAACTGAGGAGTGAATGACGATGGTGAGGAGTATCACTACATCAAGAATTCATAAGTTGGTGCAATTCTCATGACAATCCTGACATAAAGGGGGTAATACTCCAGGGTAGAACAGACCAAAAACTGGATTGGTATTTTGATCTGCGGATTACAACTGCTTTGACCCAATCCTAGAAATGGATGAGGTACTGGAGTTTGTTTCTCCTAGTCATTCTGAATAGAATGGCTTGCCGGACCACAAGAATAATATGCATCGATGAACACGATTGCGCTCATACTCTTGACTATCAGTTGACAGACGAAGGTCAGATAACAACTAAAGAGGGACAACTCAAAGGGACATATATCTTTCTGAGTTGTGGATGCATAGATTAGTATGTTGACCACAGCTTAACATTTCTTCCGGATAACCCATGCAGAAAGGTAGAACTAGCAGATTCACAATGTAGAATGGAGAACTCGTCAAGAGCACTCTGGTTGTGATCTTTTGGTCCAAAAGAACTTATGCCATAAGTAGTTCATGTTATTTGGAAGAAAGAAATACCACGGACCTCGAAGACTATCACAAAGGTTACTAATATCCTAAAGGAACTAGCAAACACTATCAACAGGAGATAAATTAGAGTGAATCTTGGGTCAAGAACCCAGAAATAGAATACCTACTAACTAAATGGCATCACGGGATGCTTTTGAGGAAGACGGCCAGAATCATTACACTGGGAATATAAAACATGGCTAGATTACTAGGTGATTCTCTACGACAACTAGGGTCATAATAATAGCTTCAACATATATGTCGAGGCAATGGAGTACCTCAACACACTGATTAGTGTGGTTAATCTGGCCCAAAGGAACATCGGAAATGGGAAGAAGGGATTTACAAATGCATCAGACTATTTAGAAACCTGGGATGACTCGGACAACATAACGACTGTAAATGCTCAAAAATATTTGAGACATCCTGCAAAATAGTGGCATGACCACTCAACATCACAATATCAAGTTTCTGAGGCCAGTTATGAACATACGGAAGTAGTAGAAACTGAATTGAGACTTGAATCCATCAATCCTATAAGTCTATGGATTAGTAACACGTGAACCTAATAGAAAGATGAGAAGCCTACTTCTTAACCCCGTAGGAAAGATAGGATGACTCAGATCAGAAGGACATAAGGTATAAGGAGTAAAAAGAGCCTTGCGTTCCCTTCCACAATCAATTTCCTTATATAACTAAAGCATTTCTAGACATGACTTTGACCAGTTTGGCTAGGTAATCCTACAGGCAGTCAGGCTCTGATACCAAAGCTGTCAGGAGCCTCATCCTAAGTCACACCGATCTAGCATGTAACACATCATATCACTTTGCAGCCTCGCGCACGGTATTTCCACGGGTGCCACCTTACCTAGCCCTGGACCGTTTGCGCCTTTTGGCTCACGTATATGATAGTGTCGCTAGCATCCATATGACAAAGAACCCGGGACGACATGACTAGTCGTAAACCCAAAGTGGCACTAACTTACAGGGACAAGCATACATGACCCAGCAATGAACGTGTCGGTCATCAGCGAGTGAATCCAGGCTGTAGTAGCTGGGCTAACATGACTCCGGAGAAACCGGGCTGTACCAGGCTAACAGGACTCCGGTAGACACCGCGTGACATTTCCCCGAAGGGACGTAGACCTGAGAGCGAAGAAGGACACATGCCGGCCAGCCTAAGTGTTCCGGAGCAGTAGCAAGCTACCATGGCTCAGTGGAAGCACTAGGAGACATTTCCCAGTAAGAGAGGCTGCCAAGGATAAACAATTAGGTTGTCGGATCCCACACATACCAAGCATTTCAAATCATACACACAATATGCTTGATATGTGCAAATACAACATGGCATCGCAATAAAACTCTACAACTCAAAGTGTTTATTCATTAGGCTTCGAAGAGCCAGATATTACAAACATGGGTCTGATGCCCTGGCATTCAAGTCATACAAGCAGTAAGCACACGTGGAAGCTTAACTTGTCTGAGTACAGACAACTACAAATGAAAAGGCTGAGAAGCCTGACTATCTACAAGACCCTCCAAAGGGTACAAAATCGTAGCTGAGGTAACAAGCTAAATGTCGAAGTCCACGCGGAACTACTAGTGAGACTGAAGTCTCTCTGCAAAAACATAAATTAAGCAAACGTGAGTACAAATGTACCCAGCAAGACTTACATCAGAACTAGCTACATATGCATCAGTATCAACAAAGGGGTGGTGGAGTTTAACTGCAGCAAGCCAGCTTTGACTCAGTGGCTATCCTGTACTACGACTGCAAGTAACTCTTTTGAGGTGACGCACACGAGTCCACATATTCACCAATCAATACACCACTATGGATCGGCTCCCATCTCCCTATGAGAACACCATCCATAGCACTCACGCTTATCTTGCGCATTTTAGAGTATCCACTTTCACTTGTCTATGAACTGTATAGGCAACCCAGAAGTCCTTTACCGCGGACACGGCTATTCGAATAGATGATGTTAACCCTGCGGGGGTGTACTTCTTCACACACGCTCTCGCCACTTACCGCCATGTACACATCATGTATCTCGGCAACCTTCAAGCGGAAGCCTGACGAGGGTGTCGGCCACGACCTGACCAACCACACAAGTCTCTAGTCCAGGTTTATCGCCTATTCGGGTTCCATCCACAAGGAGATCTGGCCGGGTTGTCGCTCACGGCCCCAAACGATGTGACCAGGGTTCCCAAGCCCACCAAACGGGCGACGCTTGGTACACCGTGCCACTGCACCTAGTCTGTCCCAAGCCACCTGTACCGGGTGCCACTTGGTAGACTACTAGCACTACCTACAAACACCAGAAACTAGTTGCAACTCCTGGAGAGAGATCAGGTTGATTAATAAGCCGAGAGGGGCCGAGTTACCGGAACCCAATGTGTGGTAGCAGCTGTTCATGGATCACAAACACAGAACTCAGTTCCCGAGGACGGTTTCAATGAGACAACCCACCATGTACTCCTACATGGCCTACCTTTACCAAATCGTGTTCACACAGTTAGTTCTCAACAGTAGGACATGTTCACAACTTTCCAATTCATCCCCAATGAATCAGACCTGTCACAACTCTAAGCAATAGCAGGCATGACAACAAGCATGAATGAGTAGGCACATCAGGGCTCAAACAACTCCTACTCATGCTAGTGGGTTTCATCTATTTACTGTGGCAATGAGAGGTCATGCAGAGGAAAGGGGTTCAACTACCGCAGCATGTAACAGTTGAATCGTTGTTGTCCTAATGTTGTAAAAGAGAGCAGGAGCGAGAGAGTGGGATTGTATCGAAATGAACAAGGGGGTTTTTCTTGCCTGGCACTTCTGAAGATGATAATAGCTCTTCATCGGTGTCATCAAACTCATCGTCGGAACAACGTCTACTGAGGGGGGACAAAAACCGACAAACGAAGAAAGAACACAATCAATGCAATGCAACAATATGATGCATGAATGTGACATGACAATATGCTGTTGAGTGGGCTAATGCGACTAGCAACAAGTTAAATGAAGTTGGTTTAAACCCTAGTTTCAAATTCAAACTCCATATGTGAAGGTTTAAATGCCCATTATATGATTTGTCCTAAACAGCAGCCATTAGTTGTTCTAACATGCATGAAAGTGCCATAAACACATTCTTTGATTTTTTTTGATCATTTTTCATATATAACTTATTTCATTTGGAGTTACGGTTGATTTTATATGATTTTTAAAACTTCATAACATTTTTTGGAATTTCCTGGTTAATTAAAATGCCAGAAAAGCTTTACTGTGTCAGCAAGGTCAGCAGTGACGTCAGCAGGTCAACAAGGTTGGCCAGGGTCAAACCAGACATGTGGGGTCCACACGTTAGTGGCCCAGTGCTGGCTGTTAAATAAACTGGCTTAATTAGGGCGCTGGGGCCCACGTGTCAGTGGTTGTGGGGTTGGTTAGCAGGTGGTTAGCCGCTAATGACGGCGCCACGTCGGCCTCGCCGGAGTTCAGGCGGTGGCGATCAAAGCCGACGACGGAGACGTCGCGGGAAGGCGCTACAGGGGACGGTTTCCTGCGCGGTTTGCGGCTATGGGTTGCTGGCACATGCGCGCATCCAGCGATGGCCACGGGAGGGAGCAAGGTGGACCGTAGCGGCGATGGCGTCGAGCTGGGCGGCGACCGGAGTTCGGGCTCGGTCGTGCGTGAGGCTACGGTGCATGGAGGGGCTATATGAAGTGCCCTACAAGCTCCTGGGTACTCCAAGAGTTCAAAGGCGTGCTCGGACGCGACCGAATCAAGCCACGGCCGCGACGGTCACATGGCCGGCGGCAGCGAACTTCGGTTGCGGTGGGACGACGGCTACGGCATGAGTTTGAGCAGGGACAGAGGGAAGAAGGAGCAGGGCTCACGGGGAGGTGGTGGTGCAGACGGCAGGGTCGGGGAAGCGTTTGTTGTCGCGAATCGGCGACGCCGATCCACGGCGGCCGAGGGCGAGGACGACGATGGTGGTGATGAAGCAGAGACTCCGAGCGTCGCGTATCTCGGTGGAGAGGACGAGGAAGACGCGGCGGTGCTTCTGGGCTCAGCGGCAGGGTGAGGGGTGGCCGGTGGACGTAGCAATAGCGACCAGCGGCGACGGCGCGTTCGGGTGTGCGTGAGAGAGCGAGACAGGGGAGTGGAACGAGGGAGAGGGAGAGAGAGAGGGGGTATAGGGGGCTCTGGGCATCTCCAGAAGCGGAGTTATGAAGGAGGACAAGCCTCCAGTGTGAAGCAGGAGGTGGCCCTCACCTCCTGTGCTGCGCCACACACAGTGCACACTGGCGGCAGGAAGGGGATGACTGGCAGAGCCAGTCGGCTGGGCCGATTGCTAGGCTGCTGATAACCCACAAGTATAGGGGATCAATTGTAGCCTCTTTCAATAAGTAAGAGTGTCGAACCCAACGAGGAGCTAAAGGTAGAACAAATATTCCCTCAAGTTCTATCGACCATCGATACAACTCTACGCACGCTTGAGGTTTGCTTTACCTAGAACAAGTATAAAACTAGAAGTACTTCGCATGTGTTTTCGGATAGGTTTTCAAGATAGTAAAGAGCACGTAAATAACAAGTAGGGGCTGTTTAGATAAAGACACAACTAAATTAGTTTTAGTAAAGAGCTTTTTGTCACGAGAAAGTTATTTGTCCCTAGGCAATCGATAACTAGACCGGTAATCATTATTGAAATTTTATATGAGGGAGAGGCATAAGCTAACATACTTTCTCTACTTGGATCATATGCACTTATGATTGGAACTCTAGCACGCGTCCGCAACTACTAAAGATCATTAAGGCAAAACCCAACCAAAGCATTAAAGTATCAAGTCCTCTTTATTCCCATACGCAAACAACCTACTTACTCGGGTATATGCTTCTGTCACTTACGGCACCCACCATAAGCAAATCATGAACATATTGCAAACCCCACAGCGGGAATCCCTCACGCTTGTGCGACACGGAGGGCACCATAGGACAGCACCAATAATAAAACATGCAACTCAAACCAATCACGATCATCAATTAACCCATAGGACAAAACGGATCTACTCAAACATCATAGGATAGCCATACATCAATGGGAAATAATATATAGCATTGAGCACCATGTTAAAGTAGAGGGTACAGCGGGTAAAAGAGGGGTTACACCGCTGCATAGAGGGGGGAAGAGTTGGTGATGAAGGCGGTGAAGTTGTTGGTGTAGATTGCGGTGACGATGATGGCCCCGGCGGCACTCCGGTGCCACCGGTAGCGAGGGGGAGAGAGCCCCCTCCTTCTTCTTCTTCCTTGACCTCCTCCCTAGATGGGAGAAGGGTTTCCCCTCTGGTCCTTGGTCTCCATGGCATGGTAGGGGCAAGAGCCCCTCCGAGATTAGATCTGTCTCTCTGTCTCTCTCTGTTTCTGCGTTCCTGGATTCTGCCCTTTCACCGTTTCTTATATATCCGGAGATCCGTAACTCCGATTGGATTGAAACCTTCGCCCAGATTTTTCTCCGAAAATTAGCTTTCTTGCGGCCAAAGAAGAGCAGCAACCACCTTACGGGGGCCCCACGAGGGTCAGGGAACGCCCAGGGGGGCAGGCGCGCCCCCTGCCTCGTGGCCCCCTCGGGCACCTTCTCGCATTGATTCTTCTTCCCATATTTCAGAAATATTCCAAAAATATTCTCCGTCCGTTTTTATACGTTTGGATTCCGTTTGATATGGGATTTCTGCGAAACAAAAATATGCAACAAACAGGCGGCCTTTGAGCCTTTGGGCCTTTGGATCAACATGTTAGTCCCAAAATAGTATAAAAAGTTGCCAAAAGTATCTGAAAGTTGTAGAATATTGGCATGGAACAATAAAAAATTATAGATACGACAGAGACGTATCAGCAGCCCCAAGCTTAATTCCTACTCGTCCTCGATTAGGTAAATGATAAATGTAACATCCCAAATTTCCTATTTGGAATGTTTTACAATTATAGCTAAGCATCTATGCATTCTGTTTGAATTTGAATGCCATTTGAAGTTTCAGAAGAGTTTTGAGTTTTGAATTTGAATTCAAACTATGGCAAGTGGGAATCATTTCAAAAACTATGCCTGATAAATACTTGATCAAAAGTATGAGAGGAGTAAACATGACACTCAAAAAATATCAGAGGAAAACCTTGCCAAAAGTTTTGAATTCAAACTTGAGATTTATTTGAATTTGAAAAAAAATGAAATTTTATAAAGTTTGGATTTTGCCTTTGGAAAAATGTTCAAATGATAGGGAATATTCCCTTGATCATTTTGGTATATATATGCCCTATATAAAATATTTATATTTTATAAGATATCTCTGTTTTTACTTTATTTAAAAAAATAAATTTCAAAAAGAAACCCCCAGCGCCAGCCAAAGCATCGCCCATGTGACCAAGACTGCCCACCAGGCCTAACTGGCCAGCCAATGAGCCAGCCGAGCCCTCACCTCCCTCGCTCGAAACCTCTTCGAGCCGGTCGCCCGACCGCACCGCACCCCCCGCCCTCTCACCGACAGGTGGGCCACCACCCCGTCTTCAACCCCCGCCCACGCTTCGCCGCACCGCCGCCGCTCGCCGAGATCCCGTGAGATCCGGGATCCGATCCCCCTCCCGATCGCCTCCCTTGCCACGCCGAGGCCCCCTATTTATACCCTCCCCACCCCATTCCCCCCTCGCCCCTCATGGAACCTCCTCCTCTCTCTCACGCCTTGGGAGCCCGAGCTCACCGCCGCCGCCATTTCCCTCGCCGCCGTCGCCCTAGACCTCCCCGACCCTCGCCGACTCCACCAAGACCCTCCCCTCGTCGCCCCGCACCCGCCGGACGACTCCGCCGACCTCCCCGACGACCGGAGCCGTCGGCACACTCGCCACCGAGCCGCCGCCGCCGTCCAAACTCCGGTGAGTCGCCGGAGCTCCACCCCGCCGTCGGATCTCAAATCTACGGTGTAGATTAGAACACCCCCGAAGGGGTATGTTCTTTATATAAAAACCCGGTTCGGCCGGTTTAGTCCGGTTTAGTTTTTAGTTAGGGTTTTTTTTATTTAGCCCGGCCCGACTCGTTTAACCCTAGGCCCGTTTAGTTTATATTACGCTCAGTGCGTAGTTTAGGCCCATTAGGCCATTTTTTCATTTATTTTCGTTTTCTGTTTTAACAGAATAGTTCCTGTTTTGAAAAATTCATATCTTTTATTCTGTTTAATATTTTTAGGTGATTCTTTTTTTCTTGGTTTGCAAATTTCTTATAGTTTCTGTAGAAAATATAATTAGCTATGTTAAAATTAATTAAAATTGCTTTAATTTAGTTTTAGTCAGAATAGTAAATCTGCCATAAAATGAGTTAGGAAAATTATTTTGGATGATTCTTTTGTCCCAACTTTATTTTGACATTACCTAACCATATGAATTAATTTGGGTATTTTAGGATTAATAAAAAAATAGTTTTAAGCAGAATCTTGTTAATCCTAATTAATTAACTAGCTACTGTTTTCCTATTATTTTAATTAGTAAACAAATTTATTTTTAACATGTGTTTGATTATTCTAGGATAGTTTCTGTCACTTTAAGGGATGAACTTTTATTTATAATAAATAAAACTTTTATTTTATTTTTCTTAATAGAAATTGAATTAGGCCTAATAGGAGTTTCATAATAGATTTTAAGTTAATTCTTTTTGCTCCTAATTGCTTAATGCATTCTTTTCTGTTAAGTTAACATAAATCCATGATTAGGTTATGTTGAGAAAATTTTTGTTATATAAAACTATTTTTAGTTGTTGCTTGAAGTAGGAAAAACTTTGAATTGGATGTTCTTTGAGTTTTCCTTTGGGTTTTTGTTTTGTTGTTTTGGTGTGTTATGATGCTATTGCTATTGTGATAAGTGATGATATGCTATATGCTTATTGTGGTTATTGTTTGTCTCGGTAGAGTTTCCGGAGTGCGAAGCTTGCTACTACGAGTCCTTAGCTTACGAGGATCATCAGCAAGGCAAGTTTTGATCATGTTATTTTCCATACCTATGTTTTTGTGCATTAGAAATTATACCACCCCACCATGTATGCAGTAGTTGAAATTTTGAAGTTATTAATCTTGAGTAGTATCATGTGGTAGGATGAACCAATCCCCATGTTACCATGACCCCGGGACGAAGTAGTTTACTTTGCTATGCTCGTAGACGGGTTTTGGTTGAGTGAAATTCATAAGCAAGATGTGAGAGTCAATGATGATGACAACCCCATGAACTACAAGACCAAGACGGACTTCGGAAATTCACTACTGGGTGGAGGACGGTTGTGGGCACCTGGAGAACCCAGTGGTTGGCGGGATGCATGGAGAAGTGCCATGACATCTTGCGGAAAGCTTCACCCAGCCACGAAGAGGCGGATGGATGCCCCTTGACCGGAAGCTTACCTGTGCAGCCGCAAGCCATTATGGGCTCTGGCTGGGTCAACCCTAGTAGTGACGCTGGCTGGGCGGTACTACGAGATGTAGAAGAACGGTAGGATTGGATGGGTGCAGCGGTAGCAGAAGACCTCTTTGGAAGACCCTGTTTCATTCATCCCGTCTTCAAACACCATGAAGTGCGAAGACTTAAAAGGAAGGAATGATTCTTGCGGGAAAAGTGCGCAAACCTCTGCAGAGTTAAAGATCTAATCGATTAGCCGTGTCCCGATTCACGGACAATTTGAGCCTACGGAACTTGGCGATTATTCGAAATCTCAACACTAAAACTAATATATTATTTTGAGCGGTTTATGACTTAATAATTTGGGAATGAGATATTGGTTGGCGGAACCATCTCAATAACTACCAATAATTTGTAGTAATTTGCAAGCAAGTCCACTGTAGTAGGGAAAAATTTGCTTTTCGCAAAATGATGAAACTTAGAGCCCCACAGCCAAAATGCATATAGTGATAGAAATTTTATTATTGTTATTCTCTCTTCATGACTTGCCAGCTTATTCAAAAGCTGACCTACACGGCTGCAACGTCTTATGTTGCGTAGATTTATTCCGATCGGGAGTGAGGCTACGCTCCGCTTGGCGATTGCCCTTTGGAGTCGGATGGACTCGCTTTATCTTCTACGCTTCGCAGCATTAGTAGTTTATTTCTCATGAGTTGGCCTTGAGCCGAATTTATTCTCTTGTAATAAAGACTCTATATGAGAATCGTGTAATAATATTCAGGTGTGATTGAACTTTGATTACTTCATCGATGTCTTTGTGAGTACCAAAGATGATCTTGGGATGGTATGCAGACACGGAGATTTGACCGATTTTGGGTCGGTCGCTTCTGAGAGATGGTATCGAGCTACGCTGACCGTAGTATCGTAAACACTAGGATCGGAAAGCCATAGGAAGAGACTATTTACTTTATATCCTTATCATTCCGTAATTCTCCCCTGTTCATTCCTAACTCCTCTCCGATTTTCAACATTCTAGATGGCCGTCGAGTTCACCCCAGTTTTGCTACCGGAGTTTTGCCAGCCCGACGAGACGATGCCCTTGGCGGGGAAGCTGGTCCAGATGGTGAAAAAGCTGAAGATTGCTCTGCCCTCGATCACCGAAGCCAACCAATGCACTTCCAAGCGGATACCCGCTCTGAGATTGAGGTGCATATTCCAGGGAGAACCTTCGGAGGACACACGGAGCCTATTGACTTTGAGTTCATCGACTTCAACTGGATCATCGGTAGGGACATGGCGATCTATCGAGCACTTGGACATCTCCGAGAAGAGTACAGGGCCGAGCTCGATCCCTCAGACCTCGCCATGGTTTCTCGCAGAGCAAGGAATGGAGATATCATCTGTACCGTAGAGGACGACTCCATTCTCTCTTATGTCCAGGACTTGGAGTGTCTCCTCAGAAGCGGGAGATTCGGACTACGCGTAACTCGAAGGCACACAGGAGGCTATTGTTCCGTGAACTGGAACTGGAGGAGAAGGCACACGCAGACTTCCTTAACCATGAGGAAGAAGTCGCGGACTTCATGGAGACAGTCGACGACCTGAAGACGAAGCTTGCCGCGATAGAGGAAAAGATGGACTTGGGGGAGGACCTTTTTCCGAGTGGAGATGACGGACCCCTCGTGAGCAATGATCAGGATTATGAAGGGAGTTCCACTGGAGGAAGCCGCAAGAGGAGGCGCCACAACAGAGGACATCACACCAGAGGACGCAAGGATTATTGATGAAGACTTTTTAGTCGACCACCATGTTATTTTTTTCCTTTTCGTCGATCAGTTAGGCCGATATTTTCCTTCGATTAGTCTTGAGCTTTTGTAATCGAGATTGAACCATGTTTGAGTGGAATGAATAAATGATTGGTGTGTTTATGATTGTGCATTCATATGGGTAGTGTTGTTTCTCATAGACCATTGTTCTATTCTAATTTTCTCATCCACTCCAAAAACACCAGATGCCTCCGAGACGTGACACTGGTTTTCCGCCGGAGCTCACCCAGTTGCTCCAGCAGCAGAATGCACTCATGCAGCTACTCATCCAGAATCAGAACAACAACACCAACAATCCACCGCCACCACCCCCTGTGGACAACTTGACTCGATTCTTGAGGCTGAATCCATGATGTTCTCTAGTAGCCTTGAGCCGATTGTGGTGATGATTGGCTCCATAAAGTCGGAAGAGAGCTAATCACTGTTGGATGCACTGATGCAGAGAAGGTGCGCTTCGCCGCGCATCAACTTGATGGACCTGCAGCTTCTTGGTGGGAGAACTACACCGCCACTTATCCCATTGGTGCCATCACGTGGGATCAGTTCAATGAGCCTTCCGCACCGCTCATGTCTCATTTGGAGCCATGAGTGCGAAGAAGCGTGAGTTCCGCAACTTACGCCAGGGGAACCGCATCTTGTGGCGCAAAGACGTGGATGAGTTCAGCAAGCTAGCCCGCTATGCCCCGGATGATGTGGCGGAGATGCATAAAGCAGGAGAAATTTCTCGAGGACTCAACGACGGCTGAGTATGCAGCTTATTGTGGCTACCTTCAACAACTACCAGAGCTGGTAGACAAGGCCACCATACTTGAAGGCAAGCAGCAGCAGATTGAAAGCATAGCGGAAGTACAGCCAGGGGAAGCACAACTCGGGAGCTCGGCGAAGCCCGTTATGCACCATACTCAGGAGGGCACACCCATCATAACCATGGAGGCCATAACCATGGAGGAAATGGGAACAACCGTAACCAGGACAACAAGTCAGGCAATGGCCATGGCAATGGAAACGGTAATGGGAACCAGCATCGTTCTGTCCCGGCTCCGAAGGATCTGAGCCACATCACTTGCTTCAAGTGCGGAAGGCGGGCACTATGCCACCGACTGCCGGAGGCCAAGCGGAGGAATGGAAGCGACAATGGAAGCTCAGTGAAGAAGCCCAATCCGTTCCCTCGTGCTCGGTGAACCACATTGACGTGGAGGACGTCTATGATCAGCCGTATAATCGTGGTTGGTAAGTTTTTATTGAATTCACGTTCAGTATTGGTACTCTTTGATTACGGTGCAACGCATTCATTCATATCAAGGGTGGTTGTGGAAAATGCAGGTTGCCCACTAAAACCCTTAGAAGCCCCTTCGCGTCGATTCGCAGGAGGAGAAATGATGGCGAGCTTAGGCTGTCATGCAACCCTCAACATCGGGAACCATAAATTTCGCAGACCTCATAGTGTTGGAAACCCGGACCTTGGATGTAATCCTAGGCATGGATTGGTTGACGAAGTTTGAAGGGAACATAGATGTGCCCAAGAAGTCTATTACACTCACCACCGGAGCAGAAGAGGATCAAGTATGTAGCCAGGCACAACCAGATGAAGAATCAGGTGCATTCCCTCACGGGAGTTGTTCAGGAGGAAGTGCCAGTAGTGCAAGACTTTCCTGATGTGTTTCCGGAGGAATTACCAGGAATGCCACCGGACAGGGATATTGAATTTCTGATTGAGCTATTGCCCGGCACAGCCCCAATATCCAAGAGACCTTATCAGATGCCACCGAACAAATTGAAAGAGATCAAGGATCAAATTAATGAGTTATTGGAGAAAGGATATATTCGGCCAAGCTCATCACCTTGGGGAGCCCCAGTTATTTTGGTAGAGAAGAAAGATGGAAGCTTGAGGATGGTTGTGGATTATCGTGCGTTGAACGAAGTGACCATCAAGAACAAATACCCTCTGCCAATGATTAATGACTTGTTTGATCAGCTAGTAGGAGCCAAGGTATTCTCTAAGATCGATCTACGATCAGGGTATCATCAGTTGAAGATCCGTGAAAAGGATATACCCAAAACAGCATTCACCACTAGGTATGGTTTATATGAGTATACCGTCATGTCATTTGGATTGACTAATGCTCCTGCATACTTCATGAATTTGATGAACAAGGTATTTATGGAATATCTGGACAAGTTTGTCGTGGTGTTCATCGATGATATATTGATTTTCTCCAAGAGCGAGGAAGAGCATAAGGAACATTTGCGTCTAGTTCTGGAGAAACTTCGAGAACATCAGTTGTATGCCAAGTTCAATAAATGTGAATTTTGGCTGAAGGAAGTTGGATTCCTCGGACATGTTATTTCAGGAGAAGGAATAGCAGTTGACCCCGCCAAGGTTGAATCGATCACCGATTGGCGATCACCCACCTCACCAAGGAGATCCGCAGATTTCTCGGACTCGCAGGATATTATCGGAGGTTCATTGAGAACTTCTCGAAGATTGCCAAACCCATGACTGAGCTGTTGAAGAAGGAAGCCAAGTATGTTTGGACCGAGGAATGTGAAGCCAGTTTTCAGGAATTGAAGAAACGTTTGATTACAGCCCCAGTGTTGATTTTGCCGGACATACACAAGGAATACCAGGTTTATTGTGACGCTTCTCGTCAGGGACTCGGAGGAGTACTCATGCAGGAAGGAAAAGTTGTAGCTTATGCCTCCAGACAGCTACGACCTCATGAGATGAATTATGCCACACATGATTTGGAGTTAGCAGCCGTAGTGCATGCAGTCAAGACACGAGACATTTCCTCGCCGAAAACCGTTGTGATGTTTACACAGATCACAAGAGTTTGAAGTATATTTTCACGCAGAAAGAGTTGAACCTCGAGGCGGAGGAGATGGCTAGAGTTGATCAAGGACTATGACATGAGATTGCATTACCACCCGGTAAGGCTAATGTTGTAGCAGATGCTTTGAGCCGTAAGAGTTATGTGAATACTCTTACAGCGGGAGGATTACCCCAGGAGTTAGTCAATGACCTCAGAGATCTCCGGCTGGAGATAGTTCCGAGAGGATATGTTGCAACTCTGGAAGTTCAGTCCACTTTGGCCGAAAGGATTCGTGAAGCCCAGAAGTCGGACAAAGAAATTGATGAGATAAAGCAAAAGATGAATGAAGGAAAAGCTAAAGGATTCCGTAAGGATGAGCACGGAGCTATATGGTTCGAGGATCGTATTTATGTACCCAATGATCCCGAGCTCAGGAAGCTAATTCTTCAGGAGGCTCATGATTCACCATACTCGATTCACCCCGGTAACACCAAGATGTACCTGGATTTGAAGGAAAGTTTCTGGTGGGCGGTATGAAGAAGGATATTGCCGATGCGTAGCGATGTCGATGTTTGTCAACGTGTAAAGGCAGAACATCGAAGCCAGCAGGGTTACTTCAACCTTTGCCGATTCAGATTGGAAATGGGAGAAACTTGGAATGGATTTCATCACAGGATTACCCGGGACCCGTTCGGGTTATGATTCTATCCGGGTAGTGGTTGATCGTTTGACCAAGGTAGCTCACTTCATTCCGTGAAGACTACCTATACCAAAGTGCTAAGTTGGCCAAGATATAAATGACCAGGATCGTATATGCGCATGGAGTTCCGAGGAAAACCGTGTCGAGATAGAGGAACGGTTTACCTCAAAGTTTTGGAAGCGGTTGCATGAAACTTTGGGTACGAGGCTGGAATTGATTACAACTTTTTATCCGCAGACAGATGGATGACCGAGAGAGTCAACCAGATTCGGAGGACATGTTGAGAGCTTGTGTGCTAGACTATGGATCTAGCTGGGATGATAATTTGCCATACGCAGAGTTCTCATACAACAACGATTATCAATCGATCGAAGATGGCCTTCGAAGCTCTATACGGAAGGAGGTGCAGAACACCATTGCTGTGGGATAGTGTTGGAGATCGATCACTTTTCGGTTCCGACCTTATCATGGATTCCGAAGAGAAAGTCAAGCTGATTCAAGACAGACTCAAGATAGCACAGTCGAGACAGAAGAGTTATGCCGACAGTAAGCGCAAGGAAGTGACTTACGAAGCGGGAGACCGAGCATATCTTCGTGTGTCTCCACCGTGGAATCAAGAGGTTTGGTGTCAAGGAAAGTTAGCACCCGATTCATTGGCCCTACAAAATCCTCGAACGTCGTGGAGAAGTTGCTTACAAGCTGGAATTGCCGGAAGGATTGTCCGGAGTTCATGATGTCTTCCATGTTTCTCAGCTGAAGAAGTGTCATGCCGACATGGCCGATGTTCCGTTGAGAGACACAGTGCCCCTAGAGGACATAAAGCTTGACAGTGATCTGACCTACAAGGAGAAACCCGTCCGAATTCTCGAGACTGCGAGCAGAGTCACCCGCAGCAAGGTCATCAAATTTTGCAAGGTGCTGTGGAGTCACCACACCGAGGAAGAAGCCACCTGGGAGCGCGAAGAAGACCTTCTTCGAGACCACCCGCACCTATTTGCTAGCCAACCCAAATCTCGAGGGCGAGATTCATCTTAAGGTGGGTAGGTTTGTAACATCCCAAATTTCCTATTTGGAATGTTTTGCAATTATAGCTAAGCATCTATGCACTCTGTTTGAATTTGAATGCCATTTGAAGTTTCAGAAGAGTTTTGAGTTTTGAATTTGAATTCAAACTATGGCAAGTGGGAATCATTTCAAAAACTATGCCTGATAAATACTTGATCAAAAGTATGAGAGGAGTAAACATGACACTCAAAAAATATCAGAGGAAAACCTTGCCAAAAGTTTTGAATTCAAACTTGAGATTTATTTGAATTTGAAAAAATGAAATTTTATAAAGTTTGGATTTTGCCTTTGGAAAAATGTTCAAATGATAGGGAATATTCCCCTGATCATTTTGGTATATATATGCCCTATATAAAATATTTATATTTTATAAGATATCTCTGTTTTTGTTTTATTTTAAAAATTAAATTTCAAAAAGACCCCCAGCGCTACCAAAGCATCGCCCACCAATACCAAGACTGCCCACCAGGCGGCCCAACTGGCCAGCCCAGCGAGCCAGCGAGCCGGCCTCACCTCCCCCTCGCTCGAAACCCCTTCGAGCCGGTCGCCCGACCGCACCGCACCCCCCTCCCTCTCACCGACAGGTGGGCCACCACCAATCTTCAACCCCCGCCTTCGCAGCTTGCACCGCCCGCTCGCCGAGATCCGTGAGATCCGGGATCCGATCCTCCCGATCGCCTCCCTTGCCACGCCGAGGCCCCCTATTTATACCCCTCCCGGACCCCATTCCCCCCTCGCCCCTCATGGAACCCTCCTCCTCTCTCACGCCGTGGCCGGAGCCCGAGCTCACCGCCGCCGCCATTTCCCTCGGCGCCGCCCTAGACCTCCCGATCCTCATGACTCACCAAGACCCTCCCTCGTCGCCCCGCACCACGGACGACTCCGCCGACCTCCCGACGGCCGGAGCCGTCGGCACACTCTCACCGAGCCGCCGCCGCCGTCCGAACTCCGGTGAGTCGCCGGAGCTCCACCCCGCCGTCGGATCTCAAATCTACGGTGTAGATTAGAACACCCCCGAAGGGGTATGTTCTTTATATAAAAACCCGGTTCGACCGGTTTAGTCCGGTTTGGTTTTTAGTTAGGGTTTTTTTATTTATCCCGGCCCGACTCGTTTAACCCTAGGCCCGTTTAGTTTATATTACACTCAGTGCGTAGTTTAGGCCCATTAGGCCATTTTTTTCATTTATTTTCGTTTTCTGTTTTAACAGAATAGTTCCTGTTTTGAAAAATTCATATCTTTTATTCTGTTTAATATTTTTAGGTGATTCTTTTTTTGTTGGTTTGCAAATTTCTTATAGTTTCTGTAGAAAATATAATTAGCTATGTTAAAATTAATTAAAATTGCTTTAATTTAGTTTTAGTCAGAATAGTAAATCTGCCATAAAATGAGTTAGGAAAATTATTTTGGATGATTCTTTTTGTCCCAACTTTATTTTGACATTACCTAACCATATGAATTAATTTGGGTATTTAGGATTAATAAAAAATAGTTTTAAGCAGAATCTTGTTAATCCTAATTAATTAACTAGCTACTGTTTTCCTATTATTTTAATTAGTAAATAAATTTATTTTTAACATGTGATTGATTATTCTAGGATAGTTTCTGTCACTTTAAGGGATGAACTTTTATTTATAATAAATAAAAGTTTTATTTTATTTTCTTAATAGAAATTGAATTAGGCCTAATAGGAGTTTCATAATAGATTTTAAGTTAATTCTTTTTGCTCCTAATTGCTTAATGCATTCTTTTCTGTTAAGTTAACATAAATCCATGATTAGGTTATGTTGAGAAATTTTTTGTTATATAAAACTATTTTTAGTTGTTGCTTGAAGTAGGAAAAACTTTGAATTGGATGTTCTTTGAGTTTTCCTTTGGGTTTTTGTTTTGTTGTTTTGGTGTGTTATGATGCTATTGCTATTGTGATAAGTGATGATATGCTATATGCTTATTGTGGTTATTGTTTGTCTCGGTAGAGTTTCCGGAGTGCGAAGCTTGCTACTACGAGTCCTTAGCTTACGAGGATCATCAACAAGGCAAGTTTTGATCATGTTATTTTCCATACCTATGTTTTTGTGCATTAGAAATTATACCACCCCACCATGCATGCAATAGTTGAAATTTTGAAGTTATTAATCTTGAGTAGTATCATGTGGTAGGATGAACCAATCCCCTTGTTACCATGACCCCGGGATGAAGTAGTTTACTTTGCTATGCTCGTGAAGCGGGTTTTGGTTGAGTGAAATTCATAAGCAAGATGTGAGAGTCAATGATGATGACAACCCCATGAACTACAAGACCAAGACGGACTTGAAATTCACTCTTTGGGTGGAGGGCGGTTGTGACGGGCACCTGGAGAACCCGGTGGTTGGCGGGATGCATGGAGAAGTGCCATGACATATTGCGAAAGCTTCACCCAGCCACGAAGAGGCGGATGGATGCCCCCTTGACGGAAGCTTACATGCAGCCGCAAGCCATTATGGGCTCTGGCTGGGTCAACCCTAGTAGTGACGCTGGCTGGGCCGGTACTACGAGATGTAGAAGAAACGGTAGGATTGGATGGGTGCAGCGGTAGCTGTAAGAACTCTTTGGAAGACCCTGTTTCATTAATCCCGTCTTCAAACACCATGAAGTGCGAAGACTTAAAAGGAGGGAATGATTCTTGCGGGAAAAGTGCGCAAACCTCTGCAGAGTTAAAGATCTAATCGATTAGCCGTGTCCCGATTCACGGACAATTTGAGCCTCTGGAACTTGGCAAAGATTCGAAATCTAAACACTAAAACTAATAAATTAATTTGAGGGGTTTATGACTTAATAATTTGGGAATGAGATATTGGTTGGCGGAACCATCTCAATAACTACCAATAATTTGTAGTAATTTGCAAGCAAGTCCACTGTAGTAGGGAAAAATTTGCTTTTCGCAAAATGATGAAACTTAGAGCCCCACAGCCAAAATGCATATAGTGATAGAAATTTTATTATTGTTATTCTCTCTTCATGACTTGCCAGCTTATTCAAAAAGCTGACCTACACGGCTGCAACGTCTTATGTTGCAGAGATTTATTCCGATCAGGAGTGAGGCTACGCTCCGCGCTTGGCGATTACCCTTTGGAGTCGGATGGACTCGCTTTATCTTCTACGCTTCCGCAGCATTAGTAGTTTATTTCTCATGAGTTGGCCTTGAGCGAATTTATTCTCTTGTAATAAAGACTCTATATGAGAATCGTGTAATAATATTCAGGTGTGATTGAACTTTGATTACTTCATCGATGTACTGTGAGTACCAGCATGATCTTGGGATGGTACAGACACAGAGATTTGACCGATTTTGGGTCAGGTCGCTACAATAAAAAAGATAAATTTTGATGTGGAATGCTACCTAGCATAATCTTGATCATGTAATCTAATCATGGCATGAATATTAAGACACCGGTGATTCAAAGCAATAGTCTATCATTTGACATTAAGACAATAATACTTCAAGCATACTAACCAAGCAATTATGTCTTATCAAAATAACATAGCCAAAGAAAGTTCATCCCTGCAAAATCATATAGTCTGGCTATGCTCCATCTTCACCACACAAAGCATTCAAATCATGCACAACCCCGATGACAAGCCGAGCAATTGGTTCATACTTTTTAGCAGCGCTTCACTTTTTTCAACCCTCACGCAATACATGAGCGCAAGCCATGGACATAGCACTATAGGTGGAATAGAATATGATGATGGGGGTTATGTGGAGAAGACAAAAAAGGAGAAAGTCTCACATCGACGCAGCTAATCAACGGGCTATGGAGATGCCCATCAATTGATGTCAATGCGAGGATATTGCCATGCAACGGATGCACTAGAGCTATAAGTGTATGAAAGCTCAAACTGAAACTAAGTGTGTGTGCATCCAACTTGCTTGCTCATGAAGACCTAGGGCATTTGAGGAAGCCCATCGTTGGAATATACAAGCCAAGTTCTATAATGAAAATTCCCACTAGTATATGAAAGTGATAACTCAAGAGACTCTCTATATGAAGAACATGGTGTTACTTTGAAGCACAAGTGTGGTAAAAGGATAGTAACATTGCCCCTTTTTTTCTTTTCTTTTTGCTGGCTTCTTTGGCCCCCTTTTTTATTTAGGCTTCTTTGGCCTCTCTTTTTTTGGGGGGGGGGGGGGGCAATGCTATAATAATGTTGATCATCACAATTTTATTTACTTACAACTCGATACTAGAACAAAGATATGACTCTATATGAATGCCTCGTGATATGCGGGATGTGCAATGATCTAAGCGTAGCAATGACATCAAAAATGGACAAGCCATGAAAACATCATGCTAGCTATCTTACGATCATGCAAAGCAATATGAAAATAAATGCTCAAGTCATGTATATGATGATGGTGGAAGTTGCATGGCAATATATCTCGGAATGGCTATGGAAATGCCATGATAGGTAGGTATGGTGGTTGTTTTGAGGAAGATATAATGAGGCTTATGTGTGACAGAGTGTATCATATCATGGGTTTTGGATGCACCGGCGAAGTTTGCACCAACTCTCGAGGTGAGAAAGGGCAATGCACGGTACCGAAGAGGCTAGCAATGATGGAAGGGTGAGAGTGCGTATAATCCATGGACTCACATTAGTCATAAAGAACTCATATACTTATTGCAAAAGTTTATTAGCCCTCGAAGCAAAGTACTACTACGCATGCCCCTAGGGGGATAGATTGGTAGGAAAAGACCATCGCTCGTCCCCGCCCGCCACTCATAAGGAAGACAATCAATAAATACCTCATGCTCCAACTTCGTTACATAACGGTCCACCATACGTGCATGCTACGGGAATCACAATCCTCAACACAAGTATTTCTACAATCCACAACTACCCACTAGCACGACTCTAATATCACTACCTTTATATCGCAAAACTATTGCAAGGAATCAAACATATCATATTCAGTGATCTACAAGTTTTATGTAGGATTTTATGACTAACCATGTGAATGACCAGTTCCTTGTTGGAAATATGCCCTAGAGGCAATAATAAAAGGATTATTATTATATTTCTTTGTTCATGATAATTGTCTTTTATTCATGCTATAATTGTATTATCCGGAAATCGTAATACACGTGTGAATACATAGACCACAATATGTCCCTACTGAGCCTCTAGTTGACTAGCTCGTTGATCAATAGATAGTCATGGTTTCCCGACTATGGACATTGGATGTCATTGATAACGGGATCACATCATTAGGAGAATGATGTGATGGACAAGAACCAATCCTAAGCATAGCACAAGACCGTGTAGTTCGTTTTGCTAGAGCTTTTCCAATGTCAAGTATCTCTTCCTTAGACCATGAGATCGTGTAACTCCCGGATACCGTAGGAGTGCTTTGGGTGTACCAAACGTCACAACGTAATGGGTGACTATAAAGGTGCACTCTTGGTATCTCCAAAAGTGTACATTGGGTTGACACGGATCGAGGCTGGATTTGTCACTCCGTGTTATGGAGAGGTATCACCGGGCCCTTTCGGTAGTGCATCATCATAATGAGCTCAAAGTGACCAAGTGTGCAGTCACGGGATCATGCATTACTGATGCAGTAAAGTGACTTGCTGGTAACTTGAGATTGAGCGAGGTATTGGGATACCGACGATCGAATCTCGGCAAGTAACATACCGTCAGACAAAGGGAATAGTATACGGGATTGATTGAATCCTCGACATCGTGGTTCATCCGATGACATCATCGAGGAGCATGTGGGAGCCAACATGGGTATCCAGATCCAGCTGTTGGTTAATTGACCGGAGAGTCGTCTCGGTCATGTCTGCATGTCTCCCGAACCCGTAGGGTCTACACACTTAAGGTTCGGTGACGCTAGGGTTATTAGGAAGACTTGTATGTGATTACCGAATGTTGTTCGGAGTCCCGGATGAGATCCCGGACGTCACCAGTAGTTCCGGAATGGTTCGAAGGTAAAGATTTATATATGGGAAGTTGTCAAACGGACACCGGAAAGTTTCGGGGTCATATCGGTATTGTATCGGGGCCACCGGAGAGGTTCCGGGGGTCCACCAGGAGGGGCCACCCCTCTTGGAGGGCCTCATGGGCCACAAGGGGCAGGGAACCAGCCCCTGGAGGGCTGGGCGCCCCCCCCCCTTGGGCCCGTGCGCCTAGGGTTTGGGGGAACCCTAGTGGGGGCGCCCCCCTTTGCTTGGGGGGCAAGCCCCTCCTGCCGCCGCCCCTCTAGATCTCATCTAGAGGGGCCGCCCCTTGCCCCTTCCCTATAAATAGAGGGGTGAGGGAGGGCTGCAACACACTTCCAAGGTGCAGCCCCTCCGTCCCCAACACCTCCCTCCTCCGCGTGTGCTTGGCGAAGCCTGCTTGGGGCTGTCACTCCATCACCACCACGTCGTCGTGCTGCTGTTGGAGCCTTCTTCCTCAACCTCTCCTTCCCCCTTGCTGGATCAAGAAGGAGGAGACGTCGTCCGTTCCGTACGTGTGTTGAACGTGGAGGTGCTGTCCGTTCGGCACTTGGTCATTGGTGATCTGAATCACGTGAGTCTGACTCCATCATCACCGTTCCCTTGAGGCAGCTTCCGCCTTGATCTACAAGTGGTATGTAGATGCAATCTCTCTCCCATGACTCGTTGCTTACATGAACTCATAGATGGATCTTGGTGAAACCGTAGGAAAAATTTTAATTTTCTGCAACGTTCCCCAACATTCCTGTCATCTCTCTAAATAGATATAAGTGAAGCAAGAGAGTTTAATTCTTTATACAGAAGATATACCCACGCTCTAACAAATATAAGTGAAGCAAAAGAGCCTTCTACAAATGGCGGTTTTCTATGTGAAGATAAACAGGCAATCCAAACTTCAAATGATATAAGTGAAGCACATGAAGCATTCTATAAAGCCATACTCAAAAGATATAAGCAAAGTGCAAAGAGCATTCTATAAATCAACCAAGGACTATCTCATACCAGCATGGTGCATAAAAGAAAAATGAAAACTAAATGCAAAAGACGCTCCAAGATTTGCACATATCGCATGAGCAAGCGAATCCGAAAACATATCGATATTTGTTGAAGAAAGAGGGGATGCCTTCCGGGGCATCCCCAAGCTTAGACGCATGAGTCTCCTTGAATATTTACTTGGGGTGCCTTGGCATCCCCAAGCTTGAGCTCTTGCCTCTCCTTCTTCTCCTCATATCGAGACCTTCTCGATCATCGAACACTTCATCCACACAAAACTTCAACAGAAAACTCGGTAAGATCCGTTAGTATAATAAAGAAAATCACTACTCTAAGTACTGTTGCAAACCAATTCATTATTTTTTGCATTGTAGCTACTGTAATATAACTTTTCCATGGATTAATCCACTGATAGAAATTGTTAGTTTCATCAAAACAAGCAAACTATGCATCAAAAACAGAATCTGTCTAAAAGCAGAGCAGTCTCCCGTGAGCGGAAAAGAGAGGGTGAATAAAACGGCAAGGGTGAAGTGGGGGAGAGGAAAACGAGAGGCAAATGGCAAATAATGTAATGCGGGAGATAAGGGATTGTGATGGATACTTGGTATGTTGACTTTAGCGTAGACTCCCCGGCAATGGCGCCAGAAATTCTTCTTGCTACCTCTTGAGCACTGCGTTGGATTTCCTTGAAGAGGAAAGGATGATGCAGCAAAGTAGCGTAAGTATTTCCCTCAGTTTTTGAGAACCAAGGTATCAATCCGGTGAGGAGGCTACGCTTGAGTCCCTTACCTACACAAAGCAAATAACTCCCTCGCAACCAACGCGATTAGGGGTTGTCAATCCCTTCACGGTCACTTACGAGAGTGAGATCGATAGAGATGATAGATAATATTTTTGGTATTCTTATGATAAAGATGCAAAGTAAAATAAAATAAAAGTAAAAGCAAAGGCAATAAATAAAGTGATGGAAGATTAATATGATGGAGATAGACCCGGGGGCCATAGGCTTCACTAGTGGCTTCTCTCAAGAGCATAAGTATTTTACGGTGGGTGAACGAATTACTGTTGAGCAATTGACAGAATTGAGCATAGTTATGAGAATATCTAGGTATGATCATGTATATAGGCATCACGTCCGAGACAAGTAGACCGACTCATTCCTGCATCTACTACTATTACTCCACTCATCGACCGCTATCCAACATGCATTTAGAGTTTTAAGTTCATGAAAACAGAGTAACGCCTTAAGCAAGATGACATGATGTAGAGGGATAAATTCATGCAATATGATAAAAACCCCATCTTGTTATCCTTGATGGCAACAATACAATACGTGCCTTGCTGCCCCTCATCACTAGGAAAGGACACCGCAAGATTGAACCCAAAGCTAAGCACTTCTCCCATTGCAAGAAAAACCAATCTAGTAGGCCAAACCAAACTGATAATTCGAAGAGACTTGCAAAGATAACCAATCATACATAAAAGAATTCATAGAAGATTCAAATATTGTTCATAGATAATCTTGATCATAAACCCACAATTCATCGATATCAACAAACACAACGCAAAAAGAAGATTACATCGAATAGATCTCCAAGACAGAGGGGGAGAACATTGTATTGAGATCCAAAAAGAGAGAAGAAGCCATCTAGCTACTAACTATGGACCCGAAGGTCTGAGGTAAACTACTCACACTTCATCGGAGGCTATGGTGTTGATGTAGAAGCCCTCCGTGGTGGATGCCCCTCCGTGAAGCTCCTACGAGGCCCCAAGATGGGATCTCGTGGAGTACAGAAGGTTGCGGCGATGGAATTAGGTTTTGGCTCCGTGTCGATCGTTTGAAGTGCGTAGGTATACATAGGAGGAAGAAGTATGTCGGTGGAGCAACATGGGGCCCACGAGGGTGGAGGGCGCGCCCTGGGGGGTGGGAGCGACCCCCTACCTCGTGCCCTCCTCGAAGCTTCCTTGACTTAGGGTCCAAGTCTCCTGGATCACGTTCGGTGAGAAAATCACGTTCCCGAAGGTTTCATTCCGTTTGGACTCCGTTTGATATTCCGTTTCTTCGAAACTACGAAATAGGCAAAAACAACAATTACAGGGCTTTGGGCCTCCGGTTAATAGGTTAGTCCCAAAAATAATATAAAAGTGGAAAATAAAGCCCAATATTGTCCAAAACAGTAGATAATATAGCATGGAGCAATCAAAAATTATAGATACGTTGGAGACGTATCGAGGCATCTAAGCTTAATTCCTGCTCGTCCTCGAGTAGGTAAATGATAAAAACAGAATTTTTGATGTGGAGTGCTACTTGGCATAATTTCAATGTAATTCTTCTTAATTGTGGTATGAATATTCAGATCCGAAAGATTCAAGACAAACGTTCATATTGACATAAAAATAATAATACTTCAAGCATACTAACAAAGTAATCATGTCTTCTCAAAATAACATGGCCAAAGAAAGTTATCCCTACAAAATCATATAGTGTGGCTATGCTCTATCTTCACCACACAAAGTATTTAAATCATGCACAAACCCGATGACAAGCCAAGCAATTGTTTCATACTTTTGACATTCTCAAAACTTTTTCAATCTTCACGCAATACATGAGCGTGAGCCATGGATATAGAACTATATGGGTGGAATAGAAGGGTGGTTGTGGAGAAGACAAAAAGGGAGAAGATAGTCTCACATCAACTAGGCGTATCAACGGGCTATGGAGATGCCCATCAATAGATATCAATGTGAGTGAGTAGGGATTACCATGCAACGGACGCACTAGAGCTATAAGTATATGAAAGCTCAACAAAAAGAACTAAGTGGGTGTGCATCCAACTCGCTTGCTCACGAAGACCTAGGGCATTTTGAGGAAGCCCATCATTGGAATATACAAGCCAAGTTCTATAATGAAAAATTCCCACTAGTATATGAAAGTGACAAAATGAGAGACTCTCTATCATGAAGATCGTGGTGCTACTTTGAAGCACAAGTGTGGTAAAAGGATAGTAACATTGTCCCTTCTCTCTTTTTCTCTCATTTTTTTGTTTGGGCCTTTTCTCTTTTTTTTATGGCCTCTTTTATTTATTTATTTTTTCATCCGGAGTATCATCCCGACTTGTGGGGGAATCATAGTCTCCATCATCCTTTTCCTCACTTGGGACAATGCTCTAATAATGATGATCATCACACTTTTATTTACTTACAACTCATGAATTACAACTCGATACTAGAACAAAGTATGACTCTATATGAATGCCTCCGGCGGTGTACCGGGATATGCAATGAATCAAGAGTGACATATATGAAAGAATTATGAATGGTGGCTTTGCCACAAATACGATGTCAACTACATGATCATGCTATGCAATATGACAATGATGGAGTGTGTCATAATATACGGAACGGTGGAAAGTTGCATGGCAATATATCTCGGAATGGCTATGGAAATGTCATGATAGGTAGGTATGGTGGCTGTTTTGAGGAAGGTATATGGTGGGTGTATGATACCGGCGAAAAGTGTGTGGTATTAGAGAGGCTAGCAATGGTGGAAGGAGGAAGAGTGCGTATAATCCATGGACTCAACATTAGTCATAAAGAACTCATATACTTATTGCAAAAATCTACAATTTATCAAAGCAAAGTATTACGCGCATGCTCCTAGGGGGATAGATTGGTAGGAAAATACCATCGCTCGTCCCCGACCGCCACTCATAAGGAAGACAATCAATAAATAAATCATGCTCCGACTTCATCACATAATGGTTCACCATACGTGCATGCTACGGGAATCACAAACTTTAACACAAGTATTTCTCAAATTCACAACTACTCAACTAGCATGACTCTAATATCACCATCTTCATATCTCAAAACAATTATCAAGCATCAAACTTCTCATAGTATTCAACACACTCATAAGAAAGTTTTACAAATCTTGAATACCAAGCATATTAGGATTATTTAAGCAAATTACCATGCTATTTAAGACTCTCAAAATAATCTAAGTGAAGCATGAGAGATCAATAGTTTCTATAAAACAAATCCACCACCGTGCTCTAAAAGATATAAGTGAAGTACTAGAGCGAAACTATATAGCTCAAAAGATATAAGTGAAGCACATAGAGTATTCTAAAAAATTCCAAATCATGTATGGCTCTCTCAAAAGGTGTGTACAGCAAGGATGATTGTGGTAAACTAAAAATAAAATACTCAAATCATACAAGACGCTCCAAGCAAAACACATATCATGTGGTGAATAAAAATATAGCTCCAAGTAAAGTTACCGATGGAAGTAGGCGAAAAGAGGGATGCCTTCCGGGGCATCCCCAAGCTTTGGCTTTTTGGTGTCCTTAGATTATCTTGGGGATGTCATGGGCATCCCCAAGCTTAGGCTCTTGCCACTCCTTGTTCCATAATCCATAAAAAATCTTTGACCCAAAACTTGAAAACTTCACAACACAAAACTCAACAGAAATCTCGTGAGCTCCGTTAGCGAAAGAAAACAAAAGACCACTTCAAGGTACTGTAATGAACTCATTATTTATTTATATTGGTGTTAAAACTACTGTATTCCAACTTCTCTATGGTTTATAAACTATTTTACTAGCCATAGATTCATCAAAATAAGCAAACAACACAAGAAAGACAGAATCTGTCAAAAACAGAACAGTCTGTAGTAATCTGTAACTAACGCAAACTTCTGGAACTCCAAAAATTCAGTAAAAATAGGAAGACCTAGGAAATTTGTTTATGATCAGCAGCAATTAGAATCAGTATTTTATCGCGTTCTGGTGATTTTTAACAATTGTTTTAGTGAACATAAAGTTTCTGGAAATTACAGCAAGATCAAATAACTATCATCCAAGAAGATACTATAGGTTTAACTTGGCACAAACACTAATTAAAACATAAAAAAACATCTAAACAGAGGCTAGATCTAAGATTTATTCCTAAACAGAAGCAAAAGCAAAAAAACTAAAAATAAAATTGGGTTGCCTCCCAACAAGCGCTATCGTTTAACGCCCCTAGCTAGGCAGAAAAGCAAGAATAGATCTAGGTATTGCCATCTTTGGTAGGCAATCCATAAGTGGCTCTCATGATAGATTCATATGGTAATTTTATTTTCTTCCTAGGGAAGTGTTCCATGCCTTTCTTTAATGGAAATTGGAATATAATATTCCCTTCCTTCATATCAATAATTGCACCAATCATTCTAAGAAAAGGTCTACCAAGAATAATAGGACATGAAGGATTGCAATCTATATCAAGAACGATAAAATCTACAGGCACATAATTCCTATTTGCAACAATAAGAACATCATTAATTCTTCCCATAGGTTTCTTAATCGTGAAATCCATGAGTGCAAGTTTAGAGAGCAATCATCAAAATCATGGAAATCTAGCAAATCGCACAAAGTTTTGGGAATAGTGGAAACACTCGCACCAAAATCACATAAAGCATAAAATTCATGATCCTTAATCTTAATTTTAATAGTTGGTTCCCACTCATCATAAAGTTTTCTAGGGATAGAAACTTCCAACTCAAGTTTTTCTTCATAAGATTGCATCAAGGCATCAACGATATTATGCTTTATTTTGACTATATGCGTGAGGAGAATTTAGCACGGATTGTAACAAGGAAATACAATCAATCAAAGAGAAACTTTCATAATTAAATTCCTTGGAATCCAAAATAATGGGTTTAGCAACATCTAGGGTTTTGATTTCTTCAATCCCACTTTTATCAATTTTAGCATCAAGATCTAAAAACTCCGAATTTTTGGGACACCTTCTAGGTAAGGGTGGATCATATTCAGTCCCATCATTATCAAGATTAATATTGCAAAACAAAGATTTAATAGGGGACACAACAATAACTTTTAGATCTTCATCTTTATTTTCATAGGAACTAGAAGAACACGCTTTAATAAAGGCATCTTTCAGAGTACGCATCCTAGCGGTTCTTTCTTTGCACTCATCAATGGAAATTCTCATGGCTTTGAGAGACTCATTGATATCATGCTTAGGAGGAATAGATCTAAGCTTTAAAGAATCAACATCAAGAGAAATTTTATCAACGTTCCTAGCCAATTCATCAACTTTAAGCAATTTCTCTTCAAGCAAAGCATTAAAATTCTTTTGCGAATTCATAAACTCTTTAACACTAGTCTCAAATTTAGAGGGCACCTTAAAATTTCCATAAGAGTTCTTGTAGGAATTTCCATTATTATTAGAGGAATTACTAGGATAAGGCCTAGGACTAAAGTTTCCTCTATACGCGTTGTTACCAAAATTATTCCTACCAACAAAATTCACATCCATAGATTCATTATTATTCTTAATCAAAGTAGACAAAGGCATGTCATTAGGATCAGAAGAAACACTCTTAGTAGCAAATAATTTCATAAGTTCATCCTTCTTTCCACTCAAGACATTGATTTCTTCTATCGCATGCACTTTTTTATTAGTAGATCTTTCAGTGTGCCATTGAGAATAATTAACCATAATATTATCTAGGAGTTTAGTAGCTTCTCCTAAAGTGATTTCCATAAAAGTGCCTCCATGGCTGAATCTAAAAGGTTTCTAGAAGCAAAATTCAATCCGGCATAAATTTTTTGTATAATCATCCACAAATTCAAACCATGAGTAGGGCAATTACGTATCATTAATTTCAGCCTCTCACAAGCTTGTGCAACATGTTCATGATCAAGTTGCTTAAAATTCACAATATCGTTTCTAAGAGAGATGATCTTAGAGGGAGGAAAATACTTAGAGATAAAAGCGTCTTTGCACTTATTCCATGAATCAATACTATTTTTAGGCAAACACGAAAACCAAGCTTTAGCACGATCTCTAAGCGAAAAAGGAAATAGCTTCAGTTTAACAATATCATTATTAACATCTTTCTTCTTTTGCATATCACACAAATCAACGAAGCTATTTAGATGAGTAGCGGCATCTTCACTAGTAAGGCCGGCGAATTGATCTTTCATGACAAGATTCAACAAAGCATCATTGATTTCACAAGATTCAGTATTGGTAAGAGGAGCAATCGGAGTGCTAAGGAAATCATTATTGTTGGTATAGGTAAAGTCACACAATTTGGTATTATCTTGAGCCATCGCGACAAAGTAGCAATCCAACACACGAGCAAACAAAAAGCAAGCAGAAAAGAGGCGAACGGAAAAAGAGAGGGCGAATAAAACGGCAAGGGTGAAGTGGGGGAGAGGAAAACGAGAGGCAAATGGCAAATAATGTAATGCCGGAGATAAGGGATTGTGATGGGTACTTGGTATGTTGACTTTTGCGTAGACTCCCCGGCAACGGCGCCAAAAAATCTTCTTGCTGCCTCTTGAGCACTGCGTTAGATTTCCTTGAAGAGGAAAGGACGATGCAGCAAAGTAGCGTAAGTATTTCCCTCAGTTTTTGAGAACCAAGGTATCAATCCAGTAGGAGGCTACGCGTGAGTCCCTCGTACCTACACAAAGCAAATAACTCCTCGCAACCAACGCAATTAGGGGTTGTCAATCCCTTCACGGTCACTTACGAGAGTGAGATCTGATAGAGATGATAGATAATATTTTTGGTATTTTTATGATAAAGATGCAAAGTAAAATAAAAGAAAAGTAAAAGCAAAGGCAATAAATAAAGTGATGGAAGACTAATATGATGGAGATAGACCCGGGGACCATAGGTTTCACTAGTGGCTTCTCTCAGGAGCATAAGTATTTTACGGTGGGTGAACGAATTACTATTGAGCAATTGACAGAGTTGAGCATAGTTATGAGAATATCTAGGTATGATCATGTATATAGGCATCACGTCCGAGACAAGTAGACCGACTCACCTGCATCTACTCCTATTACTCCACTCATCGACCGCTATCCAGCATGCATCTAGAGTATTAAGTTCATGAAAACAGAGTAACGCCTTAAGCAAGATGACATGATGTAGAGGGATAAATTCATGCAATATGATAAAAACCCCCATCTAGTTATCCTCGATGGCAACAATACAATACGTGCCTTGCTGCCCCTCATCCTTTGGGAAAGGACACATAAGATTGAACCCAAAGCTAAGCACTTCTCCCATTGCAAGAAAAACCAATCTAGTAGGCCAAACCAAACTGATAATTCGAAGAGACTTGCAAAGATAACCAATCATACATAAAAGAATTCATAGAAGATTCAAATATTGTTCATAGATAATCTTGATCATAAACCCACAATTCATCGATCTCAACAAACACAACGCAAAAAGAAGATTACATCGAATAGATCTCCACGAGAGAGGGGGAGAACATTGTATTGAGATCCAAAAAGAGAGAAGAAGCCATCTAGCTACTAACTATGGACCCGAAGGTCTGAGGTAAACTACTCACACTTCATCGGAGGCTATGGTGTTGATGTAGAAGCCCTCCGTGGTGGATGCCCCCTCATGGAGCTCCGGAACAGGCCCCAAGATGGGATCTTGTGGGTACAGAAGGTTCTTGAGGTGGAATTAGGTTTTGGCTCCGTGTCGATCGTTTGAAGTGCAGGTATATATAGGAGGAAGAAGTACGTCGGTGGAGCAACATGGGGCCCACGAGGGTGGAGGGCGTGCCCTGGGGGGGTGGGCACGCCCCCTTACCTCGTGCCCTCCTAGAAGCTTCCTTGACTTAGGGTCCAAGTCTCCTGGATCACGTTCGGTGAGAAAATCACGTTCCCGAAGGTTTCATTCCGTTTGGACTCCGTTTGATATTCCGTTTCTTCGAAACTCTGAAATAGGCAAAAATAGCAATTCTGGGCTGGGTCTTCGGTTAATAGGTTAGTCCCAAAAGTAATATAAAAGTGGAAAATAAAGCCCAATATTGTCCAAAACAGTAGATAATATAGCATGGAGCAATCAAAAATTGTAGATACGTTGGATACGTATCACGGCGCTTTCTTTAAAGCCATTAAGCTAGGCATATAGTGCTCAAGTAGTGGATCCACCCGGATCCCAAGGTATATCAAAGCCAATTTTAATTAGCAATGATTTGGCATTTAGTAGTGAGCACAAAGCAACATATATCAAGCAATGACGAAGTCTAACTCTCTTCCTATGCATCGGCATGTCATAAAAGAACAATTCATGCACACATAGTAAAGGCCAATGCATAGTATAAACAATTTCTTGCAATTTATCATATTGGAAACATGGAGAGGCGGAGATGTAGTTCCTCTCTCATAATAATTGCAAGTAGGAGCAGCAAGCAGATGCACATTATACTCATCAAAATCATCATGTGTAGTAGTAAAAGGCAACCCATCAATATAATCCTTAATAAGCACAAACTTCTCCGATATAGTGTAGTTTGGAGAATTCAAAAAGATAATAGGACTATCATGTGTGGGTGCAATAGCAACAATTTCATGTTTAACATAAGGAACTATAGCAAGTTCATCTCCATAAGCATAATTCATATTGGCATCTTGGCCACAAGCATAGCAAGCATCATCAAAAAGGGATATTTCAAGAGAATCAACAGGATCATAACAGTCATCATAGCAATCATCCTTCGGTAAGCACGAAGGGAAATTAAACAATGTATGAGTTGGAGGGTTACTCTCATTGGAAGGTGGGCACGGGTGATCAATCCGCTCTTCCTCCTTTTGTTCTTTGCTCTCCTCCTCGTCTTTTTCATCCAATGAGCTCACAATGGCATTAGAAGCATAATTATCATAACAATATTCAAGTATGAAAAAAATTTCAGATTTGTAAAGAGTAGCATCATACTTTTCAATCAAAGAAGCAATTTCATAAGCACCCTTAAAAGCAACAAATTCTTCAATTAGTTGAACATCATAGTAATTATAAACAACCTTAGCATACGAAGATACGATTCCATTATCACTAAACTCACATTGGTAGGGAAAGTGTTTCTTAGGGTCGTTAGAACAACAAGTAAAATCATATATTTCACATAAATTCCAAGCATATCATTGCATAATATTAATTTGATGCTATAAAAGTTTCCCTTTTTGAGATAAGAGGTGTCACACATAACAAGCATGCTCATCTAAAGATTTGCCCTCAACTAATCTAGTTGGGCTTTCAGCACGAGCACAAAGGGATCGAAGATGATCCAAGTAAAAAGCTTCAGGAGTGTGATAGATTTTGAGTGGTTCTTCAACCATTGGTTCAGTAGGTACAACTAATTTTTTTTGGTATTTTGCGTTTCCTACCCATAACTAAAGATAGAAAACAACTAAGAACAACAAATAAAAATTACTTAGTGATAAAGCAAACAAGCACACACGAGAATATTCACCCCACGCTGTTGCTTCCCCGGCAACGGCGCCAGAAAAAGGTCTTGATAACCCACAAGTATAAGGGATCAATTGTAGCCTCTTTCGTTAAGTAAGAGTGTCGAACCCAATGAGGAGCTAAAGGTAGAACAAATTTTCCCTCAAGTTCTATCGACCATCGATACAACTCTAGGCACGCTTGATGTTTGCTTTACCTAGAGCAAGTATAAAACTAGAAGTACTTCGTAGGTGTTTTCGGATAGGTTTGCAAGATATTAAAGAACACGTAAATAAAAAGTAGGGGTTGTTTAGATAAAGACACAACTAAATTAGTTTTAGTAAAGAGCTTTTTGTCACGAGAAAGTTATTTGTCCCTAGGCAATCGATAACTAGACCGGTAATCATTATTGCAATTTTATATGAGGGAGAGGCATAAGCTAACATACTTTCTCTACTTGGATCATATGCACTTATGGTTGGAACTCTAGCAGGCGTCCGCAACTACTAAAGATCATTAAGATAAAACCCAACCATAGCATTAAAGTATCAAGTCCTCTTTATTCCCATACGCAAACAACCTACTTACTCGGGTATATACTTCTGTCACTCACGCCACCCACCATAAGAAAATCATGAACATATTGCAAACCCTACAGTGGGAATCCCTCACGCTTGTGCGACACGGAGGGCACCATAGGACAACACCAATAATAAAACATGCAACTCAAACCAATCACGATCATCAATTAACCCATAGGACAAAACGGATCTACTCAAACATCATAGGATAGCCATACATCATTGGGATATAATATATAGCGTTGAGCACCATGTTTAAGTAGAGAGTACAGCGGGTAAAAGAGGGGTTACACCGCTGCATAGAGGGGGGAAGAGTTGGTGATGATGGCGGTGAAGTTGTTGCTGTAGATTGCGGTGATGATGATGGCCCCGACGACACTCCGGTGACACCGGAAGCGAGGGGGAGAGAGCCCCCCTCCTTCTTCTTCTTCCTTGACCTCCTCCCTAGATGGGAGAAGGGTTTCCCCTCTGGTCCTTGGTCTCCATGGCATGGGAGGGGCGAGAGCCCCTCCAAGATTGGATCTGTCTATCTGTCTTTCTCTATTTTTGCGTTCCTGGATTCTGCCCTTTCACCGTTTCTTATATATCTGGAGATCCGTAACTCCGATTGGATTGAAACCTTCGCCCAGATTTTTCTCCGAAAATTAGCTTTCTTGCGGCCAAAGAAGAGCAGCAACCGCCTTACGGGGGGCCCACGAGGGTCAGGGGCGCGCCCCCCGGCCTCGTGGCCCCCTCGTGCACCTTCTCGCGTTAATTCTTCTTCCCATATTTCACAAATATTCCAAAAATATTCTCTGTCCGTTTTTATCCCGTTTGGATTCCGTTTGATATGGGGTTTCTGCGAAACAAAAATATGCAACAAACAGGAACTGGCACTGGATCAATATGTTAGTCCCAAAATTAGTATAAAAAGTTGCCAAAAGTATATGAAAGTTGTAGAATATTGGCATGGAACAATAAAAAAATTATAGATACGACGGAGACGTATCAGCCGCCAGGTAAGGCCCAGGTAGCTTCTCCCTTTCTCCTTTCTGTTTTTCCTATTTCTTTTTGTTTTCTATTTCCTGAAGTTTGTTTTGATTTGATTTAAAATATCAAATCATTTTAGTAGCTTCTGAAAAGGTTTATGTGGCTTGATACAAAGTATTTAAAGCCACTCACAAAATTTCAGCGTTGTTGGACTTATAATTCTTTTATAGGAGAATTAAATCCAACTCAAAGACTTATTGATTTAAATCCAAATGGCCAAAATAACTCCTCAAAAATGTTCCATATTTTTGGTTTGGGTCAGAACCCTTGACAAAAATATCAAACATCATTGAAGTGCATTCTGGAAACATTGGATGCATTTTCCAGGGTTTTTTTGCCCTTCTTTTAATTGATTTTTTGAGGCTTTCAAATCTCCTCAGTTCAACTTTCAGAATTTAGACATGATCCATGGATGCAATGCCACTAATTGCAAACATTATTCTAGGGCTGTGACAACCTCTCATCCCTCTCCCATTGAACATTAGTTGGAAAAGATTTCTGCTAGTTTATTGATGGACGAGCCCCTAGATTGTCTGATTACTAAGCTCGTAGATGATGTACCCTTACTTTATTATTAATAAAGCTATCCATAATAGTGTTCCCTAGAAAAATAGACAACATGATACATAATGTCAGCGTAAACATTGGCGGCAAGATTGGTTAGCTATCATAAAACCAACAATCAACCATCACCAACCGTCTTTTCTTCGGGTCCGGTGCTTGGACGATTTGGCTTTGCTTATGGATTTCATCAGTTTGTGTTTGGTTCGGTCATGGGTTCAAAGATAGCGGTTATGGAAAATTAGATCTGAGTTTTATCTTACGGGAAAGTTGTAAATCTTTGGTAACTAGATGTCGGATTGTGGCCATGGAGACAATGTCTCAAACATTTATGACATCATATCATAACACGATGTTGGTTAGAGCTCAAGATCACGCTCTTTATACAGTGACCAAAACAAAACATCCTTATCCAAAGCTTTTATAGAAGAAATTAAAATGATTTTTACTCTATCACGACACTCCAACCAAACATCATATTACTATTCCTGATACCAATTTTTGTTCCTCTAATGAGACACTCAATTGGGCGATGTCGTTTCATTCTATTTCAGTTCCAATATTGGTGTGACGCCCCCAATTCAATCATACACTAATCATGCACGCAAACGTGTACGATCAAGATCAAGGACTCACGGGAAGATATCACAACACAACTCTAAAAACATAAATAAGTCATACAAGCATCATAATACAAGCCAGGGGCCTCGAGGGCTCGAATACAAGTGCTCGATCATAGACGAGTCAGCGGAAGCAACAATATCTGAGTACAGACATAAGTTAAACAAGTTTGCCTTAAGAAGGCTAGTACAAACTGGGATACAGATCGAAAGAGGCGCAGGCCTCTTGCCTAGGATCCTCCTAAACTACTCCTGGTCGTCGTCAGCGGCCAGCACGTAGTATTAGGCACCTCCGGTGTAGTAGGAGTTGTCGTCAACGGTGGTGTCTGGCTCCTGGGCTCCAGCATCTGGTTGCGACAACCAGGTAGAAGGGAAATGGGGAAAAGAGGGAGAAAAGCAACCGTGATTACTCATCCAAAGTACTCACAAGCAAGGAGCTACACTACATATGCATGGGTATATGTGTAAAGGGCCATATCGGTGGACTGAACTGCAGAATGCCAGAATAAGAGGGGGATAGCTAATCATGTCGAAGACTATGCTTCAGGCCACCTCCATCTTGCAGCATGTAGAAGAGAGTAGATTGTAAGTTCACCAAGTAGCATCGCATAGCATAAACCTACCCGGCGATCCTACCCTCGTTGCCCTGTGTGAGAGCGATCACCGGGTTATATCTGGCACTTGGAAGGGTGTGTTTTATTAAGTATCCGGTTCAAGTTGTCATAAGGTCAAGGTACAACTCCAAGTCGTCCTGGTACTGAAGATCACAGCTATTTGAATAGATAAACTTCCCTGCAGGGGTGCACCACATAACCCAACACGCTCGATCCCATTTGGTCGGACACACTTTCCTGGGTCATGCCCGACCTCGGAAGATCAACACGTCGCAGCCCCACCTAGGCACAGAGAGGTCAAGACGTCGGTCTAAATCCTATGGCACGTGGGTGCAGGGCCCATCGCCCATTGCACACCTGCACGTTGCGAGGGCGGCCAGAAGCAGACCTAGCCTAGCAGGCGTTCCAGTCCAATCCGGCGCGCGCCGCTCAGTCGCTGACGTCACGAAGGCTTCGGCTGATACCACGACGTCGAGTGCCCATAAATGTTCCCTCGTAGTTGGTTAGTGCGTATAGACCAAATGGCCAGACTCAGATCAAATACCAAGAACTCGTTAAGCGTGTTAATTTTAAGTATCCGCGGATGCCGACCAGGGCCAGGCCCACCTCTCTCCTAGGTGGTCTCAACCTGCCCTGTCGCTCCGCATAAAGTAACAGTCGGGGGCCGTCAGGAACCCAGGCCCACCTCTACCGGGATGGAGCCACCTGTCCTTTCAGCCCCCTCATCAGAATCACTTGCGGGTACTCAACGAGCTGACCCGACTTTAGTCACCACATGTGTCATGTATATAAAGTATATAGTATATACCCGTGATCACCTCCCGAGTGATCACGGCCCGGTAGTATAGCATAGCAGACAGACAAGAATGTAGGACCACTGATGGAATACTAGCATCCTATACTAAGCAGTAGGATACCAGGTAAGGGTAACAACTGTAGCAACAATGACAGGCTATGCATCAGAATAGGATTAACGAAAGCTGATCACCTCCCGAGTGATCACGGCCCGATAGTATAGCATAGCAGACGGACAAGAATGTAGGGCCACTGATGGAATACTAGCATCCTATACTAAGCAGTAGGATAGCAGGTAAGGGTAACAACTGTAGCAACAATGACAGGCTATGCATCAGAATAGGATTAACCGAAAGCAGTAACATGCTACACTACTCTAATGCAAGCAGTATAGAGAAGGAATATGCGATATCTGGTGATCAGGGGGAGGGGGCTTGCCTGGTTGCTCAAACAAGGAGGGGTCGTCGGTGACGTAGTCGACCACAGGGGAATCAGAATTGTCACGGGGTCTACCGAAGAGAAGAGGGGGGAGAAACAGTAAATACATAGCAAGCAAGTGCATAACAGGACAACAGGCAGAGCTAGATGTGTTCTAGCGCGGTATGAGGCGATACCGGTGAAGGGGGGAAACATCCGGGAAAATATCCCCGGTGTTTCGCGTTTTCGGATAGATGAATCGGAGGGGAAAAGTTGTGTGTTCGCTATGCTAGGGATGCGTGGCAGATGAATGGGCTGCGTAACCGGATTCGTCTCGTCGTTCTAAGCAACTTTCATGTACAAAGTTTTTTCATTCGAGTTACGAATTATTTTATATGATTTTATAAAGAATTAATCATTTTCTGGGATTATTATTATTTAGTTAAATCGAAAAAGAATTACAGCGTCATCATCATGTCAGCATGACATCAGTGGTAAAAGTTGACCGTTGACCTGTTTAACTGACGCGTGGGTCCCGTTCGTCATAGGCTCAGAGTAATTAAGCAAGGTTAATTAGTTTTAACTAAAAGATTAGATTAACTAATTTTAATTAGTTTAGTTAAACATAATTAATTAAGCTAATTAAGTAATTAACTAATTAGTTAATTAATATTTTTATGATATATTTATTTATCTATTTCTTCTATATTCCTTTTTTAAAAACGTTCAGGGGCTGGCCCCCTCGTGTCATAGGCCTAGAAGGCCTAACGGCGAAGTGGCGCCAGCGGTGGTTAACGGGCGTGAGCCCGTGGGAAGCCGAACAGGCGGTGGAGGACGGGGGCGAAGGATGCGGGCGAGCTTGAGGCGTGGGCGGCGCGGATGCAGAGTGCCGATGCAGGGGGGCGGCTGTAGCAACAGAAGTGGGCGGAGGCGGACGCGGCGAGCGGCCAGTGTTGGCAGAGCGAGCTCGGCGGCGGACGCGCTCGCCAGAGCCAGATGGGACGGTGAGTGCGCGGGGCGCGGGCGCGCATGCGTGGCAGCAGGCGAAGCCGAGCAGCAGCAGCATGCAGCGGGGGCGACGGCCAAGCGAGGCCATGGCGCGGCAGGGAAGTGGAGGCGAGCGAGGGACGTCCGGGCCGGTGTGGGGCGCGGGTGGCATGCGCATGTGTCTTGTGATCGGGCGCGCCCGGTCTTGTGAGGGAGCGAGGCAGAGAAGGAGGGGGGCCTCACGAGGTGGTTGTAGGGTACGAGGCAGCGGGACTCGGGGAGGAAGACGGGGACGACGGAGACGGTGCAGTGGCGACGGTGAGGACGGCGGTGACGACGGGCGATGGCGTCGGGTTAGCGACGAGGTGATGCTGCAACTTTAGGCGGGTGTCGGTGTTAAAACCGGCGGATCTCGGGTAGGGGGTCCCGAACTGTGCGTCTAGGCGGATAGTAACAGGAGACAAGGGACACGATGTTTTACCCAGGTTCGGGCCCTCTTGATGGAGGTAAAACCCTACGTCCTGCTTGATTAATATTGATGATGTGTGTTACAAGAGTAGATCTACCACGAGATCAAAGAGGCTAAACCCTAGAAGCTAGCCTATGGTATGATTGTTGTTCGTCCTATGGACTACAGCCGTCCGGTTTATATAGGCACCGGAGAGGGCTAGGGTTACACAAAGTCGGTTACAAAGGTAGGAGATCTATATATCCGTATCGCCAAGCTTGCCTTCCACACCAAGGAAAGTCCCATCCGGACACGGGACGAAGTCTTCAATCTTGTATCTTCATAGTCTTGGAGTCCGGCCGATGATGATAGTTCGGCTATTCGGACACCCCCTAGTCCGGAACTCCCTCAGTAGCCCCCGAACAGGGCTTTAGCGACGACGAGTCCGGCGCGTATATTGTCTTCGGTGTTGCATGGCGGGTTCTCCTTCAAACTTCACGTTCCCGTCGAATAGTGTCCGACTTCCTTATAAATGTTGCGCTCCTTGGCTTCTACGCCCAATAATGGCTTTCTTCCACGTGTCATACGAATGCGAAAGGCTGGGGTATTTTTACATTTTACCCCCTAGACGTGCGAACGAGCCGCCTATAAGAGAGGCGAGGATCTAGATCCAGCTCACACCATCCTCCATCCGCAAGTTCTCATCGAAGCGCCTCTGAAAAAAATCCATTCCATCATGGATAGCCGACGCGGCTCCTCCTCTCGCGCTCCCAGCCCTAAGCCAGGAGATTGACGGAGATGCTCAGTTCCACACAGCGAGCTAGTGGCACTCCAAACCGAGGGATCTCTTCCCCAGCTTTCATGGTTGGGTTCGAGCCGGACTAGCCACCTACAAGGGTGGAAAGCAGGCGGAGAGCGTCCCCAACCCTTCCAAAGGGGAGCGGGTATGCTTTGTCCCCTATCTAATAAGGGGACTCGGATTTCCCATACATACGTTTCTCCGGGGGCTCCTAGAGTTCTACGGACTCCAGCTTCACCACCTCACGCCCGCCTCCATTTTGCACATCGCGGGCTTTGTAGCTCTTTGCGAGCTGTTCTTGGGCATCGAGCCCCATTTTGCGTTGTGGAAGAGATAGTTTTGTCTCGCACCCGTTCTCATGAGGGGTCGATATATCAAGTGGGCGGAGCGAAATATGGCGCATCGCCGGACCGGATATCTATCCGGCACCCGAAGAAGGCGTCCAAGACCGGCCTTCGGAATGGTTCTATATGGAGGACGCCCCTCTGCCGGATCCAGTTCGGATCGGCCTCCCGGAGTTCAGCAATGCTCCCTTGAAGAAACGCTTGAGTTGGCGCCCGCGGAGCCCTCAACGGGAAGATAATAGGAGCGGTCCATTATCTGATGGGCCGGATTAGGTTACTGGCCCACTCCAGATTGACCATGATTGGAGTTATGGCCACGTGCATTATGCGAGGGGTGCAGCCACTCCAATATAGGGGCCACCCTATGTGGGATTTCAACGGGGAAGATGACGCCACCCATCATGGCCGCAAAGGGCCAGGCTCGGCAGCCGATCTGGCAAAGATCCTGTCCGGCTTGTACAAGGGAGAGGAGGAGGACTTCCTCCGCACGAATCCGTTGAATGGATTCTCTATGAATAACCCTCGTAGCTGGGTAAGCGGATGTTCATCTACCCGATCCATACTTTTAAAGTCAAGTATCTTACTCTGTGGTTTCGACGCAGGAGCTGCGCCGGGACGTGGAGGGCATACAAAGCCTAACTCCACAGCCCGAGGATCCGGAACGATCCCTTGATCCGACCTCCGAATAGGATCCGGACATAAAGGTGGAGCTGATTGACGGGGTGTTCCACCAACGTAGCATGGACAATGCCCTAGTCGCCATTACGGCTGACTACCCGGTTTGTTTCGGCCTCCCGGTGACTACGACCGAGGTCTCGACACCATCATTCGATCCGCGCTCAATTCTGACCATCCCATACTGATGGTGCATCGCAGGAGGTGCCTTTAAGGCGGGAAGCCGAACCCGCGGCAGCCGACCAACAAGGGTCAGTCTGGCCCAGCGGGCGGAAGAGGAGTGCGACGTGAACCGAAACGTCGCCGCAACGGTATGGAGCACCACTATTTTTAAGGGAAGGATCCCCAGGAGGTATATTAATGCTCATAACTTTTCCAGAAAGAGCGCTCGCCGGACAGTGTCCGGAGAGGTTGCCAATCAAGCCTCCGCCAGCCATGCTCCAACACATGGTCTGGGAGGGGAGGCGAATACAAGGCATGAGCCGGACGCTCCTCCGACGGAGGATGCCGACAGGCTGTCCGCCACCCGATGCGAGGTGGAGAGCGCCATGAATCACAAAGGTCGCCAGATCGTTTTCTTCGTGACGCGTGTTTCTCCCCGGAGGCGTTAAATGCCTTTGATGCGGGAAACGCGCACCTCCATGCCGCTCAAGATGGGTTAACCAGAGCCACGGAGCAGTATGTGAAAGACATACGGGTAAGTAATTTTAATAGTTATATATGCCAGTAGCCCCCGAGACTTAAAATAGTTAAAATAACTGATTTAAGGATCAATTGTTATGCAGGATCTTACGGAGAAGAATACCCATCTGTCGGGGAGCTCCAAGAGTGCAAGGCCCAACTTGAGGCCGCACTAGCTGGCTGAGGGGAGCCACAGAGACCCCCACTCGGTAAGACGTACTTTGAAAAGATAATTATTTAACAAAGTGCGGCGTGAATCTGACAATAATATTGCAGAGGGCGCCGGACTAGATCCGGACAAGCAACAGCTACTGCGTCGGCTAAAGGCCGGCGAGAGGGTGCTTATGAAGGTGCAGCAGCAGGAGAGAAACAAGCTCCAAGATGCCCACACCCAGCGAGGAGAAGAGCTGAAAGGTGTTCGGGCCCAGCTGTCGGGCTCCGTGAAGGAGAATCAGCGGCTTCGTCGCGGCATTTATAGTAAGTGCTTGAACAAATTCCTTTGAAAAGAAGAATTGGCGAGGAAGTCGATTGACGTAAATATGTCTTTAGGTGTGCTCACAGGTCGCCTCGCTGGAGAAATGCACAGGTCAACGGGTGACCAACTTCCCGAGCTGGTGCAATTGCTCAACGTGTTCGGCAGCGATGAGTGGCGTCGTTCAAGCTTTATGGCCATCCGTCTCCCTACCCGAGGGCCTTGGTGAGCTTGCCGAGAAGCTTCAGGAGCACGGCGACGCCTCCGCTTGTGGAAGATATCGGCCTGCCGTCGGCGCCAGTGGAGGCCCGGGCCATGGTGAAGACGCGTTACCCGGCTGACCCAAACCACATGGCCGAGGTCGGACTGCGGGGCCTGATGGGAAGGATATCCTGTGAGCTTGATGTACGGCCAAGTAGAATCGTCATGAAATATTCCCAACAGGATCGTAAATTAGACAGCCTGTTAGATGGGATTGAGGAGGAGTACAATCACCGGTTTGACGATGTAATTTGAAATGACATGTAAAATGCCTTCTAGCCGGATTGTAGATCGTTTGTCTTTGCGGACTGCTTTCGCTTCAACCTCGGGACCCAACAGTCCGGAGTTTGTCCGAATACCCTTATGGTTATAAAAGAACCGGGGCATGCATGGAGACAAGGCGTCGGGGTCATAATTGCTTTATCAGACAAGTGCCCAACTAGTTATGTTATATTACATGGTTAGTAAGAAACATCTTCCAGGGAGAATAGTTCCGTTAAGGGTTCCTTTCCCAGGGAGGCATGCCCTAAAGTGCAATGCTGGAATTGCGAAAATAGCGAGAAAAAAAAAAGCATCCGGGGCAGATAAATAAGTAAGTAATAAATCATCTTTCAAGTCACCGACCGAATATTCTCTTAAGAACGCTTAGCTTCGGCTTCACCCGGTCTGAGGTGCACATCCGGCTGACCCGGCAAGAGTAATCGCAGAGGTGCCCCTTTACCTCCTAGCCGAACAATCGGGAACGAGGGGTAAGCACAGAGCCGAGCAACCCAGCTTGGCCAAAACTTAAGTCATATCGATGCATACAATGGTGAATAAAAGGTACATGCGGAAGTATGACACATGTATTGGGCATGAAGCCCGTATGAATAAGCTTCATTAAAGAAGCCCTGTATAATTAGTGCCGGAGCACATCAAGTGTGTGCGAACAAAGCGCAAATCAGCCTATAAAAGGTATTGAAAAAAGTGGGAAGAAGGAGGGGACAAGAGACAGTAAAAAAATATAAAAAGGTGGGCGGGAGTGAGACTAACTCGGAGTCGGCGTTAAGCGTAGAATCTTCGGCGACGGGCTGCGTTCCATGGGTTCGGCTCGAGTCGGTTGTCGATGCGTTATGTAGGCGGTATGCTCCGCCGGTCAGGACTTGATCGATGATGAAGGGAACTTCCCACTTGGGCTTAAGTTTGTCCTTTTTCTTGTCCGGCAGGCGTAGAACAAGTTCGCCAACATTGTAAGTTTTGGCCCGTACTTCTCTGCTTTGATATCTTTGAGCCTGCTGCTGATAAAATGCGGAACGAGCCTTTGCCACGTCCTGCTCCTCCTCTAAGGCGTCCAAACTGTCCTGCCGATCCAACTCGGCTTCTCTTTCTTCGTACATGCGCACACGAGGTGAGTCATGAATTATATCGCAGGGCAGAACTGCCTCTGCGCCGTATACCATGAAAAATGGTGTGAATCCAAAGAGTTCGGTTTGGCGTGGTCCGCAGCCCCCAGAGTACGGAGTCGAGCTCCTCTACCCAAAGGCGTGTTAGATTCCTTGAGGGACCGCACTAGTGCGGGTTTGATGCCGCTCATGATTAGACCATTTGCTCGCTCGACTTGACCGTTGGTTTGGGGGTGATAGACTGAAGCATAATCGAGCTTGATGCCCATGTTTTTGCACCAGAGTTTAACCTCGTCGGCCGTTAAGTTCGTGTCGTTATCAGTGATGATGCTGTGGGGGACGCCAAAACGGTGTACTACCCCGGATATGAAGTCTATCACCGGTCCAGATTCTGCCGTTTTAACCGGCTTGGCCTCAATCCATTTGGTGAATTTGTCCACCATGACCAATAAGTATTTGTGCTTGTGGGTTCCCCATTTAAGGGGTCCAACCATGTCAAGCCCCGGACCGCGAACGCCGTGTAATGGGTATAGTTTTGAGGGCGGTGGGTGGCATGTGGCTCTGATTAGCAAAGAGCCGGCAACCGACGCATCGTTGGACTAAGCCACGAGCATCCGCCGGGCTGTTGGCCAATAAAATCATGTACGGAAGGCCTTGCCTACAAGGGCCGGGCTGCGGCGTGGTGCCCGCCGAGTCCGGGCGTGAATTTCAGCAAGGATAATTCGCCCTTCCTCTTCGGATATACACCTAAGAATCAATCAGGTTGTGCTTTTCTTATAAAGTTCTCCCTCATGGACCTTGTAGGCTTTAGATCGCCGAACTATGCAGCGGGCCTCATTTTGGTCTTCGGAAGTCCCCGCCGCATTAAGTAGGCTAGGAATGGATTCTGTCCACGGGCAATTACTGCCATTATTTCGTGAGATGAAGGTGTTATTTCATTGGTGAGCCGCCCGATTGTGTCGTAATGGTCTCGAGTTAGGTGATGCACTGGCTCCGGATTGTTATTTCCGGACTCCTCTTCCCATAATCTGGATGGCTTAAAGAGTCGTTCCAGAAGATGTTTGGAGGACGACGTCTCGTTTCAGCGCCGATGCGTGCTAACACGTCTGCTGCTGGTTATTATCCTGTGCTACATGGTGGAATTCGAGTCCTTGAACCGAAATGACATTTTTAGGACGGCGCTATGTAAACTGCCATTTTTGGATCTTTGGCGCCAAAGTCTCCATTTACTTGGGATATTGAGAGGTTTGAATCTCGCGCACCTCTAGGCGTTGAATGCCCATGGAGATTGCCATCCGGAGGCCATGTAGAAGGGCCTCAGATTCGCCGCGTTGTTGGAGTCCGTGTACATTATTTGAAGTACGTATTGGATTGTGTCTCCGGTTGGGGACGCCAGACGACGCCAGCCCCCAAGCCAGCCAACATTTTGGATCCGTCGAAATGCATGATCCGGTTTGGAGTACGGCGTGCACTCTTTAGGGAGTTCGGCTTCGGTCCATTCGGTGACGAAGTCAGCCGTAACTCGCGACTTTATAGCTCGCCGTGGTTTGTAGGTTATGGCAAATGGTAAGAGCTCGATAGCCCATTTTGCAATCCTGCCCGTTCGCCGCGATTGTTTATAATATCGTTGAGAGGTACTTGGAGGCCACCGTTATTGAACACTCTTGAAAGTAGTGTCGCAGCTTCCGGATGCCATGAACACCGTGACACGCTATCTTTTGATAATGTGGGTACCGGATTTGCATGGAGTTAGAACGGTGGATACGTAGTACTAATCGGTTTTTGAAGAGGGAATTGCGTTCTTCGCTTTCTCGTTCAACGACGGTACCGTGACAACTTGATGTGTTGCTGCGATATATAATAACATAGGTTCGCCCAGGTTGGGCGCGCCGTAACCGGATTTGTTGCCGTGATGGCCTTTATTTCTTCGAGTCGGCTGCGGCAAAGATCCGTCCATTCGAAATGTTCGGGCGCCGGAGGAGGCGGTAGAGGGCGAGCCTTTTCTCCCAAACGGGAGATGAAGCGACTTAAGGCCGCTACGCATCCGGTTAGCTTTTGTATCTGCTTGAGGTCTTTTGGAATATCCAATTGTGACAGAGCTCGGATTTTGGCCGGGTTTGCTTCAATTCCTCTAACGGATATGATGAAGCCCAAGAGCTTTCCGGCTGGTACGCCGAAGACGCATTTTTCCGGATTGAGCTTAATGTCATATGCTCGAAGGTTGTCGAATGTCACCCTCAAGTCTTCTACTAGAGTTCCGACGTGCTTGGTCTTGACGACCACATCGCTCACGTATGCCTCTACTGTTTTGCCTATCTGGGTAGCCAGACATGTTTGAATCATGCGCTGATATGTTGCGCCGGCGTTTTTGAGTCCGAAGGGCATTGTGTTGAAGCAGAATGGCCCATATGGAGTAATGAATGCCGTTGCAGCCTGAAATTTTTCCGCCATCTTGATTTGATGGTATCCGGAGTATGCGCCGAGGAAGCACAATGAATCGTGCACTGCGGTAGCATCGATGATTTGGTCGATGTGAGGGATGGGGAAAGGGTCCTTTGGACAGGCCTTGTTAAGGTCTTTAAAATCGACGCAGAGGCGCCAGGATTTGTCCTTTTTTGGTACCATTACTAGATTGGCTAGCCAGTCCGGATGTTTTATATCTCTGATGAATCCGGCTTCTAAGAGTTTGGCTACATCCTCTCCCATTGCCTGTATTTTGGGTTCGAAAAATTGCCGAAGAGCTTGTTTGACTGGCTTGAATCCTTTTAGGATATTTAGGCTGTGCTCTGCCAGCCTGCGTGGGATTCCTGGCATGTCTGAAGGGTTCCAGGCAAAAATGTCCCAATTTTCCCGAAGGAATTCTCGTAGTGCGGCTTCGACATCAATACTTAATTGGGCCCCAATGGAGGCCGTCTTTGTGGGGTCCGTTGGATGGACCTAAAATTTTACTATTTCGTCTGCTGGTTTAAAAGAGGTGGACTTGGACCTCTTATCGAGTATCACATCGTCCCTCTCCACCGTGGAGCGCAGCGTAGTTAGTTCCTCTGCCGCTAGGGCTTGGACAATGCCTCTAGGGCGGTCTTGGCTGTCTTATTTTCAGCGCGGAGTGCTGTATCTGGATCACTGGCGAGAGTGATTATCCCATTGGGTCCGGGCATTTTGAGCTTCATGTACCCGTAGTGGGGTATAGCTTGGAAGATTGTGAATGCCTCTCGCCGTAACAAAGCGTGATATCCGCTGCCGAATGGGGCCACTTGAAACGTGACCTTCTCGGACCTGTAATTGTCCGGTGAGCCGAACACTACATCTAGTGTGATTTTTCCTGTGCAGCGTACTTCTCGACTAGGGATTATCCCTCTGAAGGTTGTGCTGTTTCGCTCAATGCGGCTCCAATCAATTTCCATTTTTGAAGGGTTTCCTCATAGATGAGGTTTGATCCACCGCCATCCATGAGTACCTTAGTAAGACGGAAACCGTCCACTATCGGACCGAGGACCAATGCGGCCGGTGCTCTAGCTGTTTGGAATTTAGGTTCGTCACCGGGCGTTGAAGGTGATAGCCGTGTCGCTCCATGCATTTGTTGTTGCTACTTGGTAGACTTGGCGAGGCTGCGGGTTGTTCGTTTCGCATGTTATTTGATGCGAAAGTCTCGAAGACTATTAATACCGTCTTTGGTACTGCTGGGTTGGTTGCCGGGGCTAAAAGCCTACGCCACTTTTGGCCACCGTCAGAGTATCCAACACGCTCGAAGGCTGTGTGATGGAGTGGCACCCTCCGCATCGTGGATTTTGCAGGTCCGTTGAGCCATCCCTCCAAGACGGTTCCGCACTTTTAGGGGTTTTTACATTTGGTTTTTAACCCAGGTGCTTGAGTATGAAGCACCCTTTTATTTCGGACTGGGTTTGTATTCGTGGTCGGATTGTCCCAAAACCTAGTTTCGGTTTTCCGAGCACTCTCCATCGCCAAAGATTTTTGTACGATGGTCGCTAGGTCGGCGAGGCGTGAAACTTCATGACGATCGATGGCGTTATGATTCCCTTGTCCGTGCAATTGTTGCAGAAGATTGAGATCGCGCTTTCTTCACGGCAGTCCTTTATCCTGTTCATAACCGGAGGAATCGCCCGAAGAATGATGTCGTTTCATCGAGCTCTTGCCGTATTTGAGATAGATCGCTTATGTTTGGGTGAGCGGGTGGAATTAAATTCGGAACCCCGCCCGGTCTGAGGCTCAAAGGCCAAGAAGCTTCCGGATTCGGAAGCTTGGTTTGCTGAGCGCTTTCCAACAAATCTGGTCCGAAGCCTGACTTTAGGTTCAGTATTTGATTAGCATCCGTCCCTCCGCGGGAATCCGGCATGGAGGGATCCGGAATCCGGACATAGTTGGATTTTAACTAGAAGAAGAGTCGCCGCATTGTTCCTTTACCACGACAACGTGGTGGGTAACCTGGGGAGAGTTAATTTCTCTTAGATCGGTTTTAAGACCAATCTGATCGTAGCCTTAGCGACTCCTGTGATGCGGCGATGCGATCCAAGAGCTCGTTACGGAGGAGAGCTCAATCGGATCTAGCTGCTCGGCGAATTCCGAGCTGACGTGAAGATCGCTTTTAATGACTTGAGAGGTCATTGTCGGGACGGTGGCCGAACAGGCGGTCATGAGAAAACCGCCTAGCCGGATAGTCTGGCCGGCGGTCAAAGCTTCCTTGACGACGGCACCGTCTTTAAAGACGGGAAAAGGCATCCTTCCTGATGGTGACGGCACAGAGGAACTCTCAATGAAAGCACCAATGTCGGTGTCAAAACCGGCGGATCTCGGGTAGGGGGTCCCGAACTGTGCGTCTAGGCGGATGGTAACAGGAGACAAGGGACACGATGTTTTACCCAGGTTCGGGCCCTCTTGATGGAGGTAAAACCCTACGTCCTGCTTGATTAATATTGATGATGTGTGTTACAAGAGTAGATCTACCACGAGACAAAAGAGGCTAAACCCTAGAAGCTAGCCTATGGTATGATTGTTGTTCGTCCTATGGACTACAGCCGTCCGGTTTATATAGGCACCGGAGAGGGCTAGGGTTACACAAAGTCGGTTACAAAGGTAGGAGATCTACATATCTGTATCGCCAAGCTTGCCTTCCACGCCAAGGAAAGTCCCATCCGGACACGAGACAAAGTCTTCAATCTTCTATCTTCATAGTCTTGGAGTCCGGCCGATGATGATAGTTCGGCTATCCGGACACCCCCTAGTCCGGAACTCCCTCAGCGGGCGTCGCGCGAGGGAGAGGAGGAGTCCGAGAGGGACGGCACCAACAAGGTGGAACAACGGGCGGCGAGGTCGCGGCGTCGGCGTCGAGCGCTGTCGAGGGCGGCTGCGATCTAGGGCGATCCAGATCGGGCAGGGAAGGGGATCGGGGGACTATGGAGAGGGATTAGGGTTTGCGGTCAAGGGGGAGTGGCCTTGTAGGCCAGAAAGAGTGGGACGGGTCGTGGGCTGGCCTGGCGGCCTGGTGACCCGCTGGGTCGAGGCCCAGTTGGGGGGGGGGGGTTATTTATTTTACAATTTTCTTTTCTGTTTATTTACTTCTCTCTATAGTTTCAATATACCTTTAACTTTTAAAAATACAAAAATAGCTCCTAGGTCAGTATAGCTAAATATACTACTGCCACATTTAATTATGGCACCCAAATAAAATAGCCTAACATTTTACTAATTATAAAACACAATAATTAATTGATTAAGCCACTATTTTATTTATCTTAGTGCATTTAACTATTTCATAAAAACTTGGTTTCTTCATCAATACTACTTATGAATTATTTGACACATCTAGAACATTTTAGTTTTAATAATTGAAAACTTGTATTGTTTGCTTGATTTTGAATTTGAGTCCGAACCGGTTTCGAACTAACGCGAGATTAGCAACAGTAATTGGGGTGACGTGGCATCATTAGTAGAGGTTCACTGTAGCTTAAATATCCGGGCGTCATAATTGGGGTGTGCTTTGATACAACGTCCCCCCCCCCCCGGGGTCCACCTCCAAATTTGTTGAAAGGGTATTTTCATCCATCACATGAATTAAGAGTTTTATCCCTCGATTATCGGGTAATTACTAGTTTTTCACACGCAAGCTCCATCTAGAACATGCTTGGCATCTTCGTGGGCACAGACTAGCCTGTGAGCTACGAGCTGGTGTGCTCCATGAAGCTCTAGATGACCACTAGCACCTACAACCTCTTCCTAAGCTAGAATATCTCCTTCAACATGGCATTTGTCGTCACTCTCAGCGATGTTGATGACCACATTGTTGTCTTCATAGTGGTCTTCACGGTGCCATAATGAGTCATTCCCTTGGTCAACTTGGTAGGCTGAAGTTGTTGCTATTTTATGAAGGCGTCCCTGTTTCTCACGCACCTCGTAACCACTCAAGCTCTTGCCTTGTCTTCCTCCTCGTCGTTAACTTGTTCTTCTTCGGCGTCAATGGGCCGGTTCTTATGGTGAGCCAGCTTCTATTCGAGAACCAACAGAGCTCTTCCGTCAGCATCCTTAGCTCCTTCCAGACATATGTATTCTCAACAATCTTGAAACAATCGGAGATGTGTACCGAAGCAGTTCAATCGGATTTTACCTTAAAAAATGCGCCAGTATACCATGGGAATGATACCTGTAATGCCCCGGATATAACTTTCCATATTCGTAACTCCAACTCTTGCCTTTTCCGGAGATGCGATATATTATTTCCTCTGTGGTTGGGTTTTTGTCTTTTGTTTTGCATTTCGTTCATGTCATGCATCTCATCTCATGGCATCATGCGCATTGCATCTGCATGTTTTTCATAAAACTTGCATCCGCTCGTAGTTGCCGCGTCCCTCCTTGCTTTCGTTGACCGTTCCGAGACTAACATTGGTCTTCGTTTGCCCTCTTGCCTAAACCGGAGTCTCTCTGTTCAGTGCATCGACCCCTCGCCCGTGTCCGAACCTTCCCCGAACCTGACCCACTCAATCATCACCGTTGGATTCGGATCATCTCCAAACATCCCCCTAATATCTTCGGTTTATTATTTGGTCTCTCTTAACCTTTTTATCTCGACCGCCCAATGTAAATCGGAGGGTCCGATTTGAAGGAAATATGCCCTAGAGGCAATAATAAAGTTATTATTTATTTCCTTATATCATGATAAATGTTTATTATTCATGCTAGAATTGTATTAACCGGAAACATAATACATGTGTGAATACATAGACAAACAGATAGTCACTAGTATGCCTCTACTAGACTAGCTCATTAATCGAAGATGGTTATGTTTCCTAACCATAGACATGTGTTGTCATTTGATTAATGGGATCACATCATTAGGAGAATGATGTGATTGACATGACCCATTTCATTAGCTTAGCACTTGATCGTTTAGTATGTTGCTTATGCTATCTTCATGACTTATACAAAGTTCCTGCAACTATGAGATTATGCAACTCCGTTTACGGAGGAACACTTTGTGTGCTGCCAAACGTCACAACGAATCGGGTGATTATAAAGGTACTCTACAAGTGTCTCCGAAAGTATATGTTGAGTTGGCATGAATCAAGATTAGGATTTGTCACTCCGATTGTCGGAGAGGTATCTCTAGGCCTTCTCGGTAATACACATCACATAAGCCTTGCAAGCATTGCAACTAATGAGTTAGTTGTGAGATGATGTATTACGGAACGAGTAAAGAGACTTTCCGGTAACGAGATTAAACTAGGTATTGGATACCGACGATCGAATCTCGGGTAAGTAACATACCGATGACAAAGGGAACAACGTATGTTGTTATGCGGTTTGACCGACAAAGATCTTTGTAGAATATGTAGGAACCAATATGGGCATCCAGGTTCCGCTATTGGTTATTGACCGAGAATGGTTCTAGGTCATGTCTACATAGTTCTCGAACCGTAGGGTCCGCACGCTTAAGGTTTCAATGACGGTTATATTATGAGTTTATGTATTTTGATGTACCAAGGAGTTCGAGTCGGATGTGATCATGGACATGACGAGGAGTCTCGAAATGGTCGAGACATAAAGATTGATATATTGGATGGTTATATTCGGACACCGGAAAGGTTCGGAAGTTTCAGAGAAAACCGGAGTGCGGAGGGGTTACGGAACCCAGGGAAGTTATAGGCCTTATTGGGCCAAGAGGGAGAGAGGGCTGCACCAGGTGGGGGCGGGCGCCCCCCCCATGGGGAGTCCGAATGGGACTCGGCGGGGGGGGCGGCCCCCCTTTCCCTCTCCCTCTCCCTCTCTTTCCTTCCCCCTTCCCTCTTCCTCGTAGGACTAGGAAAGGGGAGTCCTACTCCTACTAGGAGGAGGACTCCCCCCTCCCTTGGTGCGCCCCCTAGGGCCGGCCGGCCCTCCCCTTGCTCCTTTATATCACGGGGCGGGGCACCCTAGAACACACAAGTTGATCTTCGTGATCGTTCCTTAGCCGTGCGGTGCCCCTCCACCATATTCCACCTCGGTCATATTGTAGCGGTGCTTAGGCGAAGCCTCGCGACGGTAGAACATCAAGATCGTCACCACGCCCGTCGTCTTGTGGAACTCATCCCCGACGCTTTGCTGGATCGGAGCCCGGGATCGCCATCGAGCTGAACGTGTGCTAAGAACTCGGAGGTGCAGAGTAACGGTGCTTGGATCGGTCGGATCGTGAAGACGTCGACTACATCAACAGCGTTGATATAACGCTCCGCTTCGGTCTCACGAGGGTACATGGACGGACACTCTCCTCTCGTTGCTATGCCATCACCATGGTCTTGCGTGATCGTAGGAAATTTTTGAAATTACTACGTTACCCAACATGGCATCCGAGCCTGGTTTTATGCGTTGATGTCATATGCACGAGTAGAACACAAGTGAGTTGTGGGCGATATAAGTCATACTGCTTACCAGCATGTCATACTTTGGTTCGGCGGTATTGTGAGATGAAGCGGCCCGGACCGACATTACGCGTACGCTTACGCGAGACTGGTTTCACCGCCACGAGCACTAGTTGCTTAAAGGTGGTGGCGGGTGTCTGCCTCTCTCACTTTAGTTGAACCAAGTGTGGCTACGCCCGGTCCTTGCGAAGGTTAAAACAGCACCAACTTGACAAACTATCGTTGTGGTTTTGATGCGTAGGTAAGAACGGTTCTTGCTCAGCCCGTAGCAGCCACGTAAAACTTGCAACAACAAAGTAGAGGACGTCTAACTTGTTTTTGCAGGGCATGTTGTGATGTGATATGGTCAAGACGTGATGCTATATTTTATTGTATGAGATGATCATGTTTTGTAACCGAGTTATCGCAATCGGCAGGAGCCATATGGTTGTCGCTTTATTGTATGAAATGCAAGCGCCATGTAATTGCTTTACTTTATCACTAAGCGGTAGCGATAGTCGTAGAAGCAATAGTTGGCGAGGCGACAACGATGCTACGATGGAGATCAAGGTGTCGCGTCGGTGGCGATGGTGATCATGGCGGTGCCGGAGATGGAGATCACAAGCACAAGATGATGATGGCCATATCATATCACTTATATTGATTGCATGTGATGTTTTCCTTTATGCATCTTATCTTGCTTTGATTGACGGTAGCATTATAAGATGATCTCTCACTAAAATTATCAAGTAGTGTTCTCCCGAGTATGCACCGTTGCCAAAGTTCGTCGTGTCGAGACACCACGTGATGATCGGGTGTGATAAGCTCTACGTCCATCTACAACGGGTGTAAGCCAGTTTTGCACACGCAGAATACTCAGGTTATACTTGACGAGCCTAGCATATGCAGATATGGCCTCGGAACACGGAGACCGAAAGGTCGAGCGTGAATCATATAGCAGATATGATCAACATAAGATGTTCACCATTGAAGACTACTCCATCTCACGTGATGATCGGTTATGGTTTAGTTGATTTGGATCACGTAATCACTTAGATGACTAGAGAGATGTCTGTCTAAGTGGGAGTTCTTAAGTAATATGATTAATTGAACTTAAATTTATCATGAACTTAGTACACGATAGTATTTTGCTTGTCTATGTTTACCGTAGATAGATGGCTCGTCTTTGTTGTTCCGTTGAATTTTAATGCGTTCCTTGAGAAAGCAAAGTTGAAAGATGATGGTAGCAATTACACGGACTGGGTCCGTAACCTGAGGATAATCCTCATTGCTGCACAGAAGAGTTACGTCCTGGATGCACCGCTAGGTGCCAGACTCTGCCGATGTAACCGACGGCGTTAAGAACGTCTGGCAGAGCAAAGCCGATGACTACTCTATAGTTTAGTGTGCCATGCTTTACGGCTTAGAACCGGGTCTTCAACGACGTTTTGAGCGTCATGGAGCATATGAGATGTTCCAGGAGTTGAAGTTGATATTTCAACAGAATGCCCGGATTGAGAGATATGAAGTCTCCAATAAGTTCTATAGCTGCAAGATGGAGGAGAATAGTTACGTCGGTGAGCACATACTCAAAATGTCCGGGTATTACAATCACTTGAATCAACTGGGAGTTAATCTTCCGGATGATTGTGTCATTGATGAAATTCTTCAATCACTGCCACCAAGCTACAAAGGCTTCGTGATGAACTATAATATGCAAGGGTTAGTAAAGACTATGCCTGAGCTCTTCGCAATGCTAAAACCTGCGGAGGTAGAAATCAAAAAGGAGCATCAAGTGTTGATGGTCAATAAGACCACTAGTTTCAAGAAGAAAGGCAAAGGGAAGAAGAAGGAACTTCAAGAAGAACAGCAAACAAGTTCTTGATCGGGAGAAGAAACCCAAGTCTGGACCTAAACCTGAAACTGAGTGCTTCTACCGCAAGCAGATTGGTCCTCGGAAGCGGAACTGCCCCAAGTATTTGGCGGATAAGAAGGATGGCAAGGTGAACAAAGGTATATGTGATATACATGTTATTGATGTGTACCTTACTAGAGCTCGCATGTAGTACTGGTATTTGATACTGGTTACATTGCTAATATTTGCAACTCAAAGCAGGGGACTACGGATTAGCGAACAACGGCAAAGGGCGAGGTGACGATGCGCGTGGGAAAGCGGTTCCAAAGTCGATGTGATCGCAATCGCACGCTACCTCTACATCTACCTTCGGGATTAGTTTTAGACCTGAATAATTGTTATTTGGTGCGGCGTTGAGCATGAACATTATATCTGGATCTTGTTTGATGCGAGACGGTTATTCATTTAAATCGAGAATAATGGTTGTTCTATTTATATGAATAATATCTTTTATGGTCATGCACCCTTGAAGAGTGGTCTATTTTTAATGAATCTCGATAGTAGTGATACACATATTCATAATGTTGAAACCAAAAGATGCAGAGTTGATAATGATAGTGCAACTTATTTGTGGCCTTTGCCGTTTAGGTCATATCGGTATAAAGCGCATGAAGAAACTCCATCTTGATGGACTTTTGGAGTCACTTGATTATGAATCACTTGGCACTTGCGAACCGTGCCTCATGGGCAAGATGACTAAAACCCGTTCTCGGTACTATGGAGAGAGCAACAGATTTATTGGAAATCATACATACAGATGTATGTGGTCCGATGAATGTTGAAGCTCGTGGCGGATATCGTTATTTTCTCACCTTCACAGATGATTTATGCAGAGATATGGGTATATCTACTTAATGAAACATAAGTCTGAAACATTTGAAAAGTTCAAAGAATTTCAGAGTGAAGTTGAAAATCATCGTAATAAGAAAATAAAGTTTCTACGATCTGATCGTGGAGGCGAATATTTGAGTTACGAGTTTGGTCTACATTTAAAACAATGCGGAATAGTTTCACAACTCACGCCACCCGGAACACCACAGCGCAATGGTGTTTCCGAACGTCGTAATCGCACTTTACTAGATATGGTGCGATCTATGATGTCTCTTACAGATTTACCGCTATCATTTTGGGGATATGCTCTTGAGGCGGCCACATTCACGTTAAATAGGACACCGTCAAAATCCGTTGAGACGGCGCCTTATGAACTATGGTTTAGCAAGAAACCAAAGTTGTCGTTTCTGAAAGTTTGGGGTTGCGATGCTTATGTGAAGAAACTTCAACCTGATAAGCTTGAACCCAAATCGGAAAAATGTGTCTTCATAGGATACCCAAAGGAGACAATTGGGTATACCTTCTATCACAGATCCGAAGGCAAAACATTCGTTGCTAAAAATGGATCCTTTCTAGAGAAGGAGTTTCTCTCAAAAGAAGTGAGTGGGAGGAAAGTGGAACTTGATGAGGTAATAGTACCAGCTCCCTTATTGGAAAGTAGTTCGTCACAGAAATCAGTTTCTGTAACACCTACACCAGTTAGTGAGGAAGATAATGATGAAGATCATGAAACTTCAGATCAAGTTGTCACTGAATCAGAGATCAACCAGAATAAAATCCGCACTGCAGAGTGGTACGGTAATCCTATTACGGAAGTCATGCTACTAGATCATGGTGAACCTACGAACTATGAAGAAGCGATGGTGAGCCCAGATTCCGCAAAATGGCTTGAAGCCATGAAATGCGAGATGGGATCCATGTATGAGAACAAAGTATGGACTTTGGTAGACTTGCCCGATGATCGGCAAGCTATTGAGAATAAATGGATCTTTAAGAAGAAGACTGACGAAGAAGGTAATGTAACTGTCTACAAAGCTCGACTTGTTGCAAAAGGTTTTCGACAAGTTCAAGGGGTTGACTACGATGAGACTTTCTCACCCGTAGCGATGCTTAATTCCGTCCGAATCATGTTAGCAATTGCCGCATTTTATGATTATGAAATTTGGCAAATGGATGTAAAACTGCATTCTTGAATGGATTTCTAGAAGAAGAGTTGTATATGATGCAACGGAAGGTTTTGTTGATCCAAAGGGTGCTAACAAAGTGTGCAAGCTCCAACGATCAATTTATGGTGCGGAGCAAGCCTCTCGGAGTTGGAATAAACACTTTGATAGTGTGATCAAAGCATATGGTTTTATCTGAGACTTTTGGAGAAGCACGTATTTACAAGAAAGTGAGTGGGAGCTCTGTAGCATTTCGATATTATATGTGGATGACATATTGTTGATTGGAAAGGATGGAGAATTTCTGGATAGCATAAAAGGATACTTGAATAAAAGTTTTTCAATGAAAGACCTCGGTGAAGCTGCTGTTATATTGGGCATCTAGATCTATAGGGATAGATCAAGGCGCTTAATAGGACTTTCACAAAGCACATACCTTGATAAAGTTTTGAAGAAGTTCAAAATGGATCGTGCAAAGAAAGGTTTTTACCTGTAGTACAAGGTGTAAGATTGAGTCGGACTCAATGCCCGACCACAGCAGAAGATAGAGAGAAAATGAAAAATGTTCCCTATGCTTCAGCCATAGGCTCTATCATGTATGCAATCTGTGTACCAGACACGACATATGCTTAGCTGTAAGCTTGGCGGAAGGTACCAAAGTAATCCAGAGTGGATCCTTTGGACAGCGGTCAAGAACATCTGAAATACACGAAAAGGACTAAGGATATGTTTCTCGTATATGGAGGTGACAAAGAGCTAGTCGTAAATGGTTACGTCGATGCAAGCTTTGACAGCGATCCGGACGATTCTAAATCGCAAACCGGATCGTATTTTTATTAAGCGGTGGAGCTGTCGGTTGGTGCAGTTCTAAACAAAGCATCGTATGGCGGGATCTACATGTGAAGCGGAGTACATAGCTGCTTGAAGCAGCAAATGAAGGAGTGCGGATGAAAGAGTTCATTTCCGATCTAGGTGTCATACCTAGTGCATCGGGACCAATGAAGATCTTACGTGACAATCTTGGTGCAATTGCCTTGGCAAAGGAATCCAGATTTCACAAGAGGACCAAGCATATCAAAAGACGCTTCAATTCCATTCGGGACCAAGTCCAAGTGGGAGACATAGAGATTTGCAAAATACATACGGATCTGAATGTTGCGGACCCGTTGACTAAGCCTCTTCCACGAGCAAAACATGATCAGCACCAAGACTCCATGGGTGTTAGAATCATTCTTGTGTAATCTAGATTATTGACTCTAGTGCAAGTGGGAGACTGAAGGAAATATGCCCTAGAGGCAATAATAAAGTTATTATTTATTTCCTTATATCATGATAAATGTTTATTATTCATGCTAGAATTGTATTAACCGGAAACATAATACATGTGTGAATACATAGACAAACAGATATTCACTAGTATGCCTCTACTAGACTAGCTCATTAATCGAAGATGGTTATGTTTCCTAACCATAGACATGTGTTGTCATTTGATTAATGGGATCACATCATTAGGAGAATGATGTGATTGACATGACCCATTTCATTAGCTTAGCACTTGATCATTTAGTATGTTGCTTATGCTATCTTCATGACTTATACAAAGTTCCTGCAACTATGAGATTATGCAACTCCGTTTACGGAGGAACACTTTGTGTGCTGCCAAGCGTCACAACGTAATCGGGTGATTATAAAGGTACTCTACAAGTGTCTCCGAAAGTATATGTTGAGTTGGCATGAATCAAGATTAGGATTTGTCACTCCGATTGTGGAGAGGTATCTCTAGGCCTTCTCGGTAATACACATCACATAAGCCTTGCAAGCATTGCAACTAATGAGTTAGTTGTGAGATGATGTATTACGAACGAGTAAAGAGACTTTCCGAACGAGATTAAACTAGGTATTGGATACCGACGATCGAATCTCGGGTAAGTAACATACCGATGACAAAGGGAACAACGTATGTTGTTATGCGGTTTGACCGATAAAGATCTTCGTAGAATATGTAGGAACCAATATGGGCATCCAGGTTCCGCTATTGGTTATTGACCGAGAATGGTTCTAGGTCATGTCTACATAGTTCTCGAACCGTAGGGTCCGCACGCTTAAGGTTTCAATGACGGTTATATTATGAGTTTATGTATTTTGATGTACCGAAGGAGGTGGAGTCCGGATGTGATCACGGACATGACGAGGAGTCTCGAAATGGTCGAGACATAAAGATTGATATATTGGATGGTTATATTCGGACACGGAAAGGTTCGGAAGTTTCCGGAGAAAACCCGGAGTGCGGAGGGTTACGGAACCCCGGGGAAGTTATAGGCCTTATTGGGCCAAGAGGGAGAGAGGGCTGCACCGGAGGTGGCGCGCCCCCCTCCATGGGGAGTCCGAATTGGACTAGGAGGCGCAGCCCCCTTCCCTCTCCCTCTCCTCTCTTTCCTTCCCCTTCCCTCTTCCTAGTAGGACTAGGAAAGGGAGTCCTACTCCTACTAGGAGGAGGACTCCCTCCCTTAGTGCGCCCAAGGGCTGGCCGCCCTCCCCTTGCTCCTTTATATCACGGGGGGGGGCACCCTAGAACACACAAGTTGATCTTCGTGATCGTTCCTTAGCCGTGTGCGGTGCCCCCCTCCACCATATTCCACCTCGGTCATATTGTAGTGGTGCTTAGGCGAAGCCCTGCGACGGTAGAACATCAAGATCGTCACCACGCCGTCGTCTTGTGGAACTCATCCCCGACGCTTTGCTGGATCGGAGCCCGGGGATCGTCATCGAGCTGAACGTGTGCTAAGAACTCGGAGGTGCCGGAGTAACGGTGCTTGGATCGATCGGATCGTGAAGACGTACGACTACATCAACCGCGTTGATATAACGCTTCTGCTTTCGGTCTACGAGGGTACGTGGACGGACACTCTCCCCTCTCGTTGCTATGCCATCACCATGGTCTTGCGTGATCGTAGGAATTTTTTTGAAATTACTACGTTAACCAACACGATTACCCCTAACAAAAACCCTCTTGCTATTTAAACAGTCCAACCCTAGCCCTAGCCTGTCCAATCTCCACCAAATCCCCACGCCGCCGCCACTCTCTCCCTTGGTTTCAGCGCCGAGCCAACCACCATCCATCTTCGATCCTCCTCCCTTAAACCCGCGGCCTCCGACCACCTCCCGTGTTTTCCGGCCACGAGCAGGAGCCCCTGCCTCTGCTTCATCTCGACCGCAAGCCACTGGAGCACCAGGGTCCCTCGTGCCCTTCCTCTCCAACCTCTTTTCGTCCAGGAGCCAAGCTCCTCGATCCATCCCCGCGACCGTGCACCTCCGACCTCGAGCGCCTCCTCGCCGTCGCCTGCACCTCCATGGCCTCGCTACCGCGCCGCTCCGGCGACCTCGACAACCAGCAGATGAGCCCCGCGTTGCTCCTTCCTTCCCCTCCCCTGCTTTCTAGTCCCTCCTCTCACATCTCTCTCTCTCTCTAAACCAGGAACCCCATCGATGGTTGTGTCCTCGTCGTGCACGTCGTCGCCCGTTCGTCCCTGCCGGCAGCCGCGCTGCTCCCCTTCCTCGTCGTCCTTCCAACTGGAGCCCCGCCGTCGTCAGAGTCCGACGCCAAGCCGTCGCCCCGCCAAGTCCCTCGTCCTCCTCTGCTTCGAGCAGGAAGACAAGACGCCCCGATCTGCGCCTCCCCTTGCCGGATTTGGACCCCGGCGCCTCCCCGCACTCCGTTCCGGCCGGTTCTCGCCGACCCCGTCGCCAAGTCCCTCGCCGCCGCTCCTCTGCGCCCTGAACCTGCTGCAGCTGTCTCCGTTCTTCAGTAACGAGGTGGACGAGCACCTCTCTCGCGTTGACCGCGTCAAGTCCCACGACCAACCACACGCACCTGGGCTGCCTCCCCTTCGCCTGCTGGCCAAGGCCCAGCCGCGCCAGATCCAGCCACTGGCCCAGCTCCAGCCACTCCCGCACCGCATCGGGCCCAGATCTGCCAGCTCCCTGGAGCCCAATGTGAGCAGCCCAGATCCATCTATCTCGGCCCGTAGTATTTTTTTTCCCTTGTTGTGATTTTCGCATTTATCCGTAAAACTGCAGCTTTCTGAATAGACCCTCATGTTCATGCATTTATATCTCACAAACCGTGCATCTTATGTAACTAATTTCTATATGTAAAATGCTTAGAATTACATCTAGTTTCATAATATGCGACTTTCATCTATGTTAAAAATGTTCAAAATTCTGTTTGATTAAATTTGCATAAATGCCATGTTAAAATGCTTTATTTCATAACTAAATAATCGTAGCTCCAATTTTAATAAACTTTATATGTAAATGGGGTGGAAAAATGCCTAGTTTAACATGGTGGACTTTATTTTCCTGTTTAACAACATTAAAATATGTTTTAGGGCAGAACAGTACCAAATTCTAAATATGCATATGGGGATTTTCCGGAATTGTTGTTTGTTGTTCCGGCCTCATTTAAACTTGCCTAGATAGGTAGTTTTCATATGCTTCACCTCTTGCCATGTTTAACAACATTTAACATTGTTTGGTAGCTTAAACGGGATTAAACTAAATATGTCAATGTGGTGTTTCGTCGATATGCAACTCGTTGCATATTGAGCTCCACTTAACTTGTAGTATCGTTTGTTGCACTTTCCCATGCCATGCCTCATTAAACCGGACATGCATCATACTTGATTGTGCGTCATGCCATGTTTATGCTTGTGCATTTACCATGTTGTTTGTTTCTTTCCAGTGTTGCTTCTTAGTTCCGGTAATGTTGCGATTGTGAGGATTCGTTCGACTATGTATGTTCGTCTTCTTCATGGACTCGTTCTTCTTCCTAGCGGGATTTCAGGCAAGATGACCGTCACCTTGGATCTCATTACTATCATTTCTATGCTAGTTGCTTCGTTCCATCGCTATGCTGCGTTACCTACCACTTGCTGCTCAAGCCTCCCAAATTGCCATGAACCTCTAACCTTTGTCACCCTTCCTAGCAAACTGTTGTTTGGCTATGTTACCGCTTTTGCTCAGCCCCTCTTATAGCGTTGCTAGTTGCAGGTGTAGATGAAGATTGCTCCATGTTGGATTATGTTTTTGTTGGGATATCACAATATCTCTTATATTATTAATGCATCTATATACTTGGTAAAGGGTGGAAGGCTCGGCCTTATGCCTGGTGTTTTGTTCCACTCTTGCCGCCCTAGTTTCCGTCATATCGGTATTATGTTCCCGGATTTTGCGTCCCTAAGGCGGTTGGGTGATTTATGGGACCCCCTTGACAGTTCGCTTTGAATAAAACTCCTCCAGCAAGGCCCAACCTTGGTTTTACCATTTGCCTCACCACCACCTACTTTTCCCTTGGGAGTCGCTCTCTCGAGGGTCATCTTTATTTTAGCCCCCCCGGGCCAATGCTTGTCTAAGTGTTGGTCCAAACTAGAGCACCGTGCGGGACCATCCATTGGCAACTTGGGTTACGTCGGTACATGTACGCTTCGCTTATCCGGTGTGTCCTGAGAACGAGATACGTGCGACTCCTATCGGGATTGTCGACACATCGGGCGGCTTTGCTGGTCTTGTTTTACCATTGTCGAAATGTCTTGTAAACCAGGATTCCGAGACTGATCGGGTCTTCCCGGGAGAAGGAATATCCTTCGTTGATCGCGAGAGCTTATCATGGGCTAAGTTGGGACACCCCTGCAGGGTTTAAACTTTCGAGAGCCGTGCCCGTGGTTATGTGGCAGATGGGAATTTGTTAATATCCGGTTGTAGTACACTTGAAGTAAACTCTTCTAAAATACGCCAACCGTGTGCGTAGTGAGTTTCTCTTTTCGGGGTTGATCGAGAGGAGAACACGGTTTACGGGTTATGTCTGACGTAAGTAGGAGTTCAGGATCACTTCTTGATCATTACTAGTTGACGACCGCTTGCTTTGCTTCTCTTCTCGCTCTTATTTGCATAAGTTAGCCACCATACATGCTTAGTCGCTGCTGCAACCTCACCCCTTTACCCCTTCCTTACCCATTAAGCTTTGCTAGTCTTGATACCCATGGTTATGGGATTGCTTTGAGTCCTCGTGGCTCTGATTACTACAACAACAGCTTGCAGTACAGGTTTTGCGATGATCATGACGCGAGAGCGATGTTTACTTGTTTTGGAGTTCTCCTTCGCTTCTTCTTCGATCAGGGGATAGGTTCCGGTCGGCAGCTGGGCTAGCAGGGTGGATGTCGTTTGAGTTTCTGTTTGTGTTTCATCCGTAGTCGGATGGTGATCTTATGTAAGATGATGTTGTATTCGTGTGGCATTGTATGCCTTATGTATGTATCCCTATCTATTATGTAATGTTGATGTAATGATATCCACCTCGCAAAAGCGTCTTCAAGATGCGCTCCTATCCTTGATGGGACCTTCGAGTTCCTTTAGGATAAGGTCGCATCTTGGGCGTGACAAGTTGGTACCAGAGCCTCGACCGACCATAGGAGCCCCCTTGTTTGTTGAGCGTTGTTGAGTCTAGAAGAAAACTATTTTGAGTCTTAGGATTATATATATCGGAGAGTAGGATTATTTTTACTCCTCAGCCCCTTCGTTGCTCTGGTGAAGCCTCCTGACGTAGATGTTTTGTCTTTCCTCTCCTCAAATTTCACGAAATTTTTTTAGGATCACGCAGGTATCTTGGGATCGTTCGATATTATTGTTTCGAGAACATTGTTCTTGGTTCTTCCTGACATTTAGGGGTTGTGGCAGTGTCCCGGGGAGTTGAGCTCCGAGGTGTTGTCGTCACAATTTTATCGTTGCAGTTCTGGAATACCTGAGTTTTGCCGACATCGAAAATCTCTTTTATGCAGTTGTTGGTGAGATAACCTCGACGCCAACCAGTACTTGGGAATTCGGGAGTGTTGCCATAACTCGTATAACGGATGCTTTTCGAAGGTTGAGGTACACGATTTCCGGAGTTTCTTGGTTATGTGTTGAAGGATGGATACAGCTGGATCTAGGTATTGTTAGTTTGGGTGATATATTTTGTGTCCCTTGTATCCCCAACACCAGATTGCATAACCAGAAAGTCGGGAGTTTATAGGTGGGAATTCAAGTAGCTCCTAGAATATCTTTCCGACAGATGCATGATATGGGATTGGGTAAATCTCTATCATATGTATTTGTTCCGGCTTATTTCCTAAGCCAATCCTTTGTTTTGTTTTATTTGTGGTATTCGAGTTGCTTCGAAGTCAAATGTTGAATCCATACCTTTCCTAAACGGTGTTCTCATATTTCTATGTGAATACTAATCCTTCTTGATCATCGAGGTCGTCATGTTAATTCTTTTCCAACCGGCGTGCTTCTCTTTAAGTGGATTCGATCATTTCAACATTTGCGAGATCAATTCTAAGTTTTCACAACAGTGTTTGTTTCATCCATCCCAAGTTGTCTTTGTTTTCCCGCCTTCCCACCCTTTTTCTTCAAGGACTCAGATTTCTTAATCATGTATCCTTTTATTTGTGGGAAGTCTCTTCATTCTTTTCAATCAATGTTCTTATCCGGTGATTTCCCATGAAGATGCTCAACAGTTTCAAGTTCATCATCCTTCATTGTTGTTTCTTCTCTGGTGGATCCAATTCAAGCTTTCGATATTCATCATATTCTTTTCCTCGTTTCTAATGATTTCTCATGCCGATGCACCTCTTAATCATTCACTTCTCGCTATTCATTTGTCCTGGAGTGCTGAAGATATCTCAGAAGGCTCGTCTTTTCTTCCAAGATCCGTTCAAGCTATTTGGAGATTATTATCTCATTCAAGTCATTTAATTCTACCGGTGCAATCTTTATTTCAAGCAATCCTTCAACGATGTTTCTTTCGAGTGGGCCCTAACCCATAGATCTTTTCCTAGGATCTTACCTAACTCTTCTAATTATCAGGAGCTATTCTCAAATTCATTTCAAAGTTTGACGTAAGAATGAATTTTCATCAGTCACATGCCTTCTCCTAGGCTGCTTTCAAATTCTTTTCATCTCTGGCTCAACCTTTCCTCTTTTAATCCTTCCGGAGTTTCTCAACAATTTGGTGGTGTTTCTCGTCGTCATTCTCAGCATGTGAAGACCGAAGAAGAGTTCCTTTTAAATCCTTACCCGTTCTCCCAAAGATGCGTAGTTCAAGTTTGATGCCATCCTCTCATAATTGTTTTCAATTGTGGAAATTCTTTTCACCCATCCGGAGCATTTCAGGAGTCTTCTCAGTTTGAGTCTCCAGAGCCCATCATCTCAGAATTACTCATTCAAGCTTTCAGCTCTCGTTCTCCAAATCATACCGGTGCATCATTCAAGTATTATCTAATCAGCTCGGGATCTCTGCGTTCACTTGTATCTAAATTCTCTCAAGTATCTTGGTTCATTTTCTAATTCTTCCTGGTGTTTCTTTATCTTTTCGTCGTTCATTTTCAATTCTTATGGTGGTTCGTTCAAGATTTCACTTCCTTCGTTATCATATTAATGCATTCGTTGTTTCCAAATTCCACCGGTGGTTCCATCAATACCTTCTCAAGTTTGCGCTATATCTCTCTTAATCCTTTCTACGGGAATAAGTAGTATGCCAATTCAATGGCGTGTAATCATTTTAATTTGATGAAGGATAAGCATACAATAAATCTTATTCTTATTTCCTCGAGGTAATTCAATTCCTTATTCCGGAGTTGTTCATGATATCATTTCTCGGTTTTAAGTTGTTCATCTTTTCTCTTCCGGAGTTCCAAGTTTTCCGCATTATCTCGTCACGAAGCTCCATCTAAATCATCGCAAGGCTTCAACTTGTGTTCTCAACTTCTCTTTTGTTTTATCATCCTTTTATTACCGGAGTTCTTCATGGAGGCTCTACATGATGGTTCGTCAAGGATTCTTTTCATTCTTCAATTGTTCTTCAAGATTTCTCTCGAAGTTATGATCCGCCAAGCTATTCTCTAAAATAAACATGGTGTTCAACACATGTTTTGTTTTGAGGAGCTCAAGTATTCTTCATCTTGCATTCCAAAGGGCAATTCTTTCTACCTTATCTTTTGAGGTGGTGTTATGTCACTCTTGACAATTTCCTTCATGTTTCATGATTCATATGTTGTTAAGAATGAGGTATTTTAAATCCATAATTTTCTCTTCGTTCAAGAGATCTTTTCAACCAATCAATCTTTTTGTTGGAGTTATATTGGGTTATATTTCACCTACAACATTCCCTAAGGAATGTAGCTATCTGTGGTGCTTATCAATGATCCAATTTTCTCCTTCTCATCTCGGTGAAGAAGTTTTTCACCTCTTCAGTGCTCTCAATCAAATCAATGGTTTCCATTAGTGGCCGGTTGTCACCTCATCATTTTGAGATGTTTGCAATAGGCCCACAACAAGCTTGTGCTTTTCGTTGTTGATTTTGCAACAACTCCGTTCAATTCTTCTTTGCAAGGATGCTTTCCAAGATCATTTGTGGCAGAAGTTGGCATTTTCTTCTCCATTCTTTTATTTCAATGATCTATCTCCTATTATTTCTTCCGGAGGCATGGTGATGTTGCTCTCTTCACTCATCATCTTGAATTGTGAGGATCGTGTTCTTTTCATGCTTATCCATTTAACCGAGTGTTGTGTCATCTCTTCAAGTTCTTTTCATCTTATCAAGTTTTCCTTCTTCTATCAGTCGGAGTGCTGGCCAAATTATATCAATTCTTCCTCTCTCATCTTGTTTTAACCGGAGTGGTTTCGAATTCTATCTTGTCCATTAAACTCTTGATTCATGTCTTTGCAATCTTCAAGTTCTCGTAATGTTCCTTGTTCCTCTTTTCTAAGGATTGTTTGCAATCTCGTTCATCTCTGTTGTATTATTTCTTTTAAATTGCTCAACCTCTCAAAGTTCGTGGTTCCACTCGATCGTCAAAGAAGCAACTTAGTTTTACCTCTTATCTTCCTCTTCCTTTTCTCTCCGGTGCCATCCTAGATCTCGGGACGAGATCCTCTCGTAGTGGTGGAGTGTTGTAACGCCCCGGATACAACTTTCCATATTCGTAACTCCAACTCCTGCCTTTTCCGGAGATGCGATATTTTATTTCCTCCGTGGTTGGGTTTTTGTCTTTTGTTTTGCATTTCGTTCATGTCATGCATCTCATCTCATGGCATCATGCGCATTGCATCTGCATGTTTTTCATAAAACTTGCATTCGCTCGTAGTTGCCGCGTCCCTCCTTTCTTTCATTGACCGTTCCGAGACTAACATTGGTCTTCGTTTGCCCTCTTGCCTAAACCGGAGTCTCTCTGTTCAGTGCATCGACCCCTCGCCCGTGTCCGAAACTTCCCCGAACCTGACCCGCTCAATCATCACCGTTGGATTCGGATCATCTTCAAACATCCCCCTAATATCTTCGGTTTATTATTTGGTCTCTCTTAACCTTTTTATCTCGACCGCCCATGTAAATCGGAGGGTCCGATTACCCCTAACCAAAACTCTCTTCCTATTTAAACAGTCCAACCCTAGCCCTAGCCTGTCCAATCTCCACCAAATCCCCACGCCGCCGCCACTCTCTCCCTTGGTTTCAGCACCGAGCCAACCACCATCCATCTCCGATCCTCCTCCCTTAAACCCGCGGCCTCCGACCACCTCCCGTGTTTTCCGGCCACGAGCAGGAGCCCCTGCCTCTGCTTCATCTCGACCGCAAGCCACCGGAGCACCAGGGTCCCTCGTGCCCTTCCTCTCCAACCTCTTTTCGTCCAGGAGCCGAGCTCCTCGAGCCATCCCCGCGACCGTGCACCTCCGACCTCGGCGCCTCCCTGCCGTCGCTTTGCACCTCCATGGCCTCGCTACCGCGCTGCTCCGGCGACCTCGACAACCAGCAGATGAGCCCCGCGTCGCTCCTTCCTTCCCCTCCCCTGCTTTCTAGTCCCTCCTCTCACATCTCTCTCTCTCTCTCTGAACCAGGAACCCCATCGATGGTCACGTCCTCATCATGCACGTCGTCGCCCGTTCGTCCCTACCGGCAGTCGGGCTGCTCCCCTTCCTCGTCGTCCCTCCAACCGGAGCCCCGCCGTCGTCAGAGTCCGACGCCAAGCCGTCACCCCGCCAAGTCCCTCGTCCTCCTCTGCTTTGAGCAGGAGGACAAGACGCCCCGATCTGCGCCTCCCCTTGCTGGATTTGGACCCCGGCGCCTCCCCGCACTCCGTTCTGCTCGTTCCGGCCGGTTCTCGCCGACCCCGTCGCCAAGTCCCTCGCCGCCGCTCCTCTGTGCCCTGAACCTGCTGCAGCTGTCTCCGTTCTTCAGTAACGAGGTGGACGAGCGCCTCGCTCGCGTTGACCGCGTCAAGTCCCACGACCAACCACATGCACTGGCTGCCTCCCCTTCGCTTGGCCAAAGGCCCAGCGCCAGATCCGACCATGGCCCAGCTCCGGCCACTCCGCACCGCATCGGGCCCAGATCTGCCCGGCTCCACGAGCCCAATGTGAGCAGCCCAGATCCATCTATCTCGGCCCGTAGTATTTTTTTTCCTGCGCTGTGATTTTCGCATTTATCCAGAAAACTGCAGTTTTACAGAATAGACCCTCATGTTCATGCATTTATATCTCACAAACCGTGCATCTTATGTAACTAATTTCTATATGTAAAATGCTTAGAATTACATCTAGTTTCATAATATGTGACTTTCATCTATGTTAAAAATGTTTAAAATGCTGTTTGATTAAATTTGCATAAATGCCATGTTAAAATGCTTTATTTCATAACTAAATAATCGTAGCTCCAATTTTAATAAACTTTATATGTAAATGGGGTGGAAAATGCCTAGTTTAACATGGTGGACTTTATTTTCCTGTTTAACAACATTAAAAATATGTTTTAGGGCAGAACAGTACCAAATTCTAAATATGCATATGGGGATTTTTCGGAATTGTTGTTTGTTGTTCCGGCCTCATTTAAACTTGCCTAGATAGGTAGTTTTCATATGCTTCACCTCTTGCCATGTTTAACAACATTTAACATTGTTTGGTAGCTTAAACGGGATTAAACTAAATATGTCAATGTGGTGTTTCGTCGATATGCAACTCGTTGCATATTGAGCTCCACTTAACTTGTAGTATCGTCTGTTGCACTTTCCCATGCCATGCCTCATTAAACCGGACATGCATCATACTTGATTGTGCATCATGCCATGTTTATGCTTGTGCATTTACCCTGGTGTTTGTTTCTTTTCGGTGTTGCTTCTTAGTTCCGCTAAGGTTGCGACTGTGAGGATTTATTCGACTACGTCCGTTCGTCTTCTTCATGGACTCGTTCTTCTTCCTAGCGGGATTTCAGGCAAGATGACCGTCACCTTGGATCTCATTACTATCATTTCTATGCTAGTTGCTTCGTTCCATCGCTATGCTGCGTTACCTACCACTTGCTGCTCAAGCCTCCCAAATTTCCATGAACCTCTAACCTTTGTCACCCTTCCTAGCAAACCGTTGTTTGGCTATGTTACCGCTTTTGCTCAGCCCCTCTTATAGCGTTGCTAGTTGCGGTGTAGATGAAGATTGCTCCATGTTGGATTATGTTTATGTTGGGATATCACAATATCTCTTATGTTATTAATGCATCTATATACTTGGTAAAGGGTGGAAGGCTCGGCCTTATGCCCGGTGTTTTGTTCCACTCTTGCCGCCCTAGTTTCCGTCATATCGGTATTATGTTCCCGGATTTTGCGTCCCTAACGCGGTTGGGTGATTTATGGGACCCCCTTGACAGTTCACTTTGAATAAAACTCCTCCAGCAAGGCCCAACCTTGGTTTTACCATTTGCCTCACCACCACCTACTTTTCCCTTGGGAGTCGCTCTCTCGAGGGTCATATTTATTTTAGCCCCCGTGGGCCAATTCTTGTCTAAGTGTTGGTCCAAACTAGAGCACCGTGCGGGACCATCCATTGGCAACTTGGGTTACGTCGGTACCTGTACGCCTCGCTTATCCGGTGTGTCCTGAGAACGAGATACGTGCGACTCCTATCGGGATTGTCGACACATCGGGCGGCTTTGCTGGTCTTGTTTTACCATTGTCGAAATGTCTTGTAAACCGGGATTCCGAGACTGATCGGGTCTTCCGGGGAGAAGGAATATCCTTCATTGATCGCGAGAGCTTATCATGGGCTAAGTTGGGACACCCCTGCAGGGTTTAAACTTTCGAGAGCCGTGCCCGCGGTTATGTGGCAGATGGGAATTTGTTAATATCCGGTTGTAGTAAACTTGAAGTAAAATCTTCTAAAATACACCAACCGTGTGCGTAACCGTGAGTGTCTCTTTTCGGGGTTGATCGAGAGGAGAACACGGTTTCTGGGTTATGTCTGACGTAAGTAGGAGTTCAGGATCACTTCTTGATCATTACTAGTTGACGACCGCTTGCTTTGCTTCTCTTCTCGCTCTTATTTGCGTAAGTTAGCCACCATACATGCTTAGTCGCTGCTGCAACCTCACCACTTTACCCCTTCCTTACCCATTAAGCTTTGCTAGTCTTGATATCCATGGTTATGGGATTGCTGAGTCCTCGTGGCTCACAGATTACTACAACAACAGTTGCAGGTACAGGTTTTGCGATGATCATGATGCGAGAGCGATGTTTACTTGTTTTGGAGTTCTCCTTCTGCTTCTTCTTCGATCAGGGGATAGGTTCCAAGTCGGCAGCCTGGGCTAGCAGGGTGGATGTCGTTTGAGTTTCTATTTGTGTTTCATCCGTAGTCGGATGGTGATCTTATGTAAGATGATGTTGTATTCATGTGGCATTGTATGCCTTATGTATGTATCCCTATGTATTATGTAATGTTGATGTAATGATATCCACCTGGCAAAAACGTCTTCAAGATGCGCTCCTATCCTTGGTGGGACCTTCGAGTTCCTTTAGGATAGGGTCGCATCTTGGGCGTGACAATACCAATGTGTGCCCGACTCGCATGGACAATGTTTGCGCACATTTTATGCCCATAGGTAACACCGACCCCTATGGGCAGAAATTCTTTGATCTCCTAATAAACTATCAAAGTCATACAATGTAATTGTAACATGTGACCATGTCCATTGTAGAGAATGATTTGGTGCATCGATAATTGATTGATCGTGCACTAGGCACATATATATAGGTACAAGGGGTGCGACCGGTATCTTGTCTCCTAAGATACACGTACATACAGAGGGAGACAGATACTACAAGTACTGCATACATGACCCAGACCTACATACATGTACACCTGTTCAACACTTCGAGTCGAAGCGTCGTGGACGCAAAGATCGACCGAAAACCCTCGAAAGTCGAGGTGGGTAGTCCCTTCGTCATCACATCGGCGAACTGTTGATCGGTGGGCACATGTAGAACACGAACACGACCAAGTGTGACATGCTCCCGGACGAAGTGGATGTCGAGCTCGATGTGCTTCGTCCGTCGGTGATGGGGAGGGTTGGCAGCGAGGTACACCGCAGAGACATTATCGCAGTAGACGAGCGTCGCCTTGGTGACCTCACAGAGCAACTCCTGAAGTAGTTGTCGTAGCCATGAACACTCCGTGGCGTTGTACGGCCCGATACTCGGCCTCGGCTCGATCGTGATACCGTGGGTTGTCGTTTAGACGACCACGAAATCGAAGAGGGCCCGAGGTAGACACAGTAGCCGGAAGTGGAGCGTCGAGTGTCGGGACACCCAGCCCAGTCGGCGTCGGAGTAGGCGACAAGGCTGGTGTCCGGCGAGGCCGTCAGGGTGAGACCCATGGCTGTGGTGCCACGTATGTACCGAAGTATACGTTTCACGAGAGCCCAATGGGTGTCACGGGGAGCGTGCATGTGAAGGCACACCTGCTGGACAACATACTGAATGTCCGGACGCATCAGTGTGAGGTACTGAAGCGCACCGACCATGGAGTGGTAGAAGGGAGCGTCGGACACCGGAGAGCCCTCGACGGTGGACACCTTAGCCTTCGTATCGACAGGCGTGGAAGCAGGCTTGCAGTTAAGCATGCCCGCTTGCTCCGAAGCTTCAGAGGCGTGCCTGCTGGTGCAGGAAGAAGCCCAGAGTTCGGGCGCATGACCTCGATGCCGAGGAAGTAGTGGAGAGCCCCAAGTCCTTGAGGGTGAACTTCGGTGCCGAGGCGAGCTGTGATCTCTTGAAGAAGCGGCTGGCGAGGATGCGGTCGAGGATGATGTCGCCGTCTGATGGGAGGTACGCGGTGGCGGGGCCCTGGTGGTAAACAAACAGGGATGCATCAGACCATGTGGACCAGAACCCCTGCTGCTGAAGGAAGGCCGCGATCCGCTGGTACCAGGCCCGAGGCGTCTGCTTCAATCCATATAGAGAACGGGAGAGCAAGCACACGTGGTCTGGATAGGCGGTGTCGACGAAACCAGTCGGCTGCTGACAAAACACCTGCTCGTCGAGATGGCCATGCAAAAAAGCATTATACGCATTGAGCTGGTGGACAGGCCAAGCGCGAGAAACAACAACCTGGAGAACAGCGCGAATCGTGCCCGGTTTGACAACCGGGGCGAAGGTGTCGGTGAAGTCCACGTCGGCGCGCTGGCGAAAGCCGCGCACCACCCAACGCGCCTTGTAGCGCTCGATAGAACCGTCGGGGCGAGTCTTGTGGCGGAAGACCCACTTGCCAGTGATGACATTGGCACGTGTTGGCCGCAGGACAAGCTGCCACGTACGGTTGCGCTGCAGGGCGTCAAACTCCTCACACATCGTAGCTAGCCAGTTCGGATCCCCAAGGGCTGCGCGAGCGGAGGTGGGGAGCGGGGATGGTGTCAAGGTAGAAGCCACGCACGCGTACTCATCCGACGGGTAGCGCGTGCTGGGACACAGCGTCCCAGTCCGAGCCCGGGTGACCACACCGGTGAGGGGTGCGACCGCGGTGGCGGGGGCCATGGCGGGGGTCGCGGCGACGGGGGCCGCGGCGGGAGCCGCGTCGCAGCTGGGCGGGCCGAGGGGCAGCGGCAACGGGCCGCGACAGGGGCGCGGGGCGGCCGAGGAGGCCGCTGCGTCGGGAGCCGTGGAAGGAGCCGCATGGCGAGGGCCGCCAGGAAGCGCGGGCAGGGCCGGGCCGGCGTGGGCTGGGCGGTCCGCCAGAGGTGGTGGCAGGGCGAACCGCGCCGCAGAAGACTCAAGGTGACGGTACCTGCTGAAACGGGAACACGAGCTCATCAAAGTACACATGCCGCGAAGTGAAAACGCGGTGGGAGACTGGATCATAGCACCGGTAACCTTTGGTGTTGGGAGGATAGCCAAGAAAGATGCAAGGAAGGGACCGGGGCACGAGTTTGTGAGGAGCAATGGACGCGGTGCTAGGATAACAGAGACACCCGAAAATGCGAAGACCATCATAAGATGGAACCACACGGAAGAGGAGCTGGTGAGGGGTGTAGTTCCAGCGGGAACAACATGGGCAAATGTTAATGAGTAGGCTGGCGGTCGCGAGCGCGTCCGGCCAGAACCGAGGAGGCACGTAGGAGTGGAAGAGCAACGTGCGGACACAGTCATTCAGCGTGCGAAGGACGCGCTCGGCGCGACCATTCTGCTGAGACGTGTAGGGGCAGGTGAGGCGAAAGATGGTGCCGTGGGACGCAAGTAAATTGCGGACGGCGACGTTGTCAAACTCCTTGTCATTGTCAGTTTGCAAGGCGAGAATAGGACGACCGAACTATGTGGTGACATATGAATAAAAAGCGGTGAGTGTGCCAAGAGCGTCAGACTTGCGACGGAGAGGGAAGGTCCACACATAATGAGTAAAATCATCCAATATCACCAGATAGTATAAATAGCCCGTGTTGCTAGTAACCGGGGACGTCCAAACATCACTATGCAATAACTGAAACGGAAAGGTGGAAATGTTTGTAGATTCGCTAAAGAGAAGATGAACGTGCTTGCCAAGACGGCAAGCCTCACAAGTGTGATCGTCGACCTTATTACATGAGAAGGAAAAACTCTGAAGAATCTTACGCATAACGGTGGAGTTGGGATGACCAAGACGGGCATGGCAAAGATCGACACTGGCGGCGAAGGCGGCAGGGCGACGGGTGGTGGTGGCGCCGGAGGGATGCACTGGGTAAAGCTCGTCCGGGCTATCACATCGATGGAGCACCATCCGTGTACGGGCGTCCTTCAAAGAAAAACCGATATCGTCAAATTCAACAGTTATAGGATTCTCACGAGCAAGGCGACGAACGGAAATGATATTAGTGACTAAGTCAGGAGACACAAGAACATTAGACATATGCACAGGAGTGGAAGTAGAAGGAAAAGACATATGACCAACGTGAGTAATGGGTAGGGAGGAACCGTTACCAACGGTGATCTGGTGGGAGTATGAGCAGGAGTGGCAGACGTGAGGTTACCGGGATGAGCAGTCATGTGAGCAGTGGCGCCCGAGTCCATGTACCAGTCACCACCGCCACCATAGGAGCTCGGTGATGGGGCGGAGTGCAGTGCGGTGAGCAAGGCCGGGTCCCATGACGGCGGCACCTGAGGAGGGTAGAACCCTCCGTAGGCCGGCGCGGGAGCAACACCGAAGGCCGGAGCGGTGGCGCCATAGGCGGGCGCGGCCCCATAAGCCGGCGCGGCGGCGCCACCATAGGCCGGTGCGGACCCGTAGGCGGGAGCTGGCGGGGGGGGGGGGGGCACCATAGCCGTTGTAAGGAGCGGCGTTCTGCACGGCGAAGAGGGCTTGGTGACCCGCCGGGCGGGGCCCAAGGATGCCCGGAGCCGGAGCCCGAGGCACCAGCATGGAGTACGCGTGGACGACGCCTATCCACGGGTTGGTGTCGTACGTCCATGGGGAAGTCACCTGCTGCTGCTTCTTGTGAGCCCCCCTCGGCGCTGTTATTCTTGCTGCGGCCGCCCAGCGATTCTTGTGGCGCCCGCCACTTCTTTGAAGCGGGGAGGCGGGAAAGCGGGCCAGCGGAGGAAATACCCGAGGCGCTGAGGGGCGGCTGTGGCCTTGGCGCGCAGGTGGGGCGGCGGTGGAGGGGCGCCGCGTGAGGTGGCGGCAAGGGCATGGTGCTGCAGCGCTTCTTGACCCCTTCATCCGGCGCTCCTCCAACCTCAAGTACGCCACAAACTTGGGGAAGGAGGGATCCGGCATCAAGGTGAGGTTGGAGGCGGCGTTGCTGAAGTCCTCGTTGAGGCCGGCGGTGAGCGTGCTAAGGAGGAGGTCGTCGTCCACCTTGGCTCCAATGTCACGGAGCTCGTCCGCCAACGTCTCCAGGCGGCGGCAGTAGTCATCAATGGACTGTTCATCCTGGTGACAGTCAAAAAATTCCTGCTGCAAAAAAAGCGGCGCTGAAGCTTGTTGTCGGTGAAGAAGCCGTTCAGCTTGACCCACATGATGTAGGCGTCGTCGCCGATGCTCACGACCGCGTGGAACAAGTCCTTGGAGATGGTGGTGAAGAACCACCGGATGATCGTGGCGTCGATCGCGGTCCACTCGGCGTCGTCCACCATGGCGCGGGAGTCCACGATGCCATCCACATGGCCCACGAGATTGATCTCACGGAAGAGCAGCGTGAAGTACGTCTTCCACGCGAAGTACGTGGAGTTGGAGGCGTCGAGGATGACGGGGACGCGTGCGTGGACGTTGATGTCGCGGATCTCGACGGGGTCGACGACGAAGGGGTTGGAGTAGGTGGAGGCGTTGGACGACATGGCGGCGGGGTCGTGGGGAGGGAGGCGGCGGCGCGGCTGAAGAGGAGCGGCGCAGCGGCGGGAGGAAGGCGGCGTGGCGGGGAGAGGTGGCGCGGCGTGGGGAGGAAGCCAGTGAGGGAGGCGGAGGGAGGAAAGGTGGAGGCGACGGCTTGGGGCGGCGGCGGCGGTGGCGGCTAGGGTTAGCGGAAGCTGAAAGATCGATTTGCGATATTTACCATGTAGAGAATGATTTGATGCATCAATAATTGATTGATCGTGCACTAGGCATATATATAGGTACAAAGGGTGCGACCGGTATCTTGTCTTCTAAGATACACGTACATACAAAAGGAGACAAATATTACAGGTACTGGATACAGGACCCAGACCTATGTACATGTACACATATTCAACATCCATGAAGCCCTTCGGTTAATCTATTGACCGAACTTTGTTTAAACGCAGAATCTCGTTTTATTTGACCCGTGAAACTAAGTTTAATTTTGGTTTGTTTTTTTCCTGAAACCAGTTCAATTATGTAAAAGTATATTTCATTTTCATAAATGTGTTGAACTGTCCGTTACCACGTGGCATATGTGGTAAGCAATTCAAATAATTAAAAAAAATTATTGTTTATTCATCGAAGATAAGGGCACGTCTTCCGGTCGACAACAAATACGTCTGTGGCGATTTTGTCAATCTCAAGATAATATGCTGGCTCAGTTTCTCAAGATGCACACATGGATTGGATATGGAGTTGAGCAACTTTGATTGTACTGGGTGAAAAAATATGGGCACGGTCATGATTTTTACTCGCCCTGGGTGAACAGACATTGGTGCTACGAGCATGTCTGACAACAGATGATGTCTGCAACTACTGATGAGACCAAAGTACTGCACTGTTTCTTTCTTTTCAGATTTATATTCGCTCGCTCTGTTTCTTTCTTGTTCGTCAGTTCGCCGGCACGTTGAGCGGCTTCGCCACGGAGAACCCGCCGTCCACCATAAGATTGTGCCCGGTGATGTACCTGGCATCGTCGGAGGCCAGGAACACCGCCGCCCTCGCGACGTCCTCGGCGCGCAGCACCACGCCGCCGCCCATCTCGTTGAAGTACTCCTCGAAGACCCGCCTGACCAGCTCCTCCTCCTCCTCGTCGCCGGCACCCGGCGAAGGAAGCCCCAGCATCTCCCTGACGGCGCGCGCGCCCATGGACGTGGCGATGGCGTACGGCGAGATGGCGTTGACCCTGACGCCGCGCGCCGCCAGCTCCGCGGCCGCCGACCGCACCATGCCGACGACGGCCGTCTTGGACACGCTGTAGGCGTGGGGGCCCGACCCGGCCAGCGCGCCGGCCGTGCTGGACGTGCAGAGGATGCACCCCTGGCCGCGCGGCGCCATAGCGCGCGCCGCGTGCTTGATGCCGGCGGCCACGCCGCGGAGGTTGACGGCCATGACGCGGTCGAAGTCGGCCATGTCGAGGCACTCGATCGGGGCGCCCGCGTAGTTGCCGCCCGTGATCCCGGCGTTGTTGAACATGACGTCGAGCCGGCCGTGCCGCGCCACCGCGAGGTCGACGGCGGCCGCCACCTGCGCCTCGTCGGTCACGTCGCAGCGGGTGTAGCATGCCGTGTCCGGGCCGCCGAGCTCGGCCGCCGCGGCGCGGCCCAGCTCGTCCTGGACGTCGGCGAGGACGACCCTGGCGCCGCTCCGGACGAACTCCGCCGCGGTCGCCTTGCCGATCCCGCTCGCCGCGCCGGTGATGACGGCCACCTTCCCGGCCAGCCTCCGAGAGTCGGACGACCCAGAGAGGAAGCGAGACGAGCTTCCCGCCCTTCCTCCCGCTCCGCTCTTGGCCGCGCTACACTCTCAGGAAAACAGAACAGGTGAGCAGCGCAGCTTCAGAACATCAACATGGCGGGTTCGCCATTCTTGATGGCATCGTGTACGTACCTGAGGACGGCGCGCATTGCTCGGAACATCATCTTCGCTCGACTCTAGCAGTAGCAGGCCAGGCAAACCCAAATGTAACCAAGGCTCGAAATATCTTTATAGTACTAATAATCTGCACTACGGAATTGTGCTGAGGGGACAATGTGTGGCTTGCGTGTGTTGAGCGATCGACATCCAGCAAGACGTACTCGGTGGGGGTAGATGATGGACGGGTCGCTGCCATGAATGAGGCGATGAATCAGAGCGCGCGCGCGTTTCACACGAGTGGTCTAAGAAAAATCGTGCTTAGCCTTGGATACGATATCTATCCGACTAACTATGGTAGTTTTTTGTTTGATAGAGTACGATATAGGAGTAGTACACTACTAGTGGTTGAGGTTTTGGCTGGGTACTCGTGTGCTAGCGTAAAATGGTCGTGACAACCCACCAAACTTGTTGTTAGATTCACCTTCTGCTTCTATTTCTGAACTTTTAGCGGATGATGTAAATATTGTTTGATTTTAATAAAGCTAGTCATGATGGAATTTCTCTTAAAAATCAAAGGTAGGCAAGTGTTTGAGGTTTTAACTGGGTACTCAGCGAATGCGCACCCCAGTCCCTCCTCCACGCATGATTTGGTCCGGTCCATGTGCGGGCGTGTGGCGCCCCAGATTTTTCTTTCTTTCATTTTTTGTTTATTTTGTTTTCTTTACTATGAGATTGCTCCCGAATCTAAAATTCTAAAAAGAATGATCAGGATTTTGCCAAAAGTTATAAATCTCATAATTGGTCATGAATTTGAAAGTTGTTCCGATGCCACCACTGCCCTCTGGATTTCAAGCTCTTCTGCAAGTGAAAGAGACTATCTGCATGCGTACGTGTTTTGGCTGGGTACTCAGCGAATGTGCAACACCCCCTCTCCCTCCTCCACGCATGATTTGGTCCGGCTCATGTGCATGCCCGTGGCGCCCCTGATTTTTATTTCTTTCAGTTTTTTGTTTCTTTTGTTTTTTTACTCTAAGCCTGTTCACAAATCTAAAATTCAAAATAAATCAGGATTTTGCAAAAACTTATTAATTTCAGAAATTCTTCATGAATTTTAAAAAAATTCACATACACAAAAAATGTTCACGAATTTACAAAAATGGTCAGGATTTCATAAATTTTCAAGAATCTGAATAATGTTCATGAATTCAAAATATAAAAAACTTGTAAAAATAATAAAAAATAAAAAATGGTCTTGATTTTTTTCATGAATTTGCAATTTGTTCATGTATTTACGAAATGTTCTCAAATTTAAAAAATGTTCAGGAATTCTTAAATGTTCAAGAACCCTCATGAATTCAAAATTAATCATGAATTTGTAAAAAATCACAAAATTCAAAAAAATGTTCTTGAGTTTCAAAATTGTTCCCAAATTTCTGAAAAAGTTCATCGATTGAATGTATTTTAGAAAATGTTAATCCAAACAAAACTGTGTTCGTGAATTTCAAGAAAAATATGACTAAATTTTCCAAAATTATTCTTATATTCAAAAAATGTTCATGATTTCAAATTTTGTTCATGATTTTCGAAGATCTTTGCAAAATCGAAGAAATACGAAAAAGAAAAAATAAAAATATTTGCGATTTTGAAAATGTTCACTGTTTAACAAAATCACGAATATGAAAAAGGTTCATGATTTTTAAATTTTCATGAATTTAAAAGATGGTCATAAAATAAAAAATAGGAAAAAGAAACTAAAGGAAAAATGATCGCTGGATTTGAAAAATGTTCATGATTTCATAAATATTCAAGAATTTAAAACTTGTTCACAAAATGGAAAAGGAAAAATGATCGCAAATTTTGAAAATATTCAAAAATTCATAAATATTCATGATTTCAATAAATATTCACGATTTCAGAAAATGTCCATGAATTTGGAAGATTTTCACAGAATGAAAAAGGGAAAAGGTAAAAAAAGAAAAGGAATAAAATAATGTAAATGAAAAATAAAGAGAAAATAAAAAAAGAAAGCTAGAAAAAGTAACAGGAAAATGAAAATTGAAAAGAAAAGAAAAACATAAGAAAAAGGCAAAAAATAATAAGATAAAAGAAAGACAAACTAGTGAGGGAAGGTTTTAGAATCTCCTCAAAACCAGAGGGGGAAAAACCTCCATGGGTTGGCCGTACAGAGAACATGCACACGCGATATGCTTTAGGTCGCTATTTGGCAGTCTACGCGCCAAGTACGAATAGACATTTTGGTTGTACTTCTGTCTCGCTTCCCCCCCCCCCCCCCGCCCCACCAACTCTGGCCACTGAGTCCCCTTTATCAGCCCAACATGGCCGGTGTATCGGGATTCCAATTCGGACGTGTAAACCCAATAATTGTTGCAAATATGCTCTAAAGGCAGTAATAAATGTTTTTTTCATGTTTGTAATTAACATTTTTTGATGTGTTATGACTGCAATGGTTCTACAGTCTATAATAACCACGAGGCTCAGAGGAAAACTCATGCGCACACGTGAAATAATAAACAACAAAATAGATTTATAGTCTTGCTTCGAAGACTAGTTCAAGTGTTGCATGATGATTTTGTTTTCCTGATCATGGGCATGACAATGTAGGTGGCTCGAGATGAGGGCGACATGGGGATGGCTGTTGGGCGATGGAATTGGTGGGCAGGCAGCCGACTAGGCGGCGGTGCGAGGCGAGGAGGGGAGGCGAGGAAGAGAGAAGAGAACGCAGAGGGGAGGGGAGAGGGCGGCGGTTGCTCTCTCGCACAGAAACGGGAAGAGAGCAATCTGATTGAGGAGAAACCCTATGGGCTCTATGCCTTTATACGTCGTGGCGAAATTGCATCAATGCCCTCGGTGACCCGTCAAAACCATAGGCGAGGCCACAGATTTTTCACCGTGGAGGCCAACACGGGGAGCCCTCCTAGCCACCACAGCTGACAGGGAAGGCCCATGAATGTCTGGCCTCAATGGCCAGTGAGAAACAACCCCGAGGTGAAAAAAATTGTTCATTCATTCGATCCTGAATTTTATTTGACAGTTGAGCTCATCTCAGGGGCAGATCCAATGGTCAGAGTCGCATCAAGCTATAGATCCAACGGTCCATAAGCTCAAATCGCTGAGGTGTGTGCATCTCACGCCGACCCTCAAACCGCCCACATACGCCCGGACCTCTACAACCAGCACCGACATGCACGCTCGCCTTTTACGATGGTGTCGTCCACCTAGGACCCATTCGTAGGTAGGTACACTGCACCCGCTGTCGACGTCGTCCATGGCGGACATCACGCTCCGATAGGTATTCGGTCAAATGCCATAGAGCTTATTTTCGAACGCCATGTTGTTTTTTTGAGTACGAAGGATGGCGGGGTACTCGACCATGGAGGATGAGTTTTTGTATGATGCGTGGTTGGCCATATCCAAGGATTTCGCAGGCAGAAGTAGAGAGTGGCTCTTCTGGCAGCGTGTTCACGATTCGTTTCACGCCCAAAAGCACATTGTGTCCTATGACATGAACATCATCCATGATGGCAATGTGAGATCATTATCATATCGATGGTACGCCAATCACCGTCACCAAATTTTGTGGCACGGTTGATATGATGGAGGTAAGGTGGTCATTGCGCGCGGCAGCCGAGGAGATCGTAAATTTTGCTTCTTCTTGTTCAACTTGTTGATTCATTCATTCAATGTTGCTCTACACATTGTGTAGCCTGCATGTGCTGCCATGATGTATCATGGGTGATGAGGACATGACTACCTTGGATACGACCAAAAATATTGCATATATGCATATTTTTGAGGTGATTTCTAATGCAAACTATGCAATAAATTTTTTATGTTATCCACGACAAAAATACTTCACAGACTTATGTGCCATGTCTAATTGCAGGTGTATGGAAAATTTGTACAATCCACATATCAAGATAAGAGAAGTTTAGGTGTTGTTCAAAAAGTTCTCTCACGTCACTTTTGAGCCAAGAGAATATAGAGTCCAAGTCTCTCACGTTCTGGACTCAGATTCGGACTGCACAGACATACCTGACTCAAAACGCCAAGATTTCTTTCATCCAAACTCCGAATTGGGTGATTGTTTTATTGTTGGAATGTATATTTAGTGCTCGTTCCAACCTAATTGGATTCATCTTCAAATTCGTTCGGAGCGTTGAGATATTGACGAAACAATTTGATGCTGCAGGAGAATCCAAGTCAAGCTACAAGTCCAAAGGTGTTGCATCACCTCCTGTAGGATCGAAAGTATGTCTAGAGGGGGGTGATTATACTATTTGACCAAATAAAAATCTAGCCTTTTCCCAATTTTAAGTTTTGACAGATTTTAGCAACTTAGCAGAAGTCAAGCAATCAACCTACACATGCAAATCTAAGAGTATAGCAGCGAAATGTAAATCATTGCATATGAAGGTAAAGGGAGGAGTTAAGAGGGAGCAAACGCAATGTAGACACGGAGATTTTTGGCGTGGTTCCTATAGGTGGTGCTATCATACATCCACGTTGATGAAGACTTCAACCCACGAAGGGCAACGGCTGCGCGAGTCCACGGAGGGCTTCACCTACGAAGGGTCCACGAAGAAGCAACCTTGTCTATCCCACCATCGCCATCGCCCACAAAGGACTTGCCTCACTAGGGTAGATCTTCACGAAGTAGGCGATCTCCTTGCCCGTACAAACTCCTTGGTTCAACTCCACAATCTTAACGGAGGCTCCCAAGTGACACCTAACCAATCTAGGAGACACCGCTCTCTAAAAGGTAATAGATGGTGTGTTGATGATGAACTCCTTGCTCTTGTGCATCAAATGATAGTATCCCCAACACTCAACTCTCTCTCACAGATTTGGATTTAGTGGAAAGATGATTTGAGTGGAAAGCAACTTGGGGAAGGCTAGAGATCAAGATTCTTGTGGTTGGAATGGAATATTTTGGTCTTAACACATGAGTAGGTGGTTCTCTCTCAGAAAATGTATGCTGGCAGTGTAGGCACGTTCGGATGGCTCCCTCCACGAATGAAGAGTGGTTGGAGGGGTATATATATAGCCTTCACACAAAATCTAACCGTTACACACAATTTACCAAACTCGATGGGACCGAATCATCAAACTCGGTCAGAACGATTTAGTTCAAAATGTGAACGTTAGGCTTTTCGGTGGGACCGACATGTCAACTCGGTGGGACCGATTTCTTTAGGGTTTGGGCATAATGTAATCTCGATGAGACCGATCACATAAAGTCAGTAAGACCGATTTCTATAATAGGCAAACAGGGAGTTGGTCAAGCAAACTCGGTGGGACCGATTCGCTCATTTCGGTGAGACTGAAATGTTACAAAAGGGAAACAGAGAGTTTGCATTTCGAACTCGGTGGGACCGATCGCTCATCTCGGTTAGACCAAAACGTTACAAAGGAAAACAGAGAGTTTGCAATCCCATCTCGGTGAGACCGAGATCCCTATCAGTGAGACCGAACTGATTAGGGTTTCTGGCTATGGCTATGTCAAATGAACTCGGTGGTGCCGGATTGATCAAATCGGTGGGGCCGAGTTTGACTTTTGGTTTGGGACATATGTGGATATGAGAAAGTGGTTGAGGGCTTTTGGAGCATATCACTAAGCATTTTGAGCAAGCAAGCCATTAAGCAACACCTCATCCCCTTTTAATAGTATTGGCTTTTCCTATGGACTCAATGTGATCTTGGATCACTAAAATGAAAATGTAGAGTCTTGAGTTTGAGCCAATATGTGTCCTTAGCATTTTGAGGGGTCCACATTCCTAGTCCATGCCATGCCAATCATTGAACTTTCTGAAATGATCATCTTGAAAGAACATTAGTTCAATGAGCTATATGTTTTTAAGAATTACCAAAACAACCCAGGGATAGTTGCACTTTCAATCTCCTCCTTTTTGGTACTTGATGACAACATATAGATCAAAGCTTCGACAAATGATAATAAGATTGAAATACATCGTCGCTTTGAGAAGTATGTGATAAGCAAAAGCTCCCCCTAAATTTGTGCATTATTTAAAATTTGATTTTGAATGCAAATGCACAATCGATTAGGATCATGGGTTACTCTTCCATGTCACATACATCTTGGTGGAGCGCTCAAAATGATAGAAAGTAAAATATGCACTCATCACCAAGGCAAAGTGAATGATCATATATGAGAGATAAATAATTGCATCATTTAAGCACAAGCATTAATGTAGGATATGATCAAACACATGATCAAACAAGTATCTCACACACATAAACATAAAGTATCAAGCAAGTAAACAAATAAGTATCAACCAAATAGCAAAGGAGATAAAAAGAAGCAAAGCACTCTCTCTCGAAGCCTATGATCGATACACTTTCTTCGCCTTTGGCAACAAGTTACCAAAAAGCTCAAAAAAATGCATAGTACTATGCGTCTCTCTAGGCTTGATATTCGGGAGGTGGCATTGAGAGGACTCCAAGAACGAATGCATCTGTAAAAGTTGTTGGAGCTGGTGGAGTGACAACTAGAGGTGCTACTAATGCTATGGCTGCAGGTGCTGACGTAGTAGCTCTTGTGTCTGTCACAGGCACTGCTGCAGATCTATGTGCCCTAGGCACTCTCTGAAAGGCATCTGTGGTAGCTTTCCCTTTCCTCTCCTCACCTTTTTCCTGGAGCTGCTCAACTGCTGTCTGCATCTCTGTCACTTTTAAATCAAGATCATAGAATTTAGTCTCAATGATCCTTTCCAGGCTTTCTTGGTTCTGAATCAGGGTGGCCAGTCCTTTCTCAATCCTCAAGGTGGCTTGAATAAGATATGCAAGTTGATCTTGCTTTGACTTGAGATAAACTTGTGAAGCCTCTTCAACACTTGGCATCTGGGCTGCCTTCTCAGCTTTTGCTTTCTCCCTCTTCTCTTGAGCCTCACCTGATGTGGGATCTTCAGCATTCATGACAACAGCGTTGTCCTCAAAATCAGGCATCAAGGGAAGATGTTCCTTGTCTAACAAGTATGTGCATGTGCCCATATTGGAGTTTATGAGAACCTGAATGTGTGGAGCATACCCACATGATCTCTTCTGGTCTGTAGCTGTTCTCTTGACTGTCTCAACAATCAGACTCATCACTTTGAACTTTTGGGGCACATCAAACAACTGCAAAAAAAATTATGGAATGGCCTCTGATCATCCTATGATCTCCTGACTTGGGCAACAAAATGTGCCTCAAGATGGTGTTAATAGTGGCCAGACCAGATAGCAAATAGTACACAGAACCTAGCTTGTGAGTCTCCAAGGCCTTGTCAGGAATCTCCTTATACATGTTGGCCATGGAGTTATGAACCTTCTTCTTCTTCTTGGCATATACATCTATGTCATCCTCTTGCTCTTCAGGGGCATTGATCAGTTTGGCCCATTCAGCAACTGTTGATTGGTACCTAGTACCTTCAGACATCCAAACAATCCTGCCATCAGGATAGAAAATGTGTTGTGGAGTAGAATTGCATAATGAGTTCATCATTCCACTTGATCAACTTCTGACCCACAAACTTGTCCACTCCACATAGCCTGAAGCTCTCATGCACTCCTGAAAAATGTTCTTCATTGTCATTAATATATTTCCAATCCGCCCACTTCATATCACAAACAATGGGCTTCTTGTCAAGCAAAACAGTCTCATAAAATCTTGCTGCTCTTTGGTGTGGAACCTGTAATCCATAGCAGTCCTTCTCCTCACAGCATATGGATCAGATTGTCTCCATAGTCTGAGACCTGCATCCTTTCTGATCTTCATGTTTTCTACCACTAGATGATTGTCATCATGGTCTGGGATCTTGGGCTTGAGTTTCCTAAGCACTTGGGCTTCAGCATCATCTTCATCAATCTCAGTTTCAGGCACTGGGGCCTTGTTCTTCTCAGCAATTGGAATATTTCTTGTGCTCCTCTTTGGTGCAGTCTTGGGAGCTAGAGCAGAAGCTTTGGGGGCTGTCTTGGCTTAGAAGGGGCAGCCCCAAACTTGATGGCATCCCCCATCAGCTTTTGAGACTTTGGTGATGGTGCAGCATCCTCTTCCTCTTCTTCATCCTCCTCATCTGGATCTCTCATCATAGAGGATCTCCCAATGACTCTGGCTATGGTCTTCTTGACCCTTTATTTTCTTTTCTTGCCCTTACCAACTCTTTTGGTTCAAGAGTGAACTCAATAGTATCCTGAGTTGAGGCTCTGACCTTAGACATGGGCACTCTCTTGGCAGGTGTCTTATTGTGCAGTCCTGGCTTAGTTGCAGCAGCAGCAACATATTCCTTTTTCAGCACCTTCTTCTTGGAGCTGACCTCTTCCTCAACAGCAACATAATCCTCATCTTCCGAGTCAGAATTTCTCTTCCTCCTTGTCCTCGTAGCTGCTTTGGGCAAGTTTGTTGGGGTGCTCCTGCTACCCTCATCATAGCTGCTAGAGGGACTAGTTCCCTCACTCAAGTTCACCTGCTCTTGTGACTTGTTTTGGCTATCACTCTGATCTGACATGTCTGACACTGCAAGCTGACAACTGACCCTGTGAATAGTTATAGATGAGATAGAGTGGATGAGCATCACAAAGTGCAAAGACTTTGCAAAACAATGAGTCAATAACTTAGTTTTAGTTTTTCACATAAAGCATTTCGGAGCTACCGATTTGTTAAACTCGGTGACACCGAAACAACTTTTGGAGTCTAAACTAGTGAAATCGGTCAGACCGAGCCACAGTTCAGTGACTCCGAGATTGCTAGAGTTTCACTGAAAGTTGAACTCGGTCGCACCGATTTGCATGTTTTGGTCAGACCGAAAAGTGCAAGTGCAATGGCCTAAGCCAAATCGGTGAGATCGATTTCCACAACTCGTCGTTCCGAGATGAGTTCGGCGGATACCTAACCGTAAATTTTCAATCGAATCTAATCTAAAGGATGTTTTTGCTGGACAGGATGATCTCATGCGTGGCAAGGAACATGGCATTTGCTTTGTGCTAAGAATCAGAGTAAAGAACAGCATAAAGATTCGAACTCATACCCTAGTTTGGTGATGAGCTCGCTACGGCGGCAACAGCGGGGTTGAATTCCATTGATAATGATAGAGACCGGCGGTGGGAGGTCGCTGGCGACGAGAGAAAGGTCCGGAGACCCGAGGCGGCAGAGCAGGACACGCACAGGCTTAGAGGTTTTGGAGGAATTTCCAAAATTTGACCCGACGGTATATATATCTTGACCCTGTCGGTGTGGCCGAGTGGAACAACTCGATGGCACTGAGATGCAGAATCGCAAGCGGTTACTGCAACTCGGTGTGACCGAAAAGTTCTAATCGGTTGCACCGAGATTGAAAACCTAGATCAACTCAGTGAACTCGGTCAGACCGAAAAGGATGAATCGGTCAGACCAAAATGCACATAGAGGTTTTTGAAGTTTAAGTCTATGACGAATTGGGGACTCCGAGTGCTCCTCACACAGAGTGTTCGAATCTGACTTGATCAAACTTTGTGATGTAGCACGAATAAAGTTTGAGACGAGAAAAGCATAGATAGCTAGAGGAAGTTCTTAGGCATTCTTGTCCATCCATTTGGGAAAAGAAAAAGAGCCAAACAATCAAAGCAACAAATGGATGTCCTCGAATGAGTAAAATATGCAACCAACATGCTCACACAATAAAATGGCAAATGAAATATGTGACAAAGCATGCACAAACACTCTAGCATCTATCAAGCAATTGGCGATGACTAGGTCATCTATATATGAGTATATTGACTTAGGAGTCAAATGAGAACATTTGATCATAGGTCATACTCATCGCTTAAGCACAAGTGGGGTTACCACTTTTACATAAAGCATTGTTGTGTTCACACCATTAGAGTTGCTTTAGCTCAATATTTAGAGTAAAGCTCCCCTAGATGTGATATCCCCTAAGAGGGATGAACTAACCTTGGGTTTTGGTCGATGATGACTTCATGTAGATGTTGAAGATGTGGATGCTCAATGTTGATGTAGATCATTTGGAGCAATCCATTGGAGTGAGTTGCACTTTCAATACCTACACGGGTTAGTCCCACAAGGAACAAACAAGGATATCCATAGACATAGAGTGAAGTTCATACATGATGATGTCCATGAAAGCATTAGGTTACCTTGTCCCTTGTCTTACCAACAAGAGGGTTTGTGACTCCTTGAACTAGTACAAGATGTGGAAGTTGTTTGCACTTGTCCTTGCCAAAATAATATGAGTGAAGTATGTTGGCGGAGTCACCCTCAAGAACTCTCTAGTTCTTCTTCTTCGGGATCCACATCATCTTGATGGGAATCCTTGGAGTTGTAGTCGTACTTGATGAAGTAGAACTTGATGTAGTCTTGGGAACTGATAACCCACAAGTGTAGGGGATAATTGTAGCCTCTTTCGATAAGTAAGAGTGTCGAACCCAACGAGGAGCTAAAGGTAGAACAGATATTCCCTCAAGTTCTATCGACCACCGATACAACTCTACGCACGCTTGACGTTCGCTTTACCTAGAACAAGTATGAAACTAGAAGTACTTTGTAGGTGTTATTGGATAGGTTTGCAAGATAATAAAGAGCACGTAAATATAAACTAGGGGCTGTTTAGATAAAGAAGCAATAAAGTAAATATAGCGAGTGTGGAAAAGTGGTGGTAGGAGTTGTGAAATTGTCCCTAAGCAATTGACTACTTTACTAGACCGGTAATCACTATTGCAATTATATTTGAGGGAGAGGCATAAGCTAACATACTTTATCTTCTTGGATCATATGCACTTATGATTGGAACTCTAGCAAGCATCCGCAAATACTAAAGATTCATTAAGGTAAAACCCAACCATAGCATTAAAGTATCAAGTCCCCTTTATCCCATACGCAAACAACCTACTTACTCGGGTCTGTGCTTCTGTCACTCACGCCACCCACCATAAGCAAATCATGAACATATTACAAACCCTACAGCGGGAATCCCTCACGCTTGCGCAACACGGAGGGCACAATAGGACAACACCAATAATAAAACATGCAACTCAAACCAATCATAGCAATTCATCAATCACCGATAGGACAACGAAAATCTACTCAGACATCATAGGATGGCAACACATCATTGGATAATAATATGAAGCATAAAGCACCATGTTCAAGTAGAGGGTACATCGGGTTGCGGGAGAGTGGACCGCTGTAGATAGAGGGGGGAAGGTGATGGAGATGTTGGTGAAGATGACGGTGATGATGATGGCCCTGGCGGTGTTCTGGCGCCACCGGGAGAGAGGGGGAGAGAGAGCCCCTCCTTCTTCTTCTTCCTTGACCTTCTCCCTAGATGGGAGAAGGGTTTCCCCTCTGGTCCTTGGCTCCCATGGCGTGGGAGGGGCGAGAGCCCCTCCGAGATTGGATCTGTCTCTCTGTCTCTCTCTGTTTCTGCGTTCCCAGATTCTTCCCCTTCACCGTTTCTTTTATATCCGGAGATCCGTAACTCCGATTGGGGTAAATATTTCACCCAGATTTTTCTCATAAAATTAGCTTTCTTGCGGCAAAAGAAGAGCGTCAACCGCCTTACGAGGGGCCCACGAGGGTGCCAGGCGTGCCCAGGGGGGAGGGCGCGCCCCCCTGTCTCGTGGCCACCTCGGGTACCGTTTCGTGTTGATTCTTCCTTCGGAAAATCTCAAATATTCCAAAATAATTCTCCATCCGTTTTTATCCCATTTGGATTCCGTTTGATATTGGGTTTCTGCGAAACATAAAATATGCAACAAACAGGAACTGACACTGGGCTCTGGATCAATATGTTAGTCCCAAAAATAATATAAAAAGTTGCCAAAAGTATATGAAAGTCGAATAATATTGGCATGGAACAATCAAAAATTATAGATACGACGGAGACGTATCAGGAACCCACTTGACCAAGGCCTTGGGAGCTTCTTCAAATGCATCAATCTCATCTTGAAGCTTGTCCTTGCCTTTTTGCTTGTGGTCTTGTGGTGGAAGATCATCTTGAGCTTGTGTCCCCTTGAAAGAAGTAGGATCATACTTCTCTTGTTGAGGAACAAACTTCGTCTTGGGGTATTGATCTTCTTCCCACTCAACTCCATTGGCATTGAACTTTCGTCCAAAACCAACACCTAGATTCTTCCAGTGCCTTCCTTGCTTGCGTACAATTTCCTCAAATTGCTTACTTCCGGCAAGACTCTTGTAAACACCTTTCTCTATAATTCCCTTCAATAAGCTATTTTCTTGATCAAGTGTAACTTGGCTAAGAGAATCATTAGTGGAATCAAGAGAACTACTAGAAGCAACAACATTGGATTTAACATGATTATTGTTACTACTAGAATAAGAATCTTTCTTGTTCTTGTTGCTAGATTTTACTTGTGGCATGTAAGTAGACAAGAGTAAACGCTTGGCAATGTAAGAAGAACTTTTCTTACGAACATCATCATTGATTACTTTTAAGAACCCATGCTCTTCCTCAAGGTTGAGCTTTTCAAAGTGTAGCTTCTTATGAGTCTTTAAAAGCTCTCGGTGATCTTCTAAGGTAGTTTCATGAGCTAACTTAAGAGTGTTTAGTTATTTAGTTAGACGATCAATCTCCTTCTTATCATCGTCATTCGTTTATCTTGATTAGCATGATTAATAGCAATTTCATCATAGTTTTCATCACTAGAGTTGTCAACAAGTAAATCACCATCACCTAGCAAATCATCTTCATCACTATTGAAATCAACATACTTGGGGTGTGATACCTTTGGGCCTTTAGCCATGAAGCATCTTCCAATTCCTTCATTTGGCGATTCAAATATCTCATAGGAGTTGGTTGACACAAGTGCTAGATCGGCAACACCTTCATCTTGAGTATATTCGGAGTCAGAGTGATAACTTCGCTCGGAATGGTGGTCGGAGTCGGAACCGGATACCCATTCACCAATGTGAGCTTGATGTCTTCGTTTTGTGTAGCTCCTTGATGATTTGTCCTTCCTTTCCAAATCCTTGCTTCTGCGAGAGGTTCTTCGTTCATAACGATCGTCTCTACTCCTTCTCTCTCTTGGAGGTGATTCTTCTCTTCTACTTCTCTTTTTTGGTGAGTCTTCTCTTCTTTTGTAGGGAGACGTACACTCATTGGAGTAGTGTCCGGGTCTTCCACAATTGCAGCAATTGCGCTCACGACTAGAAGATCTTTTGTCATTGTAGGACCTTGACTTGGAACTTGTTTCCTTGCTTCTACTCTTATAGAACTTGTTTAAGTTCTTCACCATTAGACTCAATTCCTCATTGAAGGCTTGTTTCTCACTTGATGATGTAGGAGCATCACATGAGGCTTTGTAAGCACCACTTGACTTGTTGAGAAGCTCTTCTTTATCCTTGAGTGACATCTCATGAGCAAAAATTCTTCCAATGACTTCTGTTGGCTTGAGATCTTTGTAATTGGGCATCATTTGGATTAATGTGCACACAGTGTCATATTTTCCATCCAAGGCTCTTAGGATCTTCTTGATGATGAATCTATCGGTCATCTCCTCACTTCCTAAGACGGCAATCTCATTTGTGATGAGAGCAAGCCTAGAGTACATTTCAGCGACACCTTCACCATCCTTCATTTTGAACTTGTCAAGCTGATTTTAAAGCACATCCAATTTGGATTCCTTGACAGAGTCGGTACCTTCATGCATATCAATCAAAGTATCCCCAATTTCCTTTGCATTCTCAAGACGGCTGATTTTGTTGAATTCTTCGGGGCACAATCCATTGAAGAGGATATCGCAAGCTTGAGCATTGTATTGCAGCATCTTCAACTCTTCCGCGGTAGCTTCACGGTTCGATTCTCTCCCGTCAAAGAATTCACATTGCAAGCCAATACACACAATAGCCCAAACGGCGGGGTTATGTCCAAGAATATGCATTTTCATCTTATGCTTCCAACTAGCAAAATTAATACCATCAAAGTAAGGACCTCTATGGTGATAATTTCCCTCGCTAGACGCCATACTCTCCTAGGTTATGAAACCAAGGCTATGATCACCAAAGCTATGGAAATCAAGGCAAATGGAGACCAAAGCTCTGATACCACTTGTAGGATCGAAAATACGTCTAGAGGGGGGGGGTGATTAGACTACTTGACAAAATAAAAATCCAGCATTTTCCCAATTTTAAGTTTTGGCAGATTTTAGCAACTTAGCACAAGTCAAGCAATCAACCTACACATGCAAATCTAAGAGTATAGTAGCGGAATGTAAATCATTGCATATGAAGGTAAATGGAGGAGTTTAGATGGAGCAAACGCAATATAGACACGGAGATTTTTTGCGTGGTTCCGATAGGTGGTGCTATCGTACATCCACATTGATGGAGACTTCAACCCACGAAGGGTAACGGCTGCGCGAGTCCACGGAGGGCTCCACCCACGAAGGGTCCATGAAGAAGCAATCTTGTCTATCCCACCATGGCCATCACTCACAAAGGACTTGCCTCACTAGGGTAAATCTTCACGAAGTAGGCGATCTCCTTGCCCGTACAAACTCCTTGGTTCAACTCCACAATCTTGACGGAGGCTCCCAAGTGACACCTAACCAATCTAGGATACACCACTCTCCAAAAGGTAATAGATGGTGTGTTGATGAAGAACTCCTTGCTCTTGTGCTTCAAATGATAGTCTCCCCAACACTCAACTCTCTCTCACGGATTTGGATTTGGTGGAAAGATGATTTGAGTGGAAAGCAACTTGGGGAAGGCTAGAGATCAAGATTCTTGTGGTTGGAATGGAATGTCTTGGTCTCAACACATGAGTAGGTGGTTCTCTCTCAGAAAATGTATGATGGAAATGTAGGCACGTTCTGATGGCTCTCTCTACGAATGAAGAGTGGTTGGATGGGTATATATATAGCCTCCACACAAAATTTAACCGTTACACACAATTTACCAAACTTGGTGTGATCTAATCATCAAACTCGATCAGACTGATTTAGTTCAAAATGTGAATGTTAGGCTTTTCGGTGGGACCGACATGTCAACTCGGTGGGACCAATTTCATTAGGGTTAGGGCATAACATAATCTCGATGATACCGGTCACATAAACTCGGTAAGATCGATTTATGTAATGGGCAAACAGAGAGTTAGTCAGGCAAACTCGGTGGGACCGATTCGCTCATTTCGGTGAGACCCAAACGTTACGAAAGGGAAACAGAGAGTTTACATTGTGAACTCGGTGGGACCGATCGCTCATCTTGGTTAGACCAAAATGTTACGAAGGGAAACAGAGAGTTTGCAATCCCATCTCGGTGAGACCGAGATCCCTATCGGTGAGACCGAACTGATTAGGGTTTCTGGCTATGGCTATGTCAAATGAACTCGGTGGCGCCGGATATATCATATTGGTGGGGCCGAGTTTGACTTTTGGTTTGGGACATATGTGGATATGAGAAAGTGGTTGAGGGCTTTTGGAGCATATCACTAAGCATTTTGAGCAAGCAAGCCATTAAGCAACACCTCATCCCCTTTTAATAGTATTGGCTTTTCCTATGGACTCAATGTGATCTTGGATCACTAAAATGAAAATGTAGAGTCTTGAGCTTGAGCCAATATGTGTCCTTAGCATTTTGAGGGGTACACATTCCTAGTCCATGCCATGCCAATCATTGAACTTTCTGAAATGATCATCTTGAAAGAACATTAGTTCAATGAGTTATATGTTGTTAGGAATTACCAAAACCACCTAGGGATAGTTGCACTTTCACCTCCACTTGGGTCCATTGGCCTTATACGACCTAGGTTAGTTTTAGGCTGCCTTAGGACGTCCTCTCACCTCCTTGGCAGCCACCCCTTGCTTCTATATAAGTAGATCAATCTAGTAAAAAATTCTTGGGTTTTGTTTTGATTAAAAGTTTGCCATAGCTGCAACTTCGCGTACTTTGTTTGTGTTCAACGACCAGACCAAAACGTCACTGAACCCCACTTTCATCAATAAATATTTTCACTTATATTCAGAATATCCAGATTGCAATCTCAGTTTCTTGCTTGTTCTTCGTTTGCTTGCAGGAAATAAACCCTCGTGGTCCGGTTGTTCGTGCTCCGGCGTGGTCAATAAACCCTCAGAAGTTGGTTTAGCGATTGCTAAGGCGCGATTTCATACGTTCGTAGTCGGATCGTCAAAGTCGACTCCCACATAAAACGATAGCTATCTCATCGAAACATCGGGACCCCTTCGCCTCTATCAAGTGGTATCGGTTTTTAGGTTGCTCGGTGAGAATTTCCAGTTATCCCTAGATTAGATTTATTTTCTTACCTACTATACCAGAAAAGGCCATAAAAATGTTAGATATGTTCATTCTTTGTCCAAGCCAGTCCGAGCCCTTGCAATTTTCTTTTCGTTGCTTGCATAGTTGAATTTTTGGTTGCATCATCGTGTCGAGTTGCTGGTCTTAAGTTCTAGTTTGTTTAGAGTTTCGAGTTCTACTCACATTAGTCACGTCGCCGCTGCATCGTTATCCCTCCCGTTGTCCACCACCCCATCCATCAATTTCCACCACGTGTTACCCATCGTTCATTGTCATAATCATAGTTGAGGTCGTTCACATCTTCGCTTGATCCAATCTAGAACTTATCTAATTTTTTTTGGAAAGAGTGAGTGAGAGAGAGAAAAAGTAAGAGAAAAAAGGAGAGAAAGAAAAAGAAAAAAGTGTGAGAAAAAAAACAAATTTCGGATCTATCTAGACTCAATCTCGTACCTGAATTTCAGATTGGAATCTGTTTTGTGCATTGTTCAGTAAAACAAACATATCTTTTTTCATACGAAGTCCATTTTGCCTCCACAAGTACTCAAATTAAAGCTAGCAACGAGGAACATCTGAATAGTTGCAAAAACTAGTTCAATATTTGACACCTCAAAACGGGCTTCTAAATATGACTTTTTGCCCTCTAAAGTTCGTGAACACAGCTTGTTCCAATTTTTTAGGCCAGTTTTAGATTTTTTGACTCCTCATATCAACTCGGAATTGAGTGATTCTTTTTGCGTTGGAACCTTGAGTCAGTAGCATTCTGTAGAAAAAATATCAAAAAAATTGGCACAAACTTTTCCAGAGCAAAGTTGGAGAGAGAGAGTTGTTGACAGTAGTTCTCATCATTATCTTTACTGCCATTGTGATCTTCACTTATATATTGTCGTCCAGGGCTATTTCATATCCTTTTATTGATGCTAGTTCCGCTATGCCGTGACTTCATTAGTGTTCTAGGCTCGCGTCTCTAGTCTGGTCTAGCCTAGGACCAACACGGTACCTTCGTTGAGCGTTTATTGCTTCTCTGAATTGATTATTGCTAATCTTTTACTACCATATATTTATGTCTTTTAAGCTCCACATATTTATACACCGTGTATACGTACGTTCCCCTGGTAATTGTGAAGGAAATACGCCCTAGAGGCAATAATAAAGTTATTATTTATTTTCTTATTTCATGATAAATGTTTATTATTCATGCTAGAATTGTATTAACCGGAAACTTAGTACATGTGTGAATACATAGACAAACAGAGTGTCACTAGTATGCCTCTACTTGACTAGCTCGTTGAATCAAAGATGGGTAAGTTTCCTAGCCATAAACATGAGTTGTCATTTGATTAACGGGATCACATCATTAGAGAATGATGTGATTGACTTGACGCATTCCGTTAGCTTAGCACTTGATCGTTTAGTATGTTGCTATTGCTTTCTTCATGACTTATACATGTTCCTATGACTATGAGATTATGAAACTCTCGAATACCGGAGGAACACTTTGTGTGCTACCAAACATCACAACGTAACTGGGTGATTATAAAGGTGCTCTACAGGTGTCTCCTATGGTACTTGTTGAGTTGGCATAGATCGATATTAGGATTTTTCACTCCGATTGTCGGAGAGGTATCTCTGGGCCCTCTCGATAATGCACATCACTATAAGCCTTGCAAGCAATGTGACTAATGAGTTAGTTGTGGGATGATGCATTATGAAATGAGTAAAGAGACTTGCCGGTAACGAGATTGAACTAGGTATTGAGATACCGATGATCGAATCTCGGGCAAGTAACATACCGATGACAAAGGGAACAACGTATGTTGTTATGCGATTTGACCGATAAAGATCTTCATAGAATATGTAGGAGCCAATATGAGCATCCAGGTTCCGCTATTGGTTATTGACCGGAAACGTGTCTCAGTCATGTCTACATAGTTCTCGAACTCGTAGGGTCCGCACGCTTAACGTTCGGTGACGATAGGTATTATGAGTTTATGTGTTTTGATGTACTGAAGGTAGTTCGGAGTCCCGGATGAGATCGGGGACATGACGAGGAGTCTCAAAATGGTCAAGACATAAAGATCAATATATTGGACGACTATATTCATACATCAGAAAGGTTCCGAGTCATTCGGGTATTTTTCAGAGTATGGGAGAGTTACGGGAATTCATATTGGGCCTTAATGGGGCATACGGGAAAGGAGAGAAAGGCCTCAAAGGTTGGCAATACCCCTCCCCATGGACTGGTCCGAATTGGACTAGGGAGGGGGGGCGCCCCCTTCCTTCCGTCTCCTTCTCCCTTTCCTTTTTCCTATTCCATGTGGGAGGTGGAATCCTACTAGGACTAGGGACTCCACACTTGGGCGCGCCCTATGAGGGCCGGCCTCCTCCTCCCTCCATCCTTTATATACGTGGCCAGGGGGCACCCCATAGACACACAAGTTGATCATTGATCTTTTAGCCGTGTGCGGTGCCCCCTCCACCATAATCCACCTCGGTCATATCGTAGCGGTGCTTAGGCGAAGCCCTGCGTCGGTAGCAACATCATCACCGTCATCACGCCATCGTGCTGATGGAACTCTCCCGCAAAGCTCTGCTGAATCGGAGTTCGTGGGACATCATCGAGCTGAACGTGTGTTGAACTCGGAGGTGCCGTACGTTCGGTACTTGGATCGGTCGGATCGTGAAGATGTACAACTACATCAACCGCGTTGTCATAGCGCTTCCGCTTTCGGTCTACGAGGGTACGTGGACGACACTCTCCCCTCTTGTTGCTATGCATCACCATGATCTTGCATGTGCGCAGGAAATTTTTGAAATTACTACGTTCCCCAACAAATCGCTTTACTCAATCTTCAGAGTTATTTGACATCGCTGGTTGCCTGTCACCACCTGCTGCATGGTAAGAACTTGTAAGATATTGATATTTGCTTTACTTGGGCGCTTTACCACCACATCCTAGTAGTTCATAGGAACATTATTCTCGAATTTTGTTTCTTGTTTGTACTAATCATGACAGGTTCCGTAGATAGAAGTTTTTTGGACGACGGATACATCTTCACCATCACGAGAGATGGGACAACACACACAAGCACAACGCCAGGTTATCTCTTTACTGTCATTTAAAGGTAGATTTAATCCTGCTATTTATCTAGCTTGGGAGCTTGAAGTAGAACATCTTTTTAGTCACCATGATTTTTCCAAACTTGAGAGAGTACAAGCTACCACTGGAGCATTTACTGGTTTTGCTTCTATTTGGTGGAGTGTGCATTGTAAGAAAAACATTGATAACCAACCCACAACTTGGAAAGATTTGATAGCTATAACGAGACATCAATTTGTTCCTACTTACTATCATCGTGAATTGCTTCGCAAATTAGAACAATTAAAACAATGCAGTAACAATGTTCATCATTACCACCATGAGTTCAAATCATATATGCATCATTGTGACATAGAAGGATCTGAGGATGATACAATGAATAGATTTTTTGGTGAATTGAACCATGATATTCACGTAAGATTTTTAGTATATTCCTCGTTGCATTACTAGTATGAATGTTCGCGCTTGTATCTTTGAGAGACAGATACAGGAGGATGCATTGGGTGACTACAACAACAACTATTCCAGTTCATGTTCATCACCACCGGTTCGTTCCTCCACTGTTGCACCTACTAGAGCAGCCACACCTCATATTGTGAGTGCAACATCATCTCAATAGTAGTTACATTGTCATCGTCCGTACCTACATCAGCTACGTCTTTGCGACAAGGTAACAATAAAGGTATTGATGATATAACTTCACATGAGAATGATGCATGCCTAGTTAACTTGAATACATCATGTGTTGAGTTACCTGTTGATTTGAGCACACTACCTATTTTAGAGAATCATGTTAGTGTCATGACTGTGTCATGTGATCAAATAGCTGAAATACCAACAATTTCGAGTGCACCCATTGAATGAACTGTTGATGCAAAAGAACCAATGTTTAATCATTTTGATATGACCTCTAATCTTGGTGATGATTCTGTGTCAAATGACTTATTGCATGTTTGCTTATTTAAGCATGTTGTAGCATATAAATTTGATGCAAATAAGGTTTATTCACCAATGTTGGGATGGTTTAATGATGGACATTGTCAATCTTTTGATATGAATAAGAGCTTCACTTTATATGTGCAAACTGAGTTGTAATATTTTCATGTCTTCTACTTCTTGTGATAATATTTTGGCTTTATATTTTATGAACTATGAAAGTTACTCATGTATACATGTGCCATATGTGCAAAACTAAGGAAAGTAAAAATGGATGACATATACATATACAACATGTACACCTTGTTTCTTTTATTAGCTAGCCACATTTCAGATTAAGCAACGTCGAGGATGGCTTTGTTTTCAAGAAGGCGAGGATGATGAGGACATGAATACCTTGGATACGACTAAAAATATTGCATATATGCATATTTGTGAGGTGATTTCTAATGCAAATTATGCAATAATTTATTTATATTATCCAAGACAAAAATACTTCATAGACTTTTGTGCCATGTCTAATTACAAGTGTATGGAAAATTTATACAATCCACATGTGAAAATAAGGGAAAATAGAAGTTTAGGCGTTGTTCAAAAAGTTCTTTCACGTCACTTTTGGGCCAAGAGAACACAGAGTGCAAGTCTCTCACGCTCTGGACTCAGATTCGGACTACACAGACATACCTGACTCAAAACGCCAAGATTTTTTCATCCGGACTCCAAATTGGGTGATTTTTTTGTTGGAAAATAAATTTCATGCTCATTCCAACCTAATTGGATTTACCTTCAAATTCGTCCGGAGTGTTGAGGTATTGACGAAACAATCTGACACTGCAGCAGAATCTGAGTCAAACTACAAGCCCAAATGTGTTGCATCACCTTAGCTTGGGCCCATTGGCCTTGTACGACCTAGGGTTAGTTTTAGGCTACCTTAAGACGTCCTCCCACCTCCTTGGCTGCCACTCCTTGCTCCTACACTAGTGAATGGCGCGCCACCTGGTGGCGCCTCCTGAGGCGTTATGGTGCGCCACTAATTAGGTTAATGCATCTGCATGACGATAATGTTGGAGATATGCCCTAGAGGCAATCATGTATGATGATATTTCCTATGTGTTTATGAATAAAGATAGTCCTTGGACATTATCAATGATGTGTATCGCCGGCACGTGACTTGTTTGTGGGACTATACATTGTATGATGACTGTCCTAAAAGGTCCCTAGTCGAAAGGGCTGTGTGGACGACGGCCGACTAGACTAGCATATGACACGGTCGATGGCTCGGTCTCACTAGCCATGGAGCATTGGATGCTAACCGGATAATATGGACTTGGAAAGGTCTGGTCGGATTCGACATAGTCGGATCCGAGTCGAGATAAGGTCCGAGTCGGACGGACCCAACTATGAGACGCAGCGATATGTCATCTTTGAGTCTCTAGTACAACATACGTTCTATGTCCTAAGACCTGAGTGACGCATGTACTCGAGATGGTGATAGACTTGCTTTGGGCCGACCAAACGCTACTCCGTGGATCGGTAGTTACAAAGGTAGGTTTGGGTTTGTCCAATCCCATGCTGCGAGACATGGTCGAGCAAGATGGGATTTGCCCCTCCGATCGGAGAGATATACTCTGGGCCCCTCGTGTGATCCGACCAGAACAGCATGGCCATGCGACAAGGATTATGAGATAATCCGGATAGTGGTCGGTATCCTTTGGAACGAGAAAGAGGTCGGGCTAGCACAAGGATGACAGTCTCGCCTTGAGCGACAACATATATCGTGTGGAAAAAGGAATGTAAGTATGATGTACAGGTTCGCTTAACCAGCTTCATCGCTCGCTTGGTGGTCGGCACGCCTTGCTAGAGGCCGCTACCAACCGCATGTGTCGGAGGTGATCCGAATCGTGACCAAGCCGACTTGAACCTAAGGGGTCGCGCTTAAGGGAAGGAACCTACGAGGTCGGTTCGTAGGACACTGGTCGGATGTGATCCGAACTGGACTAGGAACGTGACCGAGTAGACTTTGGGCTTTAGGGTCCGTGCGAGGCCCAAGTGTTGAGCTCGCGACGGACGCCTATATAAAGTGGAGGTGCGGCACACCAATCAGGAGTGAGAAAGCTTTTGGCCTCAGGAGGCAGATCGCTTCGGCCTCAGGAGGTAGATCGCTTCGGCCTCAGGAGGTAGATCGCTTCGGCCTCAGGAGCCACCTCCACTTGCCGCCGACTGTGTGATCGGACCTAGCAGTCCGCCGCACGACGTTCCTCCCGCACGCGCGGATACCGTTAGAGGCGGTGCACTTGCGCCGCTCCGGCGAACTCGTACGTGGGATCGGACGACCGGCCGCTCGAGGGAGATCGAACGAGGAGGAGACGATCCACGCGGACGCGCTGCCCCAACTCTTCTTCCGTTGCACGGCACTGCGCGTCTAGTGGTAACGAACTGTGATCCATCTCCCGTAGCATGTTCCTGGATGTTCTGCGCGTAGGAATTTTTAATTTGCAGTCGACGCACCCTACCGTAGAACCCAACAAATAATGGTTTGCTTCATGCAGGCATCAGGAACATCCGCAACAATGCACATGAGTGTAAGAGAACTGACAGTGGAAGACAGGATATTAATCATGATGATAAACACATACGAACCCATAGGTAGCATGTGCTGATATCTAGATGATCCATTACAGGTTCAGATGGTTCAAAAGTAAAGCAATCTACCTAATCAAGACGTCATCCGACTTGAACATCACCAGCAATCATGATTTTCACAAAGAAACATGCATAAAACATAGGGGTTGGGTAGTGCGTCTATCAGAAGCTCAACACCCGCCTCCCCACCATGGTCATCTGCTCGGCAGACTTCACAACCACCATTTTCCGGTCAAGCAGGATATGTGAAATCTTTGTAATAGTACTTGAAAATGAGTGAAGATAACCAGTATGATTCTATAGAATAGAGTTTAGTAGTTCACTGCTTGGCCATTGAGTGAAAATACGTGAAAGCTTCATAGAAAGAATAGTTATCAGAAAACTAATACCCATGAAGCTAGTAATGCAATATTGTAGTTGACATTCCAATGATAAACATTGCAACCGAGTTTTACTACATATTTCACAAAGAGTTCAAAAATGCAAGAGTATTGTTGGTTTGAACTCTCCCAAGCTTTGCTCAAAACTACCTACCACGATGAAAATGCATAGAACAATGCTTGTGTGAATGTTGCTACATCACTGGTTCACTGTCAGGACCCCGATCCTAAGTCACACCGATCTAGCATGTAACACCTCATATCACTTTGCGGCCTCACGCACGGTATTCCCACGGGTGTCGCCTTACCATGGCCCGGGACCGTTTGCGTCTTTTGGCTCACGTATATGATAGTGTCGCTAGCATCCATATGACAAAGAACCGGGCCGACATGGCTAGTCGTGAACCCAAAGCGGCGCTAACCTATGAGGACAGGCATACATGAATCACATCGAGCATGTCGGTCATCAACGTATATATTCGGGCTGTAGCACTGGGCTAACAGGACTCCGGTATCCCGGGCTGTAGCAGGCTAGGCAGGACTCCGAATAACACCGCGTGACATTTCCCGAAGGATGACATATAGGAACGAAGTGAAACACATGCCGGCGATCAAGTGTCCAAGCGGTAGTCTTTGGGCTAGCGAGGACCCGGTGAACCGGGCTGTAGCGGACTACTATCGCTCAGAAGCACGAGACTACATTTCCCCATATGAGAGGCTGCCAAGGATAAACAACTAGTTTGTCGGATCCCACACATACCAAGCATTTCAAACATACACACATTATGCTCAATATGCGTAGATACAACATGGCATCACAACATAACTCTACGACTCAAATATTATTCAATAGGCTCAAGAGCGAGATATTACAAACATGGGTCTCATGACCCAACACTCGAGCATACAAGTCAAAGCACAAGCGGAAGCTAATCATGTCCGAGTACGCATAACTATAAATGAAAAAGGCTGAGAAGCGACTATCTACAGATCTGCCAAGGCACAAGATCGTAGCTGAGGTATCAAGCTAACCGTCAAGTCCAAGCGGAACTACTAGCGAGACTAAAGTCTCTCGCAAAACATAAAATAAGCAAACGTGAGTACAATTGTACTCAAAGAAGACTTACATCGTAACTAACTACATATGCATCATTATCAAAAGGGGTGGTGGAGTTTGATGCAGCAAGCCAGCTTTGACTCGGTGGCTATCCCGAACTTGACTGCAAGTAACTCTTTTGAGGTGGCGCTACGAGTCCACATATTCACCATATCAATACACCACTATGGACCCGCTCCCGTTTTCCCTACGAGAACGCCATCCATAGCACTCACGCTTATCTTGCGTATTTTAGAGTATCCACTTTCACTTGTCTATGAACTATGCAAGGGGTCCAAGTTTCCATATCCGAGGAATCCGGCTATTGAATAGATAATGATAACCCCGCAGGGTGTACTTCTTCACACGCTCTCGCCACTTATCGCCTCAGACATCGTCATGTACCTCGGCAACCTTCAAGCGGAAGCCGGGCGAGGGAGTCGGCCACGACCAGACTAACCACACAAGTCTCTAGTCCAGGTTCATTGCCTATTCGGGTTCCATCCGCAAGGAGATCCGGCCGGGGTGTCGCTCACGGCCCCAAACGATGTGAGCAGGGTTCCCAAGCCCACCAACCGGTGCCACTTGGTACACCGTACATCAGGTGCCTAGTCTGTCCCAAGCCCACCTGCACGGGTGCCACTTGGTAGACTACTAACACTACCTACAAACACGAAACTAGTTGCAACTCACGGATGAGATCAAGTTGATTAATAAGTCGAGAGGGGTCGAGTTACGGAACCCAATGTGTGGTAGTAACTGTTCATGGATCACAAACACAGAACTCAGTTCACGAGGACGGCTGCAATGAGACAACCCACCATGTACTCCTACATGGCCTCTCACCGCTACCTTTACCAAATCGTGTTCACACACTTAGCTCACACACAATAGGACATGTTCACCACTTTCCAATTCATTCCCGATGAATCAGACCTGACTCAACTCTAAGCGATAGCAGGCATGACAAACAAGCATAAATGAGTAGGCACAACATGGCTCAAACAATTCCTACTCATGCTAGTGGGTTTCATCTAATTCTTGTGGAATGACAGGTCATGCAAAGGATCAAGGGGTTCAGCTACCGCAGCAAGTAACACATGAGACGTTGTTGTCCTAATGCGATAAAATAGAGCGAGGCGAGAGTGGGATTATATCGGAATGAACAAGGGGTTTTGCTTGCACGGCACTTGAAGATAATATAGTTCTTCATCGGTGTCATCGAACTCATCGTCGGTACATCGTCTCTAGGGAGGAACAATTACCGGCAAACAAGAGAGAACACAATCAATGCAATGCACATTCACATGAATGACATGTCATATTAAGGTACTGAATTCACCTAATGCAATAATAATCCAAGTTAGTTGAAGTGGAATTCAAACAAGGTTGAACTCCAACTCCAAATGTTATTTCATAAATTACCCTAATCATGATTCATCCTATTCAGTGAGGTTAACTTGTTCAAACATGCATGATCATGGCATAAACAGATTCTTCATATTTTTCTGATCATTTTTCATATATAAATTATTTCCATCCGAGTTGCGGTTGAATTTATATGATTTTTAGAAGTTTAGAGTATTTTACGGAATTTCCTGAATATAAATAAATCCGAAAAAAGAATATTGCGCCACATTGCGTCACTATGACGTCAGCGGTCAACTGCGGTGGTCCAGGTCAAACCACGACCTGCGGGGTCCATCGTCAGTGGCAGAGGCGCTAATCCCGCGTTGACTTCGGGCTTTGACACGCTGCGGGGCCCGCCGTTGTCTAAGGGTGGTTAGCTGGCGAGGGATTAGTGCTAATGACGAGGCCACGTCGGCTCGCCGGAGTTTCACCGACGGGCGACCCAAAATCGCGGCGGCAACTCGCCGGAGTTGGGCTGCGGCGACGGATGGATGCGAAGGCCACGGAGGGTAGCCCGCGCCGACCGCGCGTCTAGCAGGGTGATCGGAGGGTCTCGGAGTCGCCGGAGATGACGACGGCGAGCACAGAAGCGGTGGCCGGAGCTCGGGCGAGCTCGGGGTCGAAGCCACAGCGGCCTTGGCGATGCGGGGTTAACACCTACGGCGTCTACGCGGTGCGGCGAGGACGTTGACGCATGCCCGGGACCAAATGGTCACCGGGCGTCATCGCCGGCGAAGCTTTGGCGGCGGCTGTCGAGTGAGAGAGTGCGGCGGCTACGGTGAAATTGAGCATGAGGAGAGAGAGGGGGCGAGGAGCTCACAAGGGGTCGGGAGGCAGCTCAGCGGGCTCGGGAAGCTCTGTGACGGCGAATCGAGGCGTCGGCGGTGGCGAACTTCGAAGATGAAGAGAAGGGCGGCTGCTCGGGGCCTCCGGCGCCGTGTGTCTCGGCAGAGAGGGCTAGGGCGACGGGGCGGATCTTTTGGGTGCAGCGGCAGGGCGAGAGGTGGCCGGTGGCCGCGGCAAACGGCGACGGTGGCGACGAGGCCGCTCGGTCCGGGCGAGAGAGAGGGAGCAGAGGAGAGGGAGGGGTCGGGAGAGAGTGAGAGAGATCCAGGGCACGTGGCTCTCCGTGGCGTCGTCTAGGAGGGGCCGGGAAGCAGGAGGTGGCGGGGAAGCGGGAGGTGGCGCGCTGGCGCTGATCGCCGTCCCTCCTCTGCCCTCGGGCAGAGGTAGGCGACAATGGCGTTCGGTTGGTGGTGGGCCACCAACCGGGCCAGCGAGGGAGGGAAAGAAGGTTGGGCGGGTGGGCTGCAGGTGAGGCCAGTGCAGTTCTCTCCTCTCTTTTATTATTTCTGTTTTTTATTTTACATTTGTTTTAGTTTAGTAAAATACTAAACTATTTAAATAAATCCTGAAAATAATTGTGGGCATTAACTAAATTATTACAGAGGCCCTTAACTATTTTCAGAATTGTTGGAGCATTTAAAAATAATATTAATAGTATTTAAATGCCCCAATTCAAATACAATATGGTTTATTCAAAATCCAAAATGTCTTGGAAAAATATCCATCACCTCTGGGTATGGTTTTCACCTTTTTCCATTAATCATGAACATTTTTGCAAACCACTTTGGGTTCTTGAAGATATTTTGAAGTTGAACCTAATTGAATTGTTTTAGTGCTAGGGCTTGATCATCCCCATTTCAATTTTCATGGAAGTTAAACATGATGCATGGATGAGATGCTACTAGCTACAAACAAGCTCTAGGGTTGATCTGGGGCTGTGACAGCTCACCCCCACTAAACAAGAATCTCGCCCCGAGATTCAAGACGTGGGGTAAGAGGAAAAGGGAAGTCACAGACTATCACAATCTTCATGATCCATTTGCCCTTCGCGAAGATGTTGATTCATTCCATCATCTTGGTCTTGACGTCTTCGAGATCTTCACCCGACACGACAACAGGAAGAAAGGGGAAACCCTACATGATTCGATCTTCATGAAGATCAAGTAAACGTGATCAACTCACGGACTGAGACGGTGACACATCTCGAGTTGAGACACAAAATACATCGAGAGGAATGGAAGAACAACAACGGGGTTTGATTGGTGGCAACAATTCCACGCTTAGGGAGATGGTGGATGGTGTCAAGGTGGCGAGAAAATAATTGCCATGATTCAATAGCGGGGCACCTCAGGGGAGGTGACGCGAGGAACTATTCCCTTAAGTGGCAAAAAGAATTACTGTTGATAGAGAGATCATTGAAACTCTTCATACTAGCCTAAGGCAATTCACAATGATCGTTTGGCGGAGTGCAAAGGAATGGTACACCCGGACTGAAATGGATGATGTAGACTACCTTGTTGAAGACAACGCAATGGATGATTTTTGCTTATCATCGGAGGTGGAGGGGACCCATGGTAAGTCCACTTTTGAGGATGATCTTGAACAGAAATTACTACGAAGGCAGCCCATAGTGAAATGGCATAAGGACGGTGCAAGCTGGGAACGAAATGCAACTGTTCGAATGTTCCAACCATCATATCTGCCTGAGATTCAGATCTGGTTGGTGTTAGGATATTTCAGACTCAGCACGTCTGAAAAAGGAAAGGTTGCAACACAATTTGACGAGATGGCGTTGCGAGATTCTCGGGATATGAACTACGATAGCAAGCTCCAAAACATGAGCTGGTTCTGCTACAAACCTGTGAACACGTTGTCCTAGACAAGCATGGCCACATGGTAGTCTTATAATAAAATATTACCGAGTTCGGGTGGGGGAACCATCATCGAGGATATCAAGTCTAACATAAGTCATATGATTAGCTCTTATGAAGAAACTTCTTCTCCTTGTACAAATCAGTTAGTGGCTTGGTGTGCTAGGAATACATACGGAATGAAGATGATCAGTCTATCAAACCATAGAATACTTCGCACATGCATGACTGACTTGGGATGATTCCACAGAGGCAAAACAAACCCTTCTCAAGTTCATGGCGGCAACTTACATCAGATGCACATGAACTAGAGGAAGTCACTACTTTCATCCAAACATATGCTTCATGAATGAAACACGAAGAAATGCTTACACAAGTTTCCAATACTAGGTTGATGCTCAACATGACTCATGGGGAGACAAAATGCTCTTGATGGGCTCAACGAGCAACTTATCGGAATTTCCATATCCTGGACTTCCACCATCATGTGAACACGGTGATAGCATTGGTCGAGACCAAAAGATATAATGGTGTATGCTCGAGGATCAACCACGAGTAAGACAACATTACGAATATCGTTGGTTACGATTTGACTTGACAATGGCCCATACTCAAATCAAAGAATTGGTAGGACAATAGATCCAACAACTGATCACAAGGACCCATCGATGAAGATATCATCTTTCTTCAACACACACTACACAAGAATATCCCTTTGGATCGAACTAAATTAGGCAAGCTTTTATCTTCCAACTCTCCAAGTTATTGACTAGCTTAACCAACTAGCTCAGGGATATTCAACACAGATTCTTGGAGAAGGGGTGGTTTACAAGAAACCAACTTGATCACGAGCTCAACATAACAACCAGGAAACAACCCGGTAACACTTCCAAGAAGATATTTGGAAAGTCACGAACCACAGGTATGTTACTAAGCTCGAGAGCAATCTTGCTTTTGAGGGCAAGACGATATTATCAAATGAGTGAGGACTTGGCACAATCCTAACTCATCAATCGAAGTGTGCACCAGAAGTAAGGACTAGGTAGCACAATCTATCTTAGAATGATGATTTAATAACCAACACGCTAAGAATGAGCATATTGTCCATTTACTACCAAGCAACGAGGTTGCTAGGGGTATTGGTTTCACACATCAAAATTCACTTGTCGGTATTCCGGTAGCAACAACACGGGACCGAGGAATGAACGATGATGGCGAGAGTATCACTACATCAAGAATTCATAAGAGAAGGTGCAATTCTTATGACATTATTGACATAAAGATGGTAACACACAAGGAGGAACAGAATCAAAAGATGAATTGGCATTTTGATCTGCGGAATACAACTACTTTGACCTAATCCTAGAAATGGATGAGGTACTGGAGTTTGTTTCTCCTAGTCATTCCGGAATAGAATGGCTTGACGGACCACAAGGACAAAATGCATCGATGAACACAAATGCACACATACCCTTGGCTATCAATTGATAGATGAAGGTCAGAATGCAACTGAAGAGAGCAACTCAGAGGAACATATAACTTCCTGAGTTGTGGATGCATCGATTAGTATGTCGAGCAAAGTTCAACATTTCTTCCGGATAACCCATGCAGAAAGGTAGAATTGGCAGATTCACAATTATGGATGGAGAACTCCTCAAGAGCACTCTTATCGTGATCTTTTGGTTCAACAAGGAACTTCTGCCATAAGGGTTCGTAGTATTTGGAAGAAGGAAATACCACGGACCATGAGGACTATCGCAAGGTTACTAGTATCCTAAAGGCACTAGCAAATACTAACAACATGAAGTAGGATGAATCTCGGGTTCAGAAACCCAGGAGTAGAATACCTACTACTAAACGGCATCACGGGATGCTTTCAAGAATACTGGCCAGAATCTTCACACCGGGGATACAAAAGCATTGCTAAATTGCTAGGTGACTTCCTAAACACCTAGGGTCATAATAGTAGTTCCAACATATGTGTCGAGGCAACAGAGTACCTCAACCTACCGATTGGTGTGCTTATTCTGACCAAAAGGTCATCGAACGGAAGGAAAGAATTTGCAAATGCATCGGACTATTTAGAGACACAGGATGACTCGGACAGCATAACGGCTGTAAATGCTCAAAATGATTTGAGGCATCCTGCAAAAATGGTGGCATAACCACTCAACAACATCATAACAAGATTCTGAGATCAACAGTTGTCATACAGGAATAGTAGGAACTGGGCGGGGATTAAATCCAACAATCTTATAGGTCTATGGATTAGTAACACGTCATCACGATAGATAGATGAGAAGCCTAGTTCTTAAACCCGTAGAAGAGAAGAGGATGACTCAGATCGAAGGCCATGAGGTATAAGGAGTAAAGAGAGCCTTACGTTCCTTCCACAATCAATTCCCTTACATAACTAAAGCATTTCTAGACACAACTTCGACCAGTTTGGCTTGGTAATCCTCTGAGCAGATCGGGGCTCGATACCAACGTCAGGACCCCGATCCTAAGTCACACCGATCTAGCATGTAACACCTCATATCACTTTGCGGCCTCACGCACGGTATTCCCACAGGTGTCGCCTTACCATGGCCCGGGACCGTTTGCGTCTTTTGGCTCACGTATATGATAGTGTCGCTAGCATCCATATGACAAAGAACCCGGGCCGACATGGCTAGTCGTGAACCCAAAGCGGCGCTAACCTATGAGGACAGGCATACATGAATCACATCGAGCATGTCGGTCATCAACGTATATATTCGGGCTGTAGCACTGGGCTAACAGGACTCCGGTATCCCGGGTTGTAGCAGGCTAAGGCGAGACTCGAATAACACCGCGTGACATTTCCCGAAGGGAACGGACATAAGGCGAAGTGAAACACATGCCCGGCCAGATCAAGTGTCCAAGCAGTAGTCTTTGGGCTAGCAGGACCCCGGTGAACCGGTCATGGCGGACTACTATCGCTCAGAAGCACGAGACTACATTTCCCCATATGAGAGGCTGCCAAGGATAAACAACTAGTTTGTCGGATCCCACACATACCAAGCATTTCAAACATACACACATTATGCTCAATATGCGTAGATACAACATGGCATCACAACATAACTCTACGACTCAAATATTATTCAATAGGCTCAAGAGCGAGATATTACAAACATGGGTCTCATGACCCAACACTCGAGCATACAAGTCAAAGCACAAGCGGAAGCTAATCATGTCCGAGTACGCATAACTATAAATGAAAAGGCCGAGAAGCGACTATCTACCAGATCTGCCAAGGCACAAGATCGTAATGAGGTATCAAGCTAACCGTCAAGTCCAAGCGGAACTACTAGCGAGACTAAAGTCTCTCTGCAAAACATAAAATAAGCAAACGTGAGTACAATTGTACTCAGCAGGACTTACATCAGAACTAACTACATATGCATCATTATCAAAAGGGGGTGGTGGAGTTTGACTGCATGACAAGCCAGCTTTGACTCGGTGGCTATCACGAACTTGACGCAAGTAACTCTTTTGAGGTGGCGCACACGAGTCCACATATTCACCATATCAATACACCACTATGGACCCGCTCCCGTTTTCCTACGAGAACGCCATCCATAGCACTCACGCTTATCTTGCGTATTTTAGAGTATCCACTTTCACTTGTCTATGAACTATGAAAGGGTCCAAGTTTCCATATCCGAGGAATCCGGCTATTGAATAGATAATGATAACCCCGCAGGGTGTACTTCTTCACACTGCGCTCGCCACTTATCGCCTCAGACATCGTCATGTACCTCGGCAACCTTCAAGCGGAAGCCGAGGCGAGGGAGTCGGCCACGACCTGACTAACCACACAAGTCTCTAGTCCAGGTTCATTGCCTATTCGGGTTCCATCCGCAAGGAGATCCGGCCGGGTGTCGCCACGGCCCCAAACGATGTGAGCAGGGTTCCCAAGCCCACCAACCGGGTGCCACTTGGTACACCGTGCATCACTTTGCCTAGTCTGTCCCAAGCCCACTGCAAGGGTGCCACTTGGTAGACTACTAACACTACCTACAAACACGAAACTAGTTGCAACTCTGGACCGGAGATCAAGTTGATTAATAAGTCGAGAGGGGTCGAGTTACGGAACCCAATGTGTGGTAATGCTTGTTCATGGATCACAAACACAGAACTCAGTTCACGAGGGCCGGCTGCAATGAGACAACCCACCATGTACTCCTACATGGCCTCTCACCGCTACCTTTACCAAATCGTGTTCACACACTTAGCTCACACACAATAGGACATGTTCACCACTTTCCAATTCATTCCCGATGAATCAGACACGACTCAACTCTAAGCGATAGCAGGCATGACAAACAAGCATAAATGAGTAGGCACAACATGGCTCAAACAATTCCTACTCATGCTAGTGGGTTTCATCTAATTCTTGTGGAATGACAGGTCATGCAAAGGATCAAGGGGTTCAGCTACCGCAGCAAGTAACACATGAGACGTTGTTGTCCTAATGCAGTAAAATAGAGCAGGAGGCGAGAGAGTGGGATTATATCGGAATGAACAAGGGGGTTTTGCTTGCCTGGCACTTCTGAAGATAATATAGTTCTTCATCGGTGTCATCGAACTCATCGTCGGTACATCGTCTACCGGGAGGGAACAATTACCGGCAAACAAGAGAGAACACAATCAATGCAATGCACATTCACATGAATGACATGTCATATTAAGGTACTGAATTCACCTAATGCAATAATAATCCAAGTTAGTTGAAGTGGAATTCAAACAAGGTTGAACTCCAACTCCAAATGCTATTTCATAAATTACCCTAATCATGATTCATCCTATTCAGTGAGGTTAACTTGTTCAAACATGCATGATCATGGCATAAACAGATTCTTCATATTTTTCTGATCATTTTTCATATATAAATTATTTCCATCCGAGTTACGGTTAAATTTATATGATTTTTAGAAGTTTAGAGTATTTTCTGGAATTTCCTGAATATAAATAAATCCAGAAAAAGAATATTGCGCCAGCATTGCGTCACTATGACGTCAGCGGTCAACTGCGGTGGTCCAGGTCAAACCCTGACCTGCGGGGTCCACTGGTCAGTGGCAGAGGCGCTAATCCCGCGTTGACTCGGGCTTTGACACGCTGCGGGGCCCGGCCGGTGTCTAAGGGTGGTTAGGCTGGCGAGGATTAGTGCTAATGACGAACCACGTCGGCTCGCCGGAGTTTCACCGACGGCGACCCAAAACCGCGGCGGCAACTCGCCGGAGTTGGGCTGCGGCGACGGATGGATGCGCGAAGGCCACGGAGGGTAGCCCGCGCCGACCGCGTCTAGCGGGGTGATCGGAGGGTCTCGAGTCGCGGAGATGACGACGGCGAGCATGAAGCGGCGGCCGGAGCTCGGGCGAGCTCGGGTCGAAGCCACAGCCTTGGCGATGCGGGGTTAACACCTACGGCGTCTACGCGGTGCGGCGAGGACGTTGGACGCATGCCCGGGACCAAATGGTCACCGGAGCGTCATCGCCGGCGAGCTTTGGCGGCGGCGCTGTCGGGTGAGAGAGGTGCGGCGGCTACCGGTGAAATTGAGCATGAGGAGAGAGAGGGGAGGCGTAGGAGCTCACAAGGGGTCGGGGAGGCAGCTCAGCGGGCTCGGGGAAGCTCCTGCGACGGCGAATCGAGGCGGCGGTCGACGGTGGCCGAACTCGAAGATGAAGAGAAGGGCGGCTGCTGGGGCCTCCGGCGCCGTGCGTCTCGGCGAAGAGGGCTAGGCGACGGGCGGATCTTTTGGGTGCAGCGTGGCGAGGTGGCGGTGGCTGCGTGGCGAACGGCAGTGGCGACGAGGCCGCTCGGTCCGGGCGAGAGAGGGAGCAGAGGAGAGGGAGGGGTCGGAGAGAGTGAGAGAGAGCCAGGCACGTGGCTCTCCGTGGCGTCGTCTAGGAGGGGCCGGGAAGCGGGAGGTGGCCGGGAAGCGGAGGTGGCGCTGGCCGGCGGTCGCCAGAAACCTCCCTCCTCTGCCTACTGGCAGAGGTAGGCGACGAGCGGCGTTCGGTTGGTGGGCTGGGCCACCAACCGGGCCAGCGAGGGGAGGGGAAAGAAGGTTGGGCCGGGTGGGCTGCGCAGGTGAGGCCAGGTACAGTTCTCTCCTCTCTTTTATTATTTCTGTTTTTTTATTTTCTGTTTGTTTTAGTTTAGTAAAATACTAAACTATTTAAATAAATCCTGAAAATAATTGTGGGCATTAACTAAATTATTACAGAGGCCCTTAACTATTTTCAGAATTGTTGGAGCATTTAAAAATAATATTAATAGTATTTAAATGCCCCAATTCAAATACAATATGGTTTATTCAAAATCCAAAATGTCTTGGAAAAATATCCATCACCTCTGGGTATGGTTTTCACCTTTTCCATTAATCATGAACATTTTTGCAAACCACTTTGGGTTCTTGAAGATATTTTTGAAGTTGAACCTAATTGAATTGTTTTAGTGCTAGGGCTTGATCATCCCCATTTCAGTTTTCATGGAAGTTAAACATGATGCATGGATGAGATGCTACTAGCTACAAACAAGCTCTAGGGTTGATCTGGGGCTGTGACATTCACTGACCGGCTCCTATTGGTATTTAATAATCAAACAACGGGTCTACCTTGGAGAGAGACCTCACCACCACGAAGTACTGGCATGCTCAAGAAGAGGTTCCTGATGTGGAGACACGACCTCAAGCACCTCACCACCAAACCGAAATCCCAAACATTACTATTCAAGTTTAGAATAGGATTCTTGCAAATATTTCACTGGAATCAGTTCATTCCAGGAGGAAATAGAACAAATAAAAATCGCATAATGGACTAGGATGGGGAGGCAGGTATTAACCATGCATATGTTGAAGAGTATAATAAGCAAACGGGAATGCCATTAACATCACAGGAACACACATGCTTGTTTCAGGTTGTACATTTACATGAAACCCATTTAGGAGATGTTATATCCAAACAGGTTATTGCAGAAAACATAACCTTATCAGCCAAAGAGGCCTGACCTACTTCGGAGTTGATAATCATGGCTTGCCTAAACAACTTTGATTAACTAAAAGTCCTAAGTTGTCGCTATTACATAGCTTAAAATAATTGTTAGTTTGAATGTTTGATCACTTAATAGCACAATGAAGTGCCGCCCTATTTAAAACATCAAAACAAAATAAAATCCATCCATGAGCTAGCAAAATTCAGTAATAAAATGAGCATTTGCTATACTTCTAATAATAGCCGAATTCAATGACTGAGTGATTATGTGAGGATAAAAAATTCAAACGTATGGACTGCAATCATAAGCTTAAGAGTATCCTACCATTCCATTATTTGCAATGATTATGTACATGTAATTCGAAGGGGTCACAAGATACACCATTATGATTACTCACCCATAAATATTATATTATTTCAAGACAATGAAAAGAACCTAGTAAGGTACATAGTCACAAGTTACTCGAAAATCCAAATTGGTGCCCAGGCTCATCTACTCCCGGTCAGAAAAAAAACAAAAAAAAGCTAGAAAAAAATCCAAATTTGTTTTGTGTGGTAGATAATTTGATGCATGAGGTCCACTCCAAATTTCAACTCATTTGGATATCTGAGCAGCTCTCGGCAAAAAAGCTAAATCGGGTCAAAACAGTGCGTGAATAGTAAAAAAAATTACAGACTTGAATTGTGTAGATATAAAACTTTTTTGCAGAGAGTTGCTCAAATATCCAAATGAGTTGAAATTTGCAGCGAGCCTCACGCATCAAATTATCTACCACCTCAAAAAAAGTTGGAATTGTTCGAATTTTTCTAGTATTTGTTTTGATTTTTTTTCGTCAACGCGGGTGCAGCTGAGCCCGGGAGCAGAAACACCGCACTCCAAGTTACTCTTCTACCGACCTCCCAAAAATGAGAGCAGAAGCGAAAACCTCGAACAACAGCCTAGCACTACAGAGTTCCTGTGATGCAGAGGCCTGTAGAGCAGGAGAACATGGGTGGTTCCGGGAGGAAGAAATAGAGAGAATGAGAGATGGGAAGAGATATTTCACCGACGAAAGTGTCAATGGGCATCGGCAACCGGGACGAGCCATCTTTCTTAGTGGCCACCTGGTGTGGTTGTAACTCGCCTTCTCCTGTCAGAAAAGACGACAGGACATCCCCAGGGTAGCAGAGGGGAGTGCAGGTGGGGCTCCTCTCCGCCTGCTCCGGCCGACCGGGCCGTAGCCTGATGATGAGAATGATCCGGAAGGTTGGGGCATCGCCAATGAAGGAGGACCTTCTGCTTCCTCTCACCTGCCTCCTAAGCTATCGCCTCCTTGCCTACACGATGTGATTGTGTCGTCCTCAGCTAGAGTTGCAAATGAAGGCTTAACGTTATAAGAAATACTTTTATACTATTTGAAGTTGCACGTAGAAAATAATTCATAGAAATTGAAAACCCCTCAGATAAACATGTTATTGATCAGCGTTAGCCACATGGATCCTACTTTCAAAACACAAGAGCGGGACAAGCGTAAACATAAGCAACACACTGAAATTCAGATAAGACATATAACATAGGATTAGTGTTTTGCCAGCGAAAGGTTTGCTAACCCGACTTAAACCAGAAGTTATTTGCATATCAGAGCCTTTCTTTGTTCTCTTTTTTGCAGTTTAAATTACAGGATACGTTACGCAACAAAGAAATGTTATTAACTAAGAGAGGGGATGGAAGGAGGCATGTTAAATACTTGGCTAATGAGCACAGAAGCCTATAGCATATTATATTTTCCGGAGTAAACATGACAAATGGCAATGCTATATGATAGCAATGCAATAAACTGGAAATTTTATATCTACACAATTCAAGTGCAGAACCTACATAGGTATTTATATGTGCAAAGCACATGTGATTTACAATAGGTGGTTAGAGCAATCTTCTTGATAATCCTGATAAGCCTTTTCATTCAGTCTGGCTATTCCACTGTCTTCAAGCTGAGTGAGCAATCTTCATTTTTAGTCATGTTGCCTGATAGTTTTGTGCTAATGATAGAAATATATAGTTGTGTCATTAGGTTCAGAAATTGAGAAGAACCATAACCTGGTGGGTGCCACCATTTATCTGCAATGGAATAGATAATGCCCTTCCTGTGTTTTTTTGTTCATGAATTCTATATATGGTGTATGTGATAATCAAGCTAATGACAAAATAAGGACACACAAAATAATACTTTGTTTCATCGTGTGTGTTGAAGGCCAGTCACCTAAATAAAGGAAGTGATTTACCACTAAATATATTATTACAGCGATGATGATAATAAACAATTAAATGGACAGTGGTTATTAGGAAAGAAATCATAGGGTACAACAGCTACATTAATGATCAGATAGAAAAAAAATCTAGCAAAGCAATGGAAGTGAAGATGGTTGAGATGGCAGCTCTGACGACAAGTTCACAAGCTTACCAACATTGATGTGGGACAGACACACATGCCTAGAAGTGGGAAGATCAAGTGGCACTTTGCAACACCTCCACCCACTCACTGAGACATCACTCAGTTGACTAAAAGAGAGAATGAAATCAAAGTCGCTCCTAATCATCGACTTCTCTACATAATAATTCAAAAATAATTTTTAAGAGTGGAGTCAACCTGCTTGGTAAGCACGTGTAAAGAAAAATATACACAATAACCTATCATTAATATGTAAACAAATCTACTATTGATATCTGCATCCAAGCACCAAACATGCAATAAGTAAAGAAAAGTAAAAAAAATAAGCAGCTAGCCCAGATAGTCCTGTTTTGTTTTCAATAATAAATCAATTCAAGAAAGTTACTTTTGTAGTACATATCCAGTAGTTGTTGTAAGGAAGCACACCTTACTATTTATCCAGATGATCATGGGGCTTAAATGAATATTCTCCAGCATGAGGTCAGTATGTGCTGATTCCATGGGTAAGCAGATAATTTCGTTCATGCTCCCAAGAGTTTACCGGAATATTCGACATTAATAGAAGCAAAGAAGCAAAATAACCTCTCTCGAGGATATGAAACCCGCTTACCTTGTATGGCTCTAGCATCTGCATCCATTTATTTAGTCAAAGTAGCAATATAGCATGGTCCTTCCATAAGGCTGGTCAGAGTGGGAGTAACTTAGTAAGTAACATAGCGCGTTCCAAGACAAGTTTGCTTACGTGGCATCCCCTTGTTAGAGTCTGAAGAAAAATGAAGTAATCTCAGGCCATGTGCCCTCTCAGCCGTCGGATCGTCTTCCCGAGCGCGTCCTGGCCGTCAAATCTCCGGGTGGACCGATCCGGGCCGTCCGATCGAGCTCGAGCGACCCTGGCCGTCCGCTCAGAGTCGCCATGCCACCGCCTGCAAATTCTGTGCCCCACCAAGGGTATTCTCGTCATTTCACCTCGCAGGAGAGGGGGGTCGATAGGGCGCCGACAGCGTCGTCCTCTCCTCATCTCCTCACTTCCCCCCGCTCCTCATCCCCTAACCCTAGCCCATTCTCCACGCCGCCGCAGCCGCCTCCCGTCCCCTGGCGCCGCCACCATGCCCACTCGCCGTCGCGCCGTCGCGCCTTCTCCTCCTCCTCGCCGTCTCGCTGCTCAGCAGGCAGGCCGACCGGGCGTCTCCCCTGCGACCCACATCCCCACTTGCCGCCGCCGCCGGCTCCTCTCCTCTCCCCCCACGCCTCGTCTGCCTCCCTCTCCCTCATCTCCTCTCCCGCACTGCTAGCCCCTTCTCGCTGCTTGCCCCAGCCGTCTCTCTCCTCCCAGCGCCAGCCCGGATCTGGAGGAAGACGAGAGAGGCGGGATCCGCTGCTTCCCTAAGCGCCGTCCCGGCCTCCTCCCCTAGACAATGGCGTGAGCGAGCGCGAGGAGCAAGGCTGGTGGATCGCCACCGCTGCTCTGTGGCATCCCGGCGTCGGTGTCTTCGTCCTCGCGTGCACCTGCATCGCCATTGTCAAGAGGGGCAGGAACCACCAGCCACTCCTCTGGCTACCAACCCTTCTCCCTCGCCCTCAGCCTCGACGCCGCCGGGAACAGGGAATTCATCGGCAACGACGCCGGCAAGGCCGCAGTAAGCACCCTCTCTACTTTACCCTTTTAGTTATCTTTGGCTTTTGTGCTGGCTATAGTTGCCGTCAGGAGTACTCCTCTACTTCCCATATATTTCCCTTTGTCGAGCTCAAGGCCACATCTCTCTTGCAGCTACCAACCCATTGCGTGTGCCGCCTACCATGACCAGTAAGTTCTAGAGACAGAAGAGAGAGATGGAGTGAGAAGAAGATACTGATGAGGGAGGAGGGATGCCATTGTACTAATTGTGGATGACCTACAGGTCCATCTCTCCTCTCTCTCAGTTTCAAGCTCAATTCCCCATTGTTTTGCAGAGTGGACATGGCACGAAAGCCACTTGACAGAAATCCGGTGTCTTGTGACATGCTAATGCCACGATATTTAGATGCTCAGAAAGATCTTTTATTTTCATTGAAATGTTTACCTCGATATTGAGCATAGTGCATTAGTTTATGAATCAGCATTGCAGAATGCAATCATTTTGATGTCTGGTAATCTTGTTTTTTTCGTAATGAGAAGGCTTTCGTGAAGCGGCCAAAGATCTTCCTTTGGTGAGGGATTTTCATCTACCTCTTTTTTTGTATGTAGCCACCGAATGTTTTAACAAATCTTATCTCTGATTGCAGCTAAAAGAAAGCTGACTAGGTCTGCCTAGAAAGGCAGCTAATCACATGCCGAAGTTTGGACAATGATGATAGTCGTTTAATTTCTTTGCCTGCTTGGTATTTGTTTATGCATACGAACAACTCTGATTATGATTGTTGCATTGCATAAGGTTGCTTCCTTCGATGATAAATGTCAAATGACTATGGTAGTTTTTGGCTTCACTACATAAGGTTGCTCGTGCTCTGCCTGCACCCATATGTGACTCCAATATCTTCCTTTCTCGCTCCATAAAAGGTTACGGTATGTCTCAATTCATTCTCGTGGCATTCATGTCTGGTTTGTGAGGTCTGCTAAGTTTAACTCTTGCACTTGCAAGATAGGTTTCCATCCATTATTACTTTTGAATGACAACAAGTTCAGAAATTGTTGCTCTGTAGTGATAGTACTCTTAGATTATTTCAGTCTTATTGGTTTGGATGATGGAAATATTTGTTTGTGTAAATAATGTTGCCTCACAACATTTGGATTTTAAATTCTTAGATTGTTTGCTATGATAAGGAAGTAGTCATGTATACATATACTAATGTAGCAGTTTACCTTCTTTGCTTCGAGCGATGAGGGGAGCTCATGGCAGGGTCAGCTTCAAATTTTGCACCAATGCAACTGTATGTCTCTTTAGAATATGTACTCGGCTCAAAATGAAAATCTCAAGTGTATATGCTCTTGAGACATGACATACATGAACACTGACATGATGGCTGCAATCCCATTATTAACCACATGCTTCTATTTCTCTCTGAATTCGTATTTTAAACATGGTGAATTTCTGGGAATGTGGTTTCATGTATATCTATGAATACATACATGGTCAATAAGTTTGCTTGGTAAAACATAAGAATTCAGGTTCACATAAGCACCCACTTTTATGTTGGCTACATATTAGTTACATCGATGCACTACTCGAGCTTTGCTTTCCTTGTATGGAAGTTTCATCCGTTAACTCTGTTTCTTTTTACTCCATTTTGTTCCTACAGGTCATAAACCATCCCCTTCCTGCCATCAATACCACAGGCATTGTTTGTACTGAAGTACCCAGTGCTACCTTATTCATATTTAATTGTAGCTCGTCTTTTCCATGAATTTGTTAGTAGAATTTATGTTACATTGCGAAGTGGCATATATAATTTGATATTTCTCCAGGAAAGATATCATGAAGTGTGTTTGTCATTATGTATATTAACCGAGGGAGGATCCTACTGCTAACTGGCTAAGAAAATCCCTTGTGTTAAAAATATTAGTAATGGGAGTTTGTGGCGGGAGGGGTGTTATTTTAACATCGTTAGTAGTTCCATTTTTGGTCTCCTGTGTTTGAAACTATCTTTACTTGCAGCCCCCTGTTTGGTTTTTTAGATGGACTTTTCTTACCCAACAAGGCGGTAGGATAATTAGAAACATTCATTCTCTAATTTAACACATATATAAAAAGTTTCTATATGGTTCAAGCCTGCCCGGATCTTTATTTTGGTACAAACCTTCCTGCATTTTGAGGTTATGATAACTGTGATGTCATTTAATTATGTGAATACTGCTCTGCCTTGCATAATTGCCTCATATACTATTCCTAATGAGTGAATGCTTTTTCCAACCGGTAGAATTACTAAGTTCTATTGGTTAATCTTGGTATCACCACTATACCAGTTTTTCATGTGCATCACTATCCTACCAGTTAGTGTATTGCTTTGATATTGATAATTCCTTGTGTTTTTATGCTCACAAAGAATACTCTTGGTCTAAATTTAACTTTTACTGTGGTTCAGGTGGTAAGCACATTGACAGGATCGACGATCGACAACCCAATCTATCTCACTGATGTTGAAGGTACACATATATACATTGGGTAGTAAACTCTGCTGCCTCTGAGTTGTATAGGTAATTTCATGCTTTCCATTTATTCAGGTAGAGGACCAGAGGTTAAGATTATGTGCAGTGAGCCATGCCTTTGTGAGAGGACCAAGACAAGAGGTAGCATATTCCGTTGTGGCAACTTATAATTATCATCAGAGTTTGTTGGCAATATTCGTCATAATACAACATATATGAATCATGTCTAAATTTCACATTATAATCAATGCACAGGACCGCATGTCGAGTATCCGCCCTAAAAGTGTGGAGTGCATCCGCCGTAAACAGCTACATTGGTCTCCACCCGGTAAGATTGATGGTGTAGTTCTGTGCCTTCCTCTGCTTCTCTTAGTTTAATGAAACGCCTATTTAAGTATGAAAGGTGAATTTTATTTTGAGCGACATCAATAAGAAATAAGATGTGATCCTGAACTATTCTCCGTGCAATTTAGCATTATCTAAAACCTACACTGTCCATTTCCTGGAATTATTCAAGAGATCTTAGGTTAGTGTCTTAGGCTTTGGCTCAAGGTTCATGTTGGTATGTGGTAACAAATTAGGTGCCAACCTAGGACATTAGGAATTTTTAATTCATAGACAAGATCTATGAGATTGGTGCCTTTATTCTTGATTTTGTGCAGTGATCTGGTTTGGATTTCCTCTCTTGACTTGCTCTTCTTATGTAGTTCAATGTTGCATCACTCGGTTCGTTTGCTTGCTTCCTTTGCTCGGTTCAGAGGCAGACGGGGAGAAGGCTAGGGCGATTACAAGAACCTCGTGGTCTTGCGTCATGGCTGTATCCATGCATGTGTTGAAAGCATTGAGCTTAGTTTATATATGTAGACGCAATTCCTTTTCGTGTATAAGATAATTTGTTTATATATAGACTGTCCATGATGGAAGTTGAAGTTACTATGATAATTGATTTATCTACTATTTTTTATATTTGCAATGCTTGCCGGGTTGGATATGACTATACCCGGCAGCGGTGTGCTGCCGGGTGCGGCAAGCCACACTTCCTACCTAGTATAGTTAATGAGGAGAGAGGTGTTTGGAGTAACATAATATGTTACTGTAACATAACGCAACCCAAAGCAAAATGAGTCTATATTGTAATAAATGCTATCATCTATGATACTACTTGTATGTTACTTTGGACTATTAAGGTAGTAACAAAGACTAGTGTCATATGCATGACACTAGTCTAAGTTACTCCCCACTATGACTAGCCTAAGCTATCTCGTTCTTCACTAACTGCAGCAAGCTGGCTACAAAAGAAACAGTAAAAGCATGTCCACATCAACTCTTGACAAAGGTTAACACAATTCGAGAAAATAATATCACAGTCTGGTCAGTAGCACCATCGACCTACACATGATGAGAGTGCGAACCGGATTACTTGGTGCCTTTCAGAGGCTTGCAACCCTATACTACCAGTGTCAGTGGCCATCAGTTCTACCACGAACCTACACAAACATTAGTTGATCAAACATATTGTTTAGCTTGGATCTAGAATCCAACAGCACTGAAATAAAAGATTTTCTGTTGTTAAAAAGAAATGGCATGACTGTGTTTAGTACCCTCAATTGCTCAAGCTGGGTAAGTATGGGTAATTATGCCCAGTCTCATTGCATCCCATCTGTGCAATGCCTGCACTAGTCTGTACATTTACCAACCTCAGTTGACAGTGAATCATCTCATCAAATGAATTCTGCAAAAAACTAAGCATAGTATAGCATATCAACAGAATTAAATCAAGACATACACATCGCAAAGTCATAATCTTCAAAGGCAGGAGCACAAGGTCCAGAATTTAAGAAACTGTCCGAACAGATCGCAGAGTCATAAAATTCAGACAAATTCAGACAACTGACTTCTGAAACTTAATGAAACTGAAAGCAAAATTCAGTAAAAAGTTAACAAATCAGGTCAAATACAAACATTCCACCCGTACAACAATATGTAGTCATTGCGTCTGACTACATCTATAAAAGGAAAACAAACCGATAGAAGTATGTCCTAACTCGAAAATAATGAAATTTACTCTATTGTAAGAAAAGTAAATCAAAACCACGGTCATTTCACGGTTGTGCATTTTCTTTTGGACCATTGGTAAGACAATCAAGAGTGCACTGAATAATGGTTGTCATCTAATAACACAATTCCAGCAACTCAATGCATTCAGCCACAAACATGTTGTAAAAAAATTGTAATGTTCTACTAATTACATATAACCATTGAGAAAAAGGAATCAAGAACCCAAAATGAATCTGAACCAGAGCCACCTCTGGTTCAGATTCATTTTGGGTTCTTGATTCCTTTTTCTCAATGGTTATATGTAATTAGTAGAAGCAACGAGTATCTAGAAGGAGGGGAATGGGGGAGGACAAAGGAGAGAACAATGACCTGCGCCAAAAAGCTCATGTGCTGCTGTTGCTTTATCCGGCGTGCTTCCACCATCGGACCTTCCCTGCCTACTTTCCGCCGATTGTCCACACCGCGGCCGCCGCTGCCTTGTGGACTAGATGATCAGAAAAGGTGCTCTATCCTGTTTTTTTCTTGTGTTTTGTTTAGATTAAAAGTTTGCCATAGCCGCAACTTCGCGTACTTTGTTTGTGTTCAATGACCAGATCAAGACGTCACAAAACCCACTTTCATCAATAAAGCTTTCCTCTTATATTCGCATATCCAGATTGCAATATCAGTTTCTTGCTTGTTTTTCGTTTGCTTGCAGGAAATAGACCCTCGTGGTCAGGTTGATCGTGCTCCGGCGTGGTCAATGACCCCTCGAAAGTTGGTTTAGCAATTGCTAAGGTGCGACGTCTTCGGACATTTGTAGTCGGATCATCAAAGTCGACTCTCATAAAAAATGATAGTTATCTCATCGAAACATCGGGACACATTCGCCTCTATCTGCATGATAGAGGGACGATCATTTACACACATACACTGTTGGATGAAACTGAAAGGGCAATATATGTGGGACAGACATGATCCGTTCTTGAAAAACTTACTGAACATCCGATTAATCCCGTTGAATTTGAACTATTATTGTACTATACTTGTTTGCATGTTATGTATGGATAATTTGTGCTATTACCGAAAAAGGGTTTCCCCGCTTTGTATTTCAAAGCAACCAACACTGATACAGGATCGCTGGGGCGAACAGCATAACAAGCCCAAAAGAAAAAGAAGAAGAAGCAAATGCCGACAACGGCAGCTCGACAGAGCGCGGATGACCCGCCACCGCTACGCCCACCAGAGACAAACCACTACAACTCGAGGCTCCGGACCACCGCGTACAAAACAACACCTCCAAGAAGGAAAGCGACGCCGACGACGCTGTTGCCCGGACATGTCCTAGGGTTTCCCCGGCACACGGAGGGAGGTGGGGGATGGATATCACCGACACCCTCCAGGAAGGAATGGTGGCACCCGCAGGTGTCACCGCATCGGGGCCGAAGACCGGCAAGGATTTCTCCCGTACTCCAATCCCCACCGCCCAATGGACCGGAGCCGACCAGCCAGACCGCCGCCCACCACCATGCGCTATCGCGGTTGCGCCGTATGAAATTCAATTTGTGCTATTTTCTATCCAAACTTTGATGAAATCCACGGCGTTTGTATGAGTTTCATCTGGTTAGTTGAAACATAGCTTGAAATATATGCGGGCAGCGTTGGATTGCCGCCTTCTGCATTCGTGTCCATGAAGTGACCCCGCCCCCCCCCCCCCCCACCCACAATCGGATACCGAAGTAAATATACGGATCAGTGTTGGAGATGCCCTAATGGAACAAATCTTCTGACCCATTAACAATTTGTTACGAGAACAGTTGTTGGTCTACGGTCTCGGCCTCGCTACCATTTTCTGGACCGGGTATCTCCAACAGGGAAGCGTATCCTCTAACATCCTGAAGGGATGTCACGTAAGCTACAGTAACCGTGACATCCCTTCTTCACATCCATATAGTTAAGCTTAAAATGATTATAATTAATTTACAAATTACAAAGTTATTGTATACATTTACAAAAATTACATACAAACAAAATTATGACGCAATAAAATTATTTTTTGATTTTTTTATACATGCTACAGTAAATCCGCACAGTGATTGCTACAGTATTTTACTGTAGCTCGTGATATCCTTTGTTCGTTTTACATACACATGTCACTGTAGCTTCGTGACATTCCTTGAGGATGTTAGAGGATCCACTTCCCTCTGACAGATGGACCATGAGCGAGTCGTCCGTCTCAAGCTATCGACAAATCGACATAATATACTGTGGGCTATTTTTGTACTCTCTTTGCTTTTATTTATTTTGCATATTAGTTTTCCTAAAATTAAACTTTACACTTTTATTAAGTTGTATAAAATTAACTGTGTACTGAATATGAATCAAAAAGAACGACGTACACACCATCAAATCAGTACCATTAGACTGAATATATTTTCACGTCATACATGCTTGTTGCTATAAGCAAACATGCGAGTCGGAGGGAGACAGCCAGACAGGGAGTACTAAGAAAACCAGCCCGTTTCGCTGCTCCTACATCCATCTCCTTTGTTAGGACAACTTTAACACGCCGACGTGAACGGACATGTGTTTTATTTGTTTTTCGTTCGTTTAGGTAAGCTAAAGACACGATGTCTGCTCGCGCTCGACTAATGCATCCAACCGGCTGACGCATTTTCGTTTGCGTTTGATTTTCTGGCAAGCAAATTTAATCTAAAAAAAGGCCAGCGGCCACAGTTCATGCCAGCCTACAAAAATCTCCATTGTTTATGCCGGCACACTCAGTGGCGGAGACTGTTGAGTAAATAGGCAATTTTTCGATTAAATTAATCCATGAGTAAATCACTAGCATGGCATTGACTAAGTTGATAATGTACTGACTTTAATCTAAACATGCACGTACTAAGCAAACAGTAGACAAATCTACACATACTGCTAGTACTGCTAATATGAAAATAATCAGGAGCGGGATAAACGAGTTATACCCTCCAGTAGACCATGCAGAGGCCGCGGCTTTGGTGGCAGCAGCGGCGTCCTTGGCGGCCTTCTTGTCGGCTTCAGCTTTCTTGGTGGCGGCACGGTCGGCGTCACGGTCGGCGTCGGTGGACATGGTGATGATGAAGGCGACGCGGACGTAGAGGAAGTAGACGATCAGAAGCGAGCAGTCGCGTAATCGCTGCCCAAAAACCTATTCGCCCCTCACCCCGTACAGGAACCAGAAGGGCGTGGTTTCGGAGACCTGCTCTCCCGTCGACCGTGTACGCGGCGGACGGGATGGAGTCACCGGCGGCAGCAGCAGCAAAGGAACGACGGTGGGCGTGCGCGTGAGCAGATGTGATCTGTTCGTGGCGGCTAGGGTTAGGGGACACAACACACTTATATAGACGCAGCCGCGTGGAGAGACGTGGGCTTGACCCACGTCCGAGTCCGTGACAGCCCACGATCCGACGTCTCAGATCGTGGCCCTGCTGTCAGAACCTCTCCGTTAGTGACTGGCAAAAATAAGCGCATAGGTGTGAGCTCGGCTCGGCTCATTCCCGCAACCCGCGGCGCGGCGCGGCGCATCGTGACGAGGCGTGGCGTGGCGAGGCGGGCGGCGAGGAGGAGTGCGCGAGGGCCTCTTCTCTTCTCAAGCTCCAATAGCATGTAGAAGAGAAACCCTTATAAACCACTCCAACTCTCCTTCCACTTCCGGGGTGGGACTAAACTTCCCACCACACTTAGTGCCATATAACCCACATGGGCCCTTAGAGATTTTTCATAAATTGCAATATGGGCCTAGAGCCCATCTCAGATTTCAGCAATCCCCCACCAGATCTCGAGGGTCCATTGTGTCCTCTGTTCCAAATACTGTTTTGATATACTAGTGTTTCAATGAAGACACATTAAGGTTGAGCTTCACCTAGAGCAAGTAGCTACACTCCTTCACAACTGAACAATGGACTATGCCTTGAATTGTCAGTTTGGCGTAAAGAAGTTTCACCCCATGCCGAAGGCTGACCCCTCGGGTGGAGCATATAAGTCACACTCCTGGCCTATTCATAAGCTTACTAGAGATCACCCCAATCTCATAGACCGTGACTAGCAGTCGGGCTCACATAGGTTTGTTCCTCCAAAGATCGCTATGTAGGATAGCATCTTGCTTATACATATAAGCCTTGGAACACATTAAGACAGTAGTCATCCTTCCATACAGTTTTCGAGAGTATTGCATCTCCAACGGAGTGGGTTAGTAAAGTTACTCTCCTCAGTTCACCACTGGCTTGTTTTCCCAGGTCCTACTTCACGGGATCTCCGATCACATAGGTCAGGTTACCACCATGGTAACTCATGTGGGTCTCATACCCATCTCCCTCGATGCAATATCTATCACTGCACGTGATAGCACTTTCGTAAAGGGATCTGCCAGATTCTTAGCCGTATGGACATAGTCCAACGCTATTACTCCGGAGTTTCTTAATTTTCTAACAGCTTTTAATCTCATTCTTATATGTTTGTTGGACTTCATGTTGTCCTTTGAACTCTTCACCTTGGTGATGACAGTCTGATTATCACAGTTCATAAGGATAGCCGGAACCGGTTTATCAACCAGTGGCAAGTCCATCAAAAGATCTCGAAGCCATCCTGCTTCAACACCAGAAGTGTCTAATGCTATTAATTCTGCTTCCATTGTCGATCTCGTTAAGATCATTTGCTTGCAAGACTTCCAGGAAACAACGCCACCTCCAAGAGTAAACATATACCCAGTTGTGGCCTTCATCTCATCAGCATCAGAGATCCAATTCGCATCACTATACCCTTCAAGTACCGACAGGTCTCCGGTATAGTGAAGTCCATAATTCATAGTACCTTTTGTTGGGGAACGTAGTAATTTCAAAAAAATTCCTACGCACACGCAAGACCATGGTGATGGCATAGCAACGAGAGGGGAGAGTGTCTGTCCACGTACCCTCGTAGACCGAAAGCGGAAGCGTTATAACAACGCGGTTGATGTAGTCGTACGTCTTCACGATCCGACCGATCCAAGTACCGAACGTACGGCACCTCCGAGTTCTGCACACGTTCAGCTCGATGACGATCCCCGGACTCCGATCCAGCAAAGCATCGGGGATGAGTTCCACAAGACGACGGCGGCGTGGTAGCGATGATGATGCTCCACCGGCGCAGGGCTTCGCCTAAGCTCCATGACGATATGACTTCACCGGCACAGGGGCTTCGCCTAAGCTCATGACGATATGACTTCACCGGCGCAGGGCTTCGCCTAAGCTCCGCGACGATATGACCGAAGTGGAATATGGTGGAGGGGGGCACCACACATGGCTAAGGAACGATCCGTAGATCAACTTGTGTGTCATGGGGTGCCCCCTTGCCCCTGTATATAAAGGAGCAAGGGAGGAGGTGGCCGGCCTAGGAGAGGCGCACCAAGGGGAGAAGGAAGGGGTGCGGCCCCTCCCCCTAGTCCAATTCGGACTAGGCCATGGGGGGGCGCGCGGCCTGCCCTAGGCAGCCCCTCTCTCTTTCCCGCAGGGCCCAATAAGGCCCAATACTTCTCCCCGGCGAATTCCCGTAACTCTTCGGTACTCCGAAAAATACCCGAATCATTCGGAACCTTTCCGAACTCCGAATATAGTCGTCCAATATATCGATCTTTACGTCTCGACCATTTCGAGACTCCTCGTCATGTCCCTGATCTCATCAGGGACTCCGAACTCTTTCGGTACATCAAAACTCATAAACTCATAATATAAATCGCATCGAAACCTTAAGCGTGCGGACCCTACGGGTTCGAGAACTATGTAGACATGACCTAGAACTATTCTTGGTCAATAACCAATAGCGGAACCTGGATGCCCATATTGGTTCCTACATATTCTTCGAAGATCTTTATCGGTCAAACCGCATAACGATATACGTTGTTCCCTTTGTCATGGTATGTTACTTACCCGAGATTTGATCGTCGGTATCCAATACCTAGTTCAATCTCGTTACCGGCAAGTCTCTTTACTCGTTCCGTAATACATCATCTCACAACTAACTTATTAGTTGCAATGCTTGCAAGGCTTATGTGATGTGTATTACCGAGAAGGCCTAGAGATACCTCTCCGACAATCGGAGTGACAAAACCTAATCTCGAAATACGCCAACCCAACATGTACCTTTGGAGACACCTGTAGTACTCCTTTATAATCACCCGATTCGTTGTGAGGTTTGGTAGTACCCAAAGTGTTCCTCCGGTAAACGGGAGTTGCATAATCTCATAGTTACAGGAACATGTATAAGTCATGAAGAAAGCAATAGCAATATACTAAACGATCAAGTGCTAGGCTAACGGAATGGGTCATGTCAATCACATCATTCTCCTAATGATGTGATCCCATTAATCAAATGACAACACATGTCTATGGTTAGGAAACATAACCATCTTTGATTAATGAGCTAGTCAAGTAGAGGCATACTAGTGACTATATGTTTGTCTATGTATTCACACATGTATTATGTTTAGGTTAATACAATTCTAGCATGAATAATAAACATTTATCATGATATAAGGAAATAAATAATAACTTTATTATTGCCTCTAGGGCATATTTCCTTCAGTCTCCCACTTGCACTAGAGTCAATAATCTAGTTCACATCATCATGTGATTCAACACGAGTATTCACATCTGTATGTGATTAATATCCGTAGTTCACATCGTCATGTGACCAACACCCAAAGGGTTTACTAGAGTCAATAATCTAGTTCACATCGCTATGTGATTAACACCCAAAGAGTACTAAGGTATGATCATGTTTTGCTCGTGAGAGAAGTTTAGTCAACGGGTCTGTCACATTCAAAGCCGTATGTATTTTGCAAATATTCTATGCCTACAATGCTCTGCACGGAGCTACTCTAGCTAATTGCTCCCACTTTCAATATGTATCCAGATTGAGACTTAGAGTCATTTGGATCAGTGTAAAAGGCTTGCATCGATGTAACTCTTTACGACGGGCTCTTTTATCACTTCCATAATCGAGAAATATTTCCTTAGTCCTCACTAAGGATATTCTTGACCAATGTCCAGTGATCTACTCCTAGATCACTATTGTACTCCCATGCCAAATACAGAGCAAGGTATACAATAGGTCTGGTACATAGCATAGCATACTTTATAGAACCTATGATTGAGGCATAGGGAATGACTTTCATTCTCTTTTCTATTTTCTGCCGTGGTCGGGATTTGAGTCTTACTCAATTTCATACCTTTGCAACATATGCAAGAACTTTTCTTTGACTGTTCCATTTTGAACTACTTCAAAATCTTGACAAGGTATGTGCTTATTGAAAAAACTTATCAAGTGTCTTGATCTATCTCAATAGATCTTGATGCTCAATATGTAAGCAGCTTCACCGAGGTCCTTCTTTGAAAAACTCCTTTCAAATACTCCTTTATGCTTTGCAGAATAATTCTACATTATTTCCGATCAACAATATGTCATTCACATATACTTATCGAAATGCTGTAGTGCTCCCACTCACTTTCTTGTAAATACAGGCTTCTCCAAAAGTCTGTATAAAACCATATGCTTTGATCACACTATCAAAGCGTTTATTCCAACTCCGAGATGCTTACACCAGTCCATAGATGGATCGCTGGAGCTTGCACATTTTATTAGCTCCTTAGAATTGACAAAACCTTCTGGTTGCATCATATACAACTCTTCTTTAATAAATCCATTAAAGAATGTATTTTTGACATCCATTTGCTGATTTCATAAAATGTGGCAATTGCTAACATGATTCGGATAGACTTAAGCATCGCTACAGTTGAGAAAATCTCATTGTAGTCAACACCTTGAACTTGTCGAAAACCCTTTTGTGACAAGTCGAGCTTTGTAGATAGTAACACTACTATCAGTGTCCGTCTTCCTCTTGAAGATCCATTTATTTAACATGGCTTGCTGATCATCGAGCAAGTCAATCAAAGTCCATACTTTGTTCTCATACATGGATCCTATCTCAGATTTCATGGCCTCAAGCCATTTCATGAATCTGGGCTCATCACCGCTTCCTCATAGTTCGTAGGTTCATCATGGTGCAGTAACATGACTTCGAACATGATTACCGTATCACTACAGTGCGGATCTTACTCTGGAAGACCCACGAGGTTTGGTAGCAACTTGATCTGAAGTTTCATGATCATCATCATTAACTTCCTCACTAATTGGTGTAGGAATCACTGGAACTGATTTCTGTGATAAACTACTTTCCAATAAGGGAGAAGGTACAATTACCTCATCAAGTTCTACTTTCCTCCCACTCACTTCTTTCGAGAGAAACTTCTTCTCTAGAAAGGATCCATCTTAGCAACGAATAACTTGCCTTCGGATCTGTGATAGAAGGTGTACCCAATAGTTACCTTTGGGTATTCTATGAAGACGCACTTCTCCGACTTGGGTTCGAGCTTATCAGGTGAAAACTTTTTCACATAAGCATCACAACTCCAAACTTTAAGAAACGACAGCTTAGGTTTACTGTTAAACCATAGTTCATACGGTGTCATCTCAACGGATTTAGATGGTGCCCTATTAAACGTGAATGCAGCTGTCTCTAATGCATAACCCCAAAACGATAGCGGTAAATTAGTAAGAGACATCATAGATCGCACCATATCAAGTAAAGTACGATTACGACGTTCGGACACACCATTTCTTTGTGGTGTTCTAGGTGGCGTGAGTTGCGAAACTATTCCGCATTGCTTCAAAATGTAAACCAAACTCGTAACTCAAATATTCTCCTCCACGATCAGATCGTAGAAATTTTATTTTCTTGTTATGATGATTTTCTACTTCACTCTGAAATTCTTTGAACTTTTCAACTATTTCAGACTTATGTTTCATCAAGAAGATATACGCATATCTGCTCAAATCATCTGTGAAGGTCGAGAAAATAATGATACTTGCCACGAGCATCAACACTCATTGGATCGCATACATCGGTATGTATTATTTCCAACAAGTCAAGAGCTTCGTTCTATTGTTCCGAGAAGCGGAGTTTTAGTCATCTTGCCCAAAAGGCACGGTTACTTAAGCATCAAATGATTCATAATCAAGTGATTCCAAAAGCCCATCAAGATGGAGTTTCTTCATGCGCTTTACACCAATATGACCTAAACTGCGATTGCCACAAATAAGTTGCACTATCATTATTAACTTTACATCTTTTGGTTTCAATATTATGAATATGTGTATCACACGATCGAGATCCAACAAACCATTTTCATTGGGTGTATGACCATAGAAGGTTTTATTCATGTAAACAGAACAATAATTATTCTCTAACTTACATGAATAACCGTATTGCAATAAACATGATCAAATCATATTCATGCTCAATGCAAACGCTAAATAACATTTATTTAGGTTCAACACTAATCCCGAGAGTATAGGGAGTGTGCGATGATGATCATATCAATCTTGGAACTACTTCTAACACCCATCGTCACTTCCCCTTCAACCAGTCTCTGTTTATTCTGTAACTCCTGTTTCGAGTTACTAATCTTAGCAACCGAACGAGTATCAAATACTCAGGGGCTACTATAAACACTAGTAAGGCACACATCAATAACCTGTATATCAAATATACTCTTTGTTCACTTTGCCATCCTTCTTATCCGCCAAATACTTGGGGTAGTTCCGCTTCCAGTGACCAGTTCCATTGCAGCAAAAGCACTTAGTCTCGAGGCTTAGGTCCGGACTTGGGCTTCTTCACTCGAGTAGCAACTTGCTTGCCGTTCTTCTTGAAGTTCCCCTTCTTCCCTTTGCCCTTTTCCTTGAGACTAGTGGTCTTGTCAACCATCAACACTTGATGTTTTCTTGATTTCTACCTTCGCCGATTTTAGCATCGCGAAGAGCTTGGGAATTGTTTTCGTCATCCCTTGCATACTATAGTTCATCACGAAGTTCTAGTAACTTAGTGATGGTGACTAGAGAATTCTGTCAATCACTATCTTATCCGGAAGATTAACTCCCACTTGATTCAAGCGATTGAAGTACCCAGACAATCTGAACACATGCTCACTAGTGGAGCGATTCTCCTCCATCTTTTAGCTATAGAACTTGTTGGAGACTTCATATCTCTCAACTCGGGTATTTGCTTGAAATATTAACTTCAATTCCTGGAACATCTCATATGGTCCATGACGCGTTCAAAATGTCTTTGAAGTCCCGATTCTAAGCCGTTAAGTATGGTGCACTAAACTATCAAGTAGTCATCATATTGCGCTAGCCAAACGTTCATAACGTCTGCATTTGCTCCTCGCAATAGGTACATCACCTAGCGGTGCATTAAGGACATAATTCTTACGTGCAGCAATGAGGATAAACCTCGGATCACGGATCCAATCCGCATCATTGCTACTAACATTTTCAACATAATTTTTCTCTAGGAACATATCAAAACAAACATATAAAAGCATAGGGAAGCAACAACGCGAGCTATTGATCTACAACATAATTTGCAAAATACTACCAGGACTAAGTTCATGATAAATTTAAGTTCAATTAATCATATTATTTAAGAACTCCCACTTAGACCGACATCTCTCTAGTCATCTTAAGTGATTACGTGATCCAAATCAACTAAACCATGTCCGATCATCACGTGAGATGGAGTAGTTTCAATGGTGAACATCACTATGTTGATCATATCTACTATATGATTCACGCTTGACCTTTTGGTCTCCGTGTTCCGAGGCCATATACATTATATGCTAGGCTCGTCAAGTTTAACCTTGAGTATTCCGCGTGTGCAACTGTTTTGCACCCGTTGCATTTGAACGTAGAGCCTATCACACCGATCATCATCACGTGGTGTGTCAAAGACGAAGAACTTTAGCGGTGCATACTCGGGAGAACACTTCTTGATAATTTTAGTGAGAGATCATCTTATAATGCTACCGTCAATCAAAGCAAGATAAGATGCATAAAGGATAAACATCACATGCAATCAATATAAGTGATATGATATGGTCATCATCATCTTGTGCTTGTGATCTCCATCGCCGAAGCACCGTCATGATCACCATCGTCACCGGTAGCGACACCTTGATCTCCATCGTAGCATCGTTGTCGTCTCGCCAACTATTGCTTCTCGACTATCGCTACTGCTTAGTGATAAAGTAAAGCAATTACATGGCTTTTGCATTTCATACAATAAAGCGACAACCATATGGCTCCTGCGATTGCCGATAACTCGGTTTACAAAACATGATCATCTCATACAATAAAATATAGCATCACGTCTTGACCACATCACATCACAACATGCCCTGCAAAAACAAGTTAGGCGTCCTCTACTTTGTTGTTGCAAGTTTTACGTGGCTGCTACGGGCTGAGCAAGAACCGTTCTTACCTACGCATCAAAACCACAGCGATAGTTTGTCAAGTTGGTGTTGTTTTAACCTTCGCAAGGACCGGGCGTAGCCACTTTCAGTTCAACTAAAGTGAGAGAAAGCAGACACCCGCCGGTCACCTTTAAGCAACTAGTGCTCAAGCGGTGAAACCAGTCTCGCGTAAGCGTCTGGCGTAATGTCGGTCCGGCCGCTTCATCTCACAATACCGCCGAACCAAAGTATGACATGCTTTGGTAAGCGGTATGACTTATATCGCCCACAACTCACTTGTGTTCTACTCGTGCATATGACATCAATGCATAAAACCAGGCTCGGATGCCCTTTGTTGGGGAACGTAGTAATTTCAAAAAATTCCTACGCACACGCAAGACCATGGTGATGGCATAGCAACGAGAGGGGAGAGTGTCCGCCCACGCACTCGTGAGACCGAAGCGGAAGCGTTATAACAACGCGGTTGATGTAGTCGTGCGTCTTCACGATCCGACCGATCCAAGTACCGAACGTCACGGCACCTCCGAGTTACGCACATCGTTCAGCTCGATGGCGATCCCGGGCTCCGATCCGAAAGCGTCGGGGATGAGTTCCGTCGGCCTGACGGCGTGGTGAGCGATGATGATACTCCACCGACGCAGGGCTTCGCCTAAGCTCATGACGATATGACTTCACGGCACAGGGCTTCGCCTAAGCTCCGTGACGATATGACTTCACCGGCGCAGGGCTTCGCCTAAGCTCCGCGACGATATGACCGAAGTGGAATATGGTGGAGGGGGGCACCACACACGGCTAAGGAACGATCCGTAGATCAACTTGTGTGTCATGGGGTGCCCCCTTGCCCCCGTATATAAAGGAGCAAGGGAGGAGGTGGCCGGCCTAGGAGGGGCGCACCAAGGGGAGAGTCCTACTCCCACCGGGAGTAGGACTCCTCCTTTCCTAGTAGGAGTAGGAGAGAAGGAAGGGGAGCGGCCCCTCCCCCTAGTCCAATTCGGACTAGGCCATGGGGGGGCGCGTGGCCTGCCCTAGGCAGCCCCTCTCTCTTTCCCGCAGGGCCCAATAAGGCCCAATACTTCTCCCCGGCGAATTCCCGTAACTCTCCGGTACTCCGAAAAATACCCGAATCACTCGGAACCTTTCCGAACTCCGAATATAGTCGTCCAATATATCGATCTTTACGTCTCGACCATTTCGAGACTCCTCGTCATGTCCCTGATCTCATCCGGGACTCCGAACTCCTTCGGTACATCAAAACTCATAAACCCATAATATAACTGTCATCGAAACCTTAAGCGTGCGGACCCTACGGGTTCGAGAACTATGTAGACACGACCTAGAACTATTCTTGGTCAATAACCAATAGCGGAACCTGGATGCCCATATTGGTTCCTACATATTCTTCGAAGATCTTTATCGGTCAAACCGCATAACGATATACGTTGTTCCCTTTGTCATCGGTATGTTACTTACCCGAGATTTGATCGTCGGTATCCAATACCTAGTTCAATCTCGTTACCGGCAAGTCTCTTTACTCGTTCCGTAATACATCATCTCACAACTAACTTATTAGTTGCAATGCTTGCAAGGCTTATGTGATGTGTATTACCGAGAAGGCCTAGAGATACCTCTCCGAGCAATCGGAGTGACAAAACCTAATCTCGAAATACGCCAACCCAACATGTACCTTTGGAGACACCTGTAGTACTCCTTTATAATCACCCGATTACGTTGTGAGGTTTGGTAGTACCCAAAGTGTTCCTCCGTAAACGGAGTTGCATAATCTCATAGTTACAGGAACATGTATAAGTCATGAAGAAAGCAATAGCAATATACTAAACGATCAAGTGCTAGGCTAACGGAATGGGTCATGTCAATCACATCATTGTCCTAATGATGTGATCCCATTAATCAAATGACAACACATGTCTATGGTTAGGAAACATAACCATCTTTGATTAATGAGCTAGTCAAGTAGAGGCATACTAGTGACTATATGTTTGTCTATGTATTCACACATGTATTATGTTTCCGGTTAATACAATTCTAGCATGAATAATAAACATTTATCATGATATAAGGAAATAAATAATAACTTTATTGTTGCCTCTAGGGCATATTTCCTTCACCTTTCAGATAGCGCATAACTCTTTCAACAGCATGCCAATGTACATCACCCGGTTTGGAAACAAATCGGCTCAGTTTGCTCACAAAGAACGCGATGTCGAACCTCGTTAAGCTCGCTAGGTACATCAGTGAACCAATGATTTGAGAATATCTCAATTGATCTTTAGCCATGCCTTTGGACTTTCGAATCAACACGCTAGGATCAAATGGTGTTTGAGATGGTGTGCAATCCGAATATCCAAAACGACTCAACACCTTCTCAACATAATGGGATTGCAGAAGTGTGATCCCACCCTCATTATCTCTCAGTAGCTTGATGTTCAAGATAACATCAGCCACACCAAGATCCTTCATCTCAAAGTTACGAGACGAAACGACTTAACCTCCTCAATGACTTTGAGATTGGTTCCGAATATCGATATGTCATCAACATACAAGCACAAGATAACTCCTTCGCCCCCACCATGGCGATAGTATACACATTTGTCGACTTCATTAACAACGAAGCCAACAGATGTCGAGTTGTATTAAACTTATCATGCCATTGCTTAGGTGCTTGCTTGAGCCATATAAAGATTTCAAAGAACCTACACACCTTTCTTTCACGACCATCTATCACAAAGCCATCAGGTTGTTGCATGTAGATTTCCTCATTTAGCTCTCCATTCGGAAAAGCCGTCTTGACATCCATTTGATGGACGAGAAGACCATGTGAGGCATAACGAGAGTAATACTCGAATGGTGGTCGATCTAGCCACAGTGAATAAGTATCGAAGAAATCTTCCTCTTCTTTACGGTCATAGCCCTTGGCCACAAGCCTAGCCTTGTACTTTTCAATCGTACCATCGGGTCTAAGCTTTTTCTTGAACACCCACTTACATCCCAATGGTTTGCAACCATAGGGACGCTCAGTGATCTCCCATGCCCCGTTAGCCATGATGGAATCCATCTCGCTGCGGACCACATCCTTCCAGTAGTCAGCTTCTGGAGAGGCATACACTTCTGAAATAGAAGTGGGAGTATCATCCACGAGGTACACGAAGAAATCATCACCAAAGGTCTTTGCAGTCCTTTGTCTCTTGCCCCTACCAAGGGTTTCCTCGTCATCCTCCTCAGGATTTTCATCATGTGTTCGTTCATAATATTCCATAGGAATGGCAGGCTCGAGGAGTCTCCTCAGTTCTGTCTAGAAGTGCTTTGCATATCTCTCATGGGAAAAATATCCTCAAAGAATGTAGCATCCTTAGACTCGACAATTGTACCGACCTTCCGGTGGTACCTCAGATTTCACTACTAGAAATCTATAGCCAACGATGTTCTTAAGCGTAGCCCAAATTAACGCAATCCACAGTCTTGGGTCCAAGATTACGCTTTTGGGGATCGGCACATTGACTTTCGCCAAACAGCCCCAAGCACGCAAGTACGAGAGTGTTGTCCTTCTCTTTGCCCATTTCTCATAGGGAGTGATCTCATTATCCTTTGTCGGAACTTTATTCAGGGACATGACATGCCGTCAATATAGCCTCCCCCACCATGCCTTGGATAAAGCCGATGTATCTGACATGGCGTTAACCAGATCAGTTAGAGTACGGTTTTTCCGCTCGGCAACCCCGTTTGACTAGGGTGAATAGGGAGGCGTCCTCTCATGAATAATGCCATGTTCCGAACAGAAGGAATCAAACTCACTCGCGAAGTACTCTCCACCACGGTCTGACCGGACTCGTTTAATTTTCTTTTCAATTTGATTTTCAACTTATGCCTTATAGATTTTAAAGTAGTGTAGAGCCTCATCTTTAGTTTTTAACAGATACACATAGCAATATCTAGTGGAATCATCTATCAATGTCATGAAGTATTTCTTTCCGCCTTTAGTCAACACACCATTCATCTCACAAAGATCAGAATGTATGAGTTCTAATGGTGCCAAGTGTCTCTCCTCCGTGGCCTTGTGAGGCTTGCGAGGTTGCTTAGCTTGCACACATGATAGGCACTTAGAACCTTTGGCTAAAGTGAAACTCGGGATTAAATCCAACTTGGCTAGCCGCGTCATAACACCAAAACTAATGTGACAAAGACGTGAATGCCAAACTTCAGATTCATTAACATTTGAATGAATATGGTTCACGACTTTATTACAAAAATCTGCGAGGGAAAGGCGGAACATCCTCCGCTCTCATAACCTTTTCCAACAAAGAGTCCATATTTCGTAACAACTAATTTATTAGACTCGAAAACCAACTTAAACCCTTCTCTACATAGAAGGGAGCCACTAACGAGGTTCTTCTTGATGGCGGGGACATGTTGCACGTTCTTCATTTACGATCCTTCCCGAAGTAAACTTGGATCGACCGTGCCAACACCATGAACATAAGCACTCGCGCCATTCCCCATCAATAGGGACCCGTGACTGTGACTGGTAAGAAGTGAACAATGAAATGTCGGCACACATGAACACTTGCACTGTGTCCACCCACCAATCGGTAGGTGAAACACTGAAAAGCAGTAAATAAATTACCGTACCGGATGCACCATTCTCATTGTTGCACACAATCATGTTGACAGACTTGGGGTCCTGTCCTGGCTTCTTATACTTGTTTGGGCACTTGTTGGCCCAATGTTCAACCGAACCACAAGTAAAGCAACCCTCATCCTTCTTGTTCTTCTTGAAGGTCTTCTTACCCTTCTTCTTAAAGTCGGTATTGTCTTGGACACCGTTCTTTCCCTTGGGCTTGTGGGAGTTGAAGTTCTTCTGGTTCACCATGTTGTCGACAGAAGTCCCTTCGGCCCCTTTTACGGCGAGTCCTTTGCCCTTGAATTCTGCTCGACACTCGGATGGCCAATGACATCCTCCACAGAGAATTCACGCCTCGATGTTTGAGTGGTGGCAAAGTTCCTTCAGAATTAGGGAGCTTAGCGATTATGCAGCCAGCGACAAACTTGCCCGGTAACTCGCACTTAAGGAGCTCAAGCTCCTTAACAATGCATATTATCTCATGAGCCTGCTCCAATACAAGACGGTTCTCGACCATCTTGTAATCGTGGAACTGCTCTATAATATACATCTTGCTCCCTGCATCAGCGGCTTCGAACTTAGATTCGAGCGCCTCCCACAAGTCCTTGGCGACATGCACATGTAAATATGCGTCGACCAGTTTATCTCCGATCACGCTAAGAACTGCTCCGAGAAACACAGTGGTTGCCTCCTGAACGCCTTCTCTGATCAGGAGCAATCGTTCCCGTGGACACACCGGTGACCCGAACACGTTCATAGCCGTGAGCCATAAAGTGGTCTTTATGCCAACGCTTAAAATACGCACTGGTAAACTTATCCGGTTTCGGTCGTGACAAAGCCACTTGTCAAAAAATTCCTACACATAATAGGTTTTTGGATTGTTGAGTAAATAGGCAATTTCTCGATTAAATTAATCCACGAGTAAATCACTAGCATGGCATTGACTAAGTTGATGATGTACTGACTTTGATCTAAACATGCATGTACTAAGCAAACAGTAGACAAATCTACACATACGCTAAATCGCTAATATGAAAATAATCGAGGCGGGATAAGCGAGTTATACCCTCCAAGAGGCCATGCAGAGGCAGCGGCTTTGAGTGGCAGCGGCGGCGTCATGGCGGCCTTCTTGTCGGCTTCGGCTTTCTCGGTGGCGGCACGGTCGGCGTCGGTGGACATGGTGATGATGAAGGCGACGCGGACGTAGAGGAAGTAGACGATCGGAAGCGGCGATCGTAATCGCTGCCCAAAAACCTATTCGCCTCACCCCGTACAGAACCGGAAGAGGCGTGGTTTCGAGACTGCTCTCCGTCGACCGTGTCTGCGCGGACGGGATGGAGTCACCGGCGGCAGAAGCAGCAAATGAACGACGGTAGGCGTGCGCGTGAGCAGATGTGATCTGTTCGTTGCGGCTAGGGTTAGGGGACACAACGCACTTATATAGACGCAGCCGCGTGGAGAGACGTGGGCTTGACCCACGTCCGAGTCCGTGACAGCTCACGATCCGACGTCTCAGATCGTGGCCCTGCTGTCAGAACCTCTGGCAAAAATAAGCGCATAGGTGTGAGCTCGGCTCGGCTCATTCCCGCAACCCGCGGCGAGTCGAGGCGGGCGGCGGAGGAGGAGTGCGCGAGGGCCTCTTTTCTTCTCAAACTCCAATATCATGTAGAAGAGAAACCCTTATAAACCACTCCAACTCTCCTTCCACTTTCGGGTGGGACTAAACTTCCCACCACACCTAGTGCCATATAACCCACATGGGCCCTTAGAGATTTTTCAGAAATTGCAATATGGGCCTAGAGCCCATCTCAGATTTCAGCAGAGACAGGGGGTGCTAGCGAGGGCCTGGGCCCAGGCCGACATGCAAATATTTCCACCAGGACACTGAGTATTTCTGCTAAGACAGTGTATTAGTTTTGTATTCCGTTTGTCTGGCCCTTCCCAAGCTAGTTTAGCAACTCTTGGCCCTGTCCATTCAGATTTCCTGGCTCCGCCACTGGGCACACTTGCCAGTGGACGACAGAGTTGCCAGCACACAAAAAAGACGGACATAGTTCAACCATGCCATACATATCGTCGTGGTTCATATTGGCACACATGCCAGCATACAAAAAAGATGACGCTCTTGGCCATAGATCAGCCATCCAGCTCGAGCATCATCTTTTGCCTCTTCTTGAATCAAACTCTCCTCCTCGAGAACAATTTGCCCAAGTGCACTGTCATGATCTTCACTTTCTTCACCATGAAAGTGAGCGCTATCTCTTTTTGCTTTGGCCATGGCATTGATCGCCTCTATCCGAAGCTTCTTTGCTTGTATGCCCGCCTTCATCTCGAGCTTCTTCTTTTGTATCTTAATGCAAGCCTTCATTTGCTCCTCTTTCTCTTGCCGACGCTTCTCCTTCCTTGCGTTCTTTTGGGTCATCAAGCCTTGCAAAGTTTTTTGGGCTGCTTCTTGTGGCTGGCGGGGCTTGCCGGCCACTTCGTCGTCCCTGGAGGTGGGAAAAGCGGGGCCGCCACGGTTTGGCGCGTCGGCCATGGGGAGAGGGGGCGGGAGGTTTTTGAGAGAGAAGGGGAATATTGGATGGATGTGCCACTGTGTGACGGACTATGAGACAACAAAGGCGGGCATTAATATGTGACAGGAATGAATCGCGGACCACAAAAGGTGAACTTTTTATCCGTTTGCGTCGGCGTGTTAAACTATGGTTTGTGACCGTCCCACGAACAGAACGCGTCGGCGCATTCGAGTTGTCTGTGACACCTCTCCACCGGCCGTCGACATGCTGCCCACGCGCCCTTCCCCGGGTTGGATCTCCTCACACTGGAAGGTCCTCGGTCTGTACACATGGCGGCCCGTCGGTGTCCTCCCATTAACGACAGGGAAGTCAGAGTCCTGTGGGGCCCACCTGTAAGTCTAACTACTCCTAGCACTAGCAGTATCTGTAACCTTGACATCGAACTAAACGCTCTCGGTCAACTGTGACCTTTCCTGCGAGGCTGCGATCTTTCTAGCTCCGGCTCCGGCTCCGGCTCCGGGCATCACATTTGGTAGCACAGAGCAGGAGGCGCTCGATCTGGCTCATCGCTCATCGCAGCAGAGGTAACAAACATCTCGATCGAGAGGTTCAATCTCACTGGCTCATCGCTCATCGCAGCAGAGGTAACAAACATCTCGATCGAGAGGTTCAATCTCACTACTACTCGTGTTCGTGCTGTGATGTGCATCTGTCTGTTCCGCTGCGAGCGCGTGCGTCTGACTTTCCCAAGGTCGGCGCCCGCGAGGTGTTCGCCGCAATGCCTCCAAGGAGCAGGGCAGAGGAGCCGTAGCCCGTAGACGAGCCGAGATTCTTCTTCCCCACGCGGCGGTTGCCGTTCGCGCCGTCCTTGGCATCCGGTTCCTTCCCATTTCCCGTCCGCGCCGCCATTTCACGCGGAGGAGGCAAGCGGACTCCGCAAGCAAGCTGCAGGCGGCGGACTCCTTGCACGGCGGGGCACGCGCCGGCCGGTGGCGCTGCCCGGTCCTTATATGCTTCCCTTTCGCTTCCTGCCCAAGCTGTCGTCTGGTGGTGGTTAGGTAGGGTCCTTCCCCTTTCGTGTCGTTTCTTTGCTAAGCTCCCCTGCCTTCTGCCAGCACAGCACAGCGCACCGACGCCGTAGGAGCCGTAGCCCCTCCGCCGTCGCCGAGCCGCCTGGGCTTCCGGATGACATGATGCGGCGCTGCGGGTGGCTTTCGCTTCTCTGCCGCCCCCGCCGGGGTGGCCGCGCCGCCGTCTTGCCGCCGCCCAACCCAGATCCACCGCCTCCCCAGCCCAAGGTATCGTATCGATAGTACTAGTAACTTGTAACAGATTCTGCCTTCGTTCCTTGCTATGGGCGATGGGAAGTACACCAGTATCCAATTTAGCGTTGCTTGACACTCTTCTCCTTGGTCCATCGGTCATCTATTTGATTGCCCACTAAACAAGGATTCAGGATGCATTTGGTGGCACTGGTAGGAATTTGGAGAGCACGGCGCTGGTTTTACAAATCACGCCTCTGCTCGTCTTTGCACTTGATGTGCCAGAGACCTTATCAAGCCAATCGCTGCATTCCACATGCTCCTTGCTGTTTCTGAATTTCCTGCCACATTCGGTAGCTCTTTAGGCATATGTTTCAAGGGAAATTCTTCTCGAACGGACAGGCACGTCAAATTATAATCTGACGCATGTGATGAACACTGGCTAAATTCACAAAATAGTTGATAACATATACCTTTGTCCAAAGCAAACAAAGTAAAAATTGCTTGTTGGGACGAGAGGTTCTTCCTTTCTTCTCTTGTGCAATATTTTCCAGATTTTTAGATCAAATTCGGTTCATCTAGTTTGACAAGTCACAGTTTTATTTTAATAAGTATTGACTACTGTTCATGCATGTTATATTCTTAGCCAAGGCTCCTCTGTTATAGCTCATGACACTGAATTTTGACACATTCAAAATTAATTACTACGCAATGCTGAGCAGGGAGAGGAGAATCACAGCGCTTCTGACAAAGTTATCATGGAGAACATTCTACCAAACGGTGATTTTTCTGAAGATCTATGTTTGTGGCATTCTAACGGTTGCCATGCGTTTGTTGCCGTTGAAGGGTCTGGTTACCATAATGGTATAAAGCCACATTCAGGGTCTAAATATGCTGTAGTTACTCATCGCACACAGACTTGGCAAGGGCTTGAGCAGGTCTTAGAAAACATTAGTGCTGGTACCAAATACATTGTTACTGCCTATGTTAGAGTTCATGGGGAATTTCATGAGCCTGTTGGAGTCCAGGCCACGCTAAAACTTGAGGGAGAGGGCTCTCCTACCAACTACCATTCCGTTGCAAGGTACTTCGACTCGAAGGTGCTATTTATTGCCTTATATGATGCTATATCAGTATCATTTGTTTATCAAGGGAAATTGTTTGACCAGGATTTTGGCCTCACAAGAATGCTGGGAGAAGTTGGAAGGTTCGTTTGAGCTTACAACTATACCAAGCCGTTTGGTGTTTTATCTTGAAGGCCCCCCCGCTGGTGTAGACTTGCTCATAGATTCAGTTACCATTTCCTGCAAGGTATGTTTTTCAACTCGTGTATATGTTTTGTTTTGTGGGAACTCTTGTATGTGCTTGTGTGTGAAGTGTGAACCAATCTTGTATTGCTAAGAAATAATGGCAATCCTGCATTAAATTCTGATTTAGCAACATGTTAATTAGTTGGGACCACATTTCTCAGTGCCCATAGAAAAGGAAGTAACGTCGTCTGCTACGGCTAATTTATGAGACCCTACAACTGCAATATATTTTACTTAACCGTTCAGCACATGTACTACAAGTATTGCCACCATAGTTTGTACATTCCGTATTCTAATATTTTGTTAACACCAGCTACTTCTGTATTACCAATCGATTAGATTATGTGTGCTTTATTTTCCTAACTAGTTCAAATTTCTGCAGAAAGCAGAGAGCAAGACTTCTTCATTGATTGGTGGAACAGCAAACATCATTTTAAATTGTGATTTTTCCGAAGGCCTTCATTCATGGCATCCTATCTGCTGCCATGCGTATGTGGCATCACAATGGTCCGGTTTCCTTGATGGTATTAGAGGGGACTCGGGAGAGAATTATGCTGTTGTTTCAAAGAGAACTGAACCCTGGCAAGGTCTTGAGCAAGATATTACAGATAGAGTATCTGCTGGTACAGTTTATGCAGTTTCGGCGCGTGTTAGAGTTGATGGGAACATCCATGGCAAAGCTGAAGTCAAAGCAACCCTGAGGTTGCAAAATCCAGATGGATCAACACACTACAATCCTATTGGAAGGTACTGTTTTGAAGTTCTTTAACAGCAATATTCTAACCATACCAGTTACCACCACCCCTAATTTGTGGTAGAACCTGATGTGGCAGAGTATTAGCCTCAAAAGAAAAGTGGGAGAAGTTGGAAGGTTCTTTTTCTTTGACAAATATGCCAAAATGCGTGGTTTTTTACCTTGAAGGGCCTCCTGCTGGGGCGGATCTTATTATTGATTCTGTTACTATTGCTAGGTCTGAACATAAGCAGCCAAAGGTGAGTGCTTTTCTATGTGCATTTGTTTTACCCATTCCTGAACAACACATCTTATGATTCAATTGATAACCTGCTATCTCAGGAGTTAAAGTTTAACTAGAATTTACTGCATGTTATGCTTGAGGCATTGAGGAGTTCTGATAGTCTTTACATTCTAATATTTTTGGTGCAAAAGGTCGATTTTACCAAGTCTTCTTCTATTAATTTTTGCAAATTTCAGCATGAATATGCAATCATACTCATTCTCATCTATCCGTATATTCATGTTCTTGTATGTGTGGTATGGAATCATGTTCTTTTCTTGCGATGCTTTTGACCTGTTACTCTTTCATTTGAAGGAAGTAAAATCAATAAGTGGAATCGAGACTATTATCAAGAATCCTCAGTTTGAAGAAGGGTTAAGCAATTGGTCTGGACGAGGATGTAATATCGGCAGGCATGAGTTCACTGCATATGGGAATGTAAAGCCCGTAAATGGCAGGTACTTTGCTTCAGCAACTGGACGGGTTCACAGTTGGAATGGCATACAGCAAGATATCACAGGCAGAGTGCAGAGAAAAGTTTCTTACGAGATTACTTCTCCTGTTCGCATATTTGGCAGTGCTAATGAGACTGAAGTTCGGGCTACTTTGTGGGTACAAGAATATGGCCGTGAGCAATATCTATGCATTTCAAAGTAAGTATGTTGATTTTATTATTACACGCTTTCTTGACAATGTTATCTTATATACCGTTACAAAATGTTATCTTCTAGGGCCATAGATATCGCTGGTTTACTAAATGGCACTCCCTCTGTAAAGAAATGTAAGACGTTTTAGGTGACCTAAAACGTCTTCCATTTGTTTACAGAGGGAGTATCTTACAGGGATCACATATATCACTGGTTCACTAAATGTTATCTTATAGGGGTCACAGATATTGCGGGTTACTGATTTTTCTGTTATTAACATAGAAACCAGGCCTCTGATAAGCGCTGGACACATTTGAAAGGAAAGTTTATCCTTCATGCTCCCTTCTCCAAAGTTGTCCTCTTTATAGAGGGGCCACCAGCAGGAATTGACATCCTTGTAGATGGCCTTGTCCTATCTTCTGCAAGAAAACTTGATGCTGCTCCACGCCCAAAAATCGAGGTTTGTAAGCTAATTACTAAATTAAATTATGTCCCCAGGAGCGTGTCTTCAGATGTCTCAACTCGTGTGTATACAGTAGTTGTGTTGGTAAACATTTCTCAATGGATCATGATTGTTTGGATAGAAAGTTTTGGCCATTTCTTTCGAACTCAAGTATTCTTTTTTTTCTAATGGAATGATTTGCTTGTATTTCAGAATGTTCTGTATGGAGCTAATATCATGCAGAATAGCGCTTGCTCTCGCGGGCTTGCTGGGTGGAGTCCTATGGGTTCATGTCGATTGAGTATCCATGCGAATCACCCCATATGCTATCTTCCATCCTGAAGGACCCCTCTAATCAGAAACATATAAGTGGTCGCTATATCCTTGCTACAAACCGCACTGATGTGTGGATGGGCCCTTCTCAGGTGATAACAGACAAGCTAAAGCTACACACTACTTACAGAGTCTCTGCCTGGAGTGCGAGCTGGCTCTGGAGGAAATGGCCGTCACCATGTCAATGTTTGTCTTGGTGTAGATGACCAATGGGTTAATGGTGGGCAAATAGAAGCTGATGGGGATCAATGGTATGAAATCAAAGGAGCATTCAAGCTTGAAAAGAAGCCATCTAAAGTTATTGCATATGTTCAGGGTCCCCTCCGGTGTTGATATCCGAGTCATGGGTCTCCAAATTTATCCAGTTGATAGAAAAGCACGTTTCGAGTATCTTAAGGACAAATCAGATAAGGTGAAACTCCCCCCCACTCCCTTAAACGTTTTTCATGTTAGGATGAGAGTTTGACGTGCCTACACAAGCATATTAAGATATCTTTTTCCCCCCAATATCATTATTAAACTGAAAACTTTCGCCTGCACGTCATCCATTGGTTGCTTATAACCGTGATGCTCTTGAGAAATATTAAATTCATTTTCTGATTTCTTTTGTTAGGTAAGGAAGCGTGATATTGTTCTGAAGTTCCAAGGATTAGATGCTGCGAATGTTTTCGGTTCAGCTCTCAGGATACAACAGACTGAGAACAGTTTTGCATTTGGGTCATGCATAAACCGAAGTAACATTGAGAATGAGGATCTTGCTGATTTCTTCGTGAAGAATTTTAATTGGGCTGTATTTGAGAATGAACTGAAGTGGTACTGGACAGAGGCGGAACAAGGGAAGATAAATTACAAAGACTCTGACGAGTTGCTTAAATTCTGTCAGAAACATAACAAACAAGTTCGCGGCCACTGCTTATTCTGGGAAGTGGAGGATTCAGTGCAGCCATGGCTTCGATCACTGCATGGACACCACTTGATGGCTGCTGTACAAGGTCGTTTACAGAGCCTGTTGTCAAGGTACAAAGGCCAGTTTAAACATCATGATGTAAACAACGAGATGCTTCATGGATCTTTTTACCAAGATAGGCTTGGAAGGGACATCAGAGCTCACATGTTCAGGGAAGCCCATAAGCTTGACCCTTCAGCAGTCCTCTTTGTCAACGACTACAACGTCGAAGATGGGTGCGACTCGAAATCCACCCCAGAAAAGTTTGTGGAGCAGATTGTCGATCTCCAAGAGCGGGGCGCGCCAGTTGGTGGGATCGGCGTGCAAGGTCATATCAGCCATCCAGTGGGGGATATCATCTGCGATTCTCTAGACAAGCTAGCGATACTGGGCCTCCCTATCTGGATCACTGAACTGGATGTCTCGGCGGAGAACGAACACATCCGAGCGGATGATCTCGAGGTGTGCCTCCGTGAATGCTTTGCCCATTCCGCTGTGGAGGGGGTGGTCCTCTGGGGGTTCTGGGAGACGTTCATGTTTCGGAATCATGCTCACCTGGTCGATGCTGATGGAACAATCAACGAGACCGGCAAAAGGTACCTTGCCTTGAAGCAGGAGTGGTTGACCCAAACCAATGGTGACATCGATCACCATGGGGAGTTCAAGTTCAGAGGCTACCATGGGTCATACACCGTAGAAGTAGCGACGCCCTCGGGGAAGGTGACCCGGTCATTTGTTGTTGACAAGGAGAACCCTGTGCAGGTGGTTACCTTGAACATATAGCTTGTATCAGTTGTAGTACGTTCTACACTCCAGCAGTGTGCACTGTACTGAGACTTTTCGCTCTGATGCGTTTGATGACATATCTTCACAGTTTATACCTTATATATGTTGCAACGGGAGAAAAAAAAGTTCCTTCTATTTCTTTAGCTTATGGACCCGTGCGTTGCAACATCATAAGAGGAGAAACGCTTAATTTTATAATTTTGCTTTCTTTTTCTTGTATACAGTATATCATAAGGGATGTGGACAAATAGCGCTACAATAATCAATCAGTTTTTAAGAAAGTGGTGCTGTATGAGATTCATTGGATTTGATCATGCAAGTCAAAGGCAATACTGGTCCAGAAATAATCCATATATCAACAGGAGCTAAATTCCAACATATCCTTACAATTACTAAGCTCTCTTGGAATAGAGGCCTAGGAAAGGAAAGTCTGACCTTGGGTGGACAGTAAAATCGATTTAAAAAAAAAGTAAAAAATCTGATTTTTTTTTTTACAAACATTGACGAATGTTCTAAGAGCGTGCAAAATTTCATCATGCTCCAAAATGATGAAATTTGTGGAAGTCGTGGTAAAAATAAATAAATAAAATCAGTGCTCCAAAATGCTTTCAAAAGTAGCATTTTCAGAGTATCAATTTTGTTTTGTTTTGCCACGTCTTTCAAGAATGTGATTTTGATGAAATTTTGCAGTCTCTTAGAACATTTGTCAACGTTTGACAAATTTATTTTTGGATTTGAACTCATTTGCCATGCCTTCTTGGATTTAGAACATTTTGCAGGCTCTTAGAACGGCCGCAATTCTGGTTATTTGCATGCCATGGACGAAGTCACCTGGAATGAAAAACAAAAACAAAAGAATATGTTAGTAACCAGAATTTTATCTTTTTTTACCTTTTATTTTAACCAAACAATATGTTCTAGCATTTGAGCTACTAATCACAAATATTCAGTTGGCTACCATAAGATACCACATGTTCTTGGCAGCTACATTTTTTTTTTTGCGTGGAACTTGGCAGCTACATTATATACCTTAAATTGTTTTCTAAGTCAACATAGCAAAAGCAGAAGTCATCAGTCATGATAATTATGAAAGCACGCTGCAAAAGAATTGTGAAGAATCTCTTTTGTTGAAGAGCTGATCTCTGCCTAATGTAGCCACTGAGAGACAGGAGAGCTTTTCTGCTGCATGAGGATTCTGCATAGGATGAACATAGGCAAGGTGCCGCTGGGTGATACGGTGTATTACTTTCCTATCTTCACTGCTCTCATAGTTCTCTCACCCGTACATTTGTAGCTCTCATTGAAAGCGCTCAAAGTATTTCTTCAGACACTTTCATCTCTTGCAGCGGCACTACTTCGTGCGCTCACCCACAAGAGGGCCTTCTGCCACTTAAACTGAGATGTAAAGAGAATGGATTTCATACATGATATGATAAGGCAAAGATATTGCAATGCAACACGGAGTTTGACTTGTTTCTCATATGACTATTGCATTAAGAATGAAAAAGAAACAAAAATCAAACAATAAACCCGTCGTTGATTGACATATTTTCATTATTATTTTTCTATTTAATAGATGTTCAGAAATTTAAGAAGCGTTTGATTTTTTTATGTGAGCATGTTTCTATTTAAACGAACAATAAATGAAGATTTTTTTAATCGAACAATAAATGAACAATTTTCTATTTAATAGATGTTCATAAATTTAATTATATTGATGTCAGCATTTTTCTATTTAAACAAACAATTTTTTGACATATTCTGTACAATTTTTCTAAATGCAAATATTTGTACTTTATGAACAATATTTAAAAAGCGAACATTTTTGAAACTTCTGAGAAAAAATTATATGTGTGAGATTTTTTTGAAAAAAGGAAACAAAAAAGAAAAATGAATAGAAAAAACAAAAATTAAATAGTGATAAACGGACTTGTTCAACAATGGGCCGGCCCAATAGCAAACTGTAGAATAAAAGAAGAAAAAGAAGTGAATAAGCTCACGCATTAGGGTGTCCTAGTTGGTTAGAGTGGTGGTCCTTAGACCAAGAGGTCTTGAGTTTGAATCTTGTCACATGTGCTATTTTTCAAGTTTAAACAAAAGTAGGTATGATGCCTCATATGTGGCATATATACGTATGAGTATACGGCTTGATGAAATGACCATATTATCCTTATATGGTTTGTGGAGGGCGGGTCTGCCGAAGCAAGCCTCTAATTTGTCACTTTTCTCTTGGTCAGAGCTTGGTGGGTTATGGCTGTGTTGTTTTCTTTGTTCGAGCGAACATCTCGTGTCCCTCTGCTTCGGCCTTTATGTTCACGTCTATTTACGTTCGTGTCATGTGTTGCGTATCCTTCTGTGTGCTCATTTTATCTCCTTCTATCAATAAAAAGATGCACAAACTTTGCGTATTCGAGATTTTTTTTTGGGTCAATTTTAAGCAGTGTACCCAAAAGGAAGGCAGGTAATGGCAATCCATGTACTGATTGCTCAGTTCTAGAAGACAGAAAGGGATTAAGTTTTCTGTCATTGTTGCTGCACAAATTAACCTCACCGATCTTGCTTAACATAGCATGAAATAAAAATCGAGCAAACAACATCTATTGCAGATATAAAAATAAAGATGTGATACTTAGTGTAATGACATTTTCACATATAATGCCAAGTTATAGATGGCAGGTAATGAGTCTTGACCTCAGAACATTATTTGTGTAGTTATTTAGAGGCCACTTCACGTTTTCCTTCATCATGTTTATTTTTGAGCAACTAGAGAACAGGAGGAAAACACAACTGATTCTTGGGAGATATACATTGTGCTCTACCTTGCGGTTCTGGGCTGCATGTCAAGGAATATACACAATTTTGGGCATAAAGGCTGCAGAATTCCTTTCCATTACAACATCGATAACATCCTGTCTTGCAGCATCATGGCTTACTACCTCTGTATCATTTTATATTAATTAAGATAGAGGTAGTACATTATTAGACAAAAGTCGTCCTTAGACAAAAGTCCCCATCTATTCCCGAGCTCATTTGAGCTTGGAATGAACAGTAAACTCCGAAAGAAATGAAAACAAATTCGAAAAATTCTGAACATTATTTGTGCAAGCTTTTAAAAATGTTCCTAGTTCTTGAAAATTTTCATCCCGAAATAAAATTTGTGGAAGTCATGAAAACAAAAAACAGCATAAATCTAAAAAGAAGCCAAGTTGTTGCCTAGATCTTAAAAAAAGTAAGGGTCATCAACTGACTTAAGAGAATGAAAGGGGTTCATCAGTAATGCAAGTGTTCACAAAGAAAGCAAAATCTCATTAGTGTTGTAGATATTAGAATATTTCTATAGACTTGGTCAAATATAATTTTGGTGAACCATCGCAGATGGTACCAACCATAGCACACGGTTATGGGAGCCAATTGTGTGCGTGTATCACACACGACGCACCGAGCTGAAATGTGTGCGACGTGCTTTTCAATCACACTCAATTAAATTCACTGAACCGTGTGCTAAAAACTGCACACGGTTTGCTTTCGTGAATCGTGTGTGATGGTGCGAGTTATCGCACACGCTTTGTTCATGAAAACCGTATGGAACCTATCACACACGTTTACACTAAGTCAATTATGTGCAACTGGTCGGGGATTGCACGTGCCCCTTTTATTTGTACACGGTTTAAATTTTTATATCGTGTGTGATGCCTTCATCGCACACAGTTTGATTCGACACAGGGTGTGTGATAGGAGGCGGTAAATGTACCACTTTGCACTAGTGGAAGTTGGTATGGAAATTTCGATGGTAGTACGAAATGCAAACTATATAGCGAAGCAGAGCTAGGTGCGTAGTCGGTAGTCCTGGTCATCGCCGGGGTGGCTAATGCCCAAGTTCTTCCTCACCCTCCGTCTCCACGTGACGAAGAAGGCCACCCATGTCGTGACACAAACTAAGAATCTCATAACAAAGATAAAGTCGCTTGTCCATTGTAAGGCTAAAACAATTCTCATGTAAGTCACCTCCTACAAATTTTTTTCACAAATTGGTTCAAAGTTGGGGGGGGGGGGGTGGGGTGCCCCCTAAGCTTAACACATAAGACATAAGTAGCTCCGCCTGTTGTGATGCCATTTATTTGATTGATACCAATCAAGATTAATTAATGATGTACTACATGCTGGTCAATTATCCGGGAGAACGCATCACGGACCGCATGTCCTCCTGTCAACTACTCCTATTTTAGAATATATAGTCTCTGTTTTATAGTGTAGTACCTATAATTTTTTTTGAAAGTCAAACTTTATGAAGTTTGACTGAGTTTTTGATTGTAATTATCTATATCTATAATACCACACAAATATAATATGAAAGTGCATGCCATGGTGCGTCTAATGATATATATTTGATATGATGAAAATAACTTTCTCTATAGACCTGATCAAAGTTTGTAAATTTTGACTTTAATTTTTTTTATAGACACTACATTTTTTTTTTGAAAGATCCAGCATTGCTGGCATTCATTGATAATAGCAGGAAGCAACGGAAAACAACAAGATGGTGAAGGTCCTAGGACCAGAGGATCCGAAGATCAAAGACAAAAAAGAAAAACAGCAGCCCTAATAGCTGCAACACAACACTCCACACAAACCATACTAGGCAGCGCAGCTCCGACTCCGACGGTGAACTACTAAGGAAACTGGGCAGAAGTGGCGTCACGGAGGACCACCGAACGAACCACCTGTCACGCGTCATCGTCTACCACCAGCCCCCCACCGCGGCTTCGACTTCACAACAACAGACAATCGAGGCACTCCCTCGGACACGCCGGAGAAGAAGAGCCGACTACCACGACCAGGGCCACACCTCCAGCATTGCTCACGCCGTCATCGTTGCCACAGAAGCCACCGTGCACGTCCAGCCATAGGAAGCACCACAGGGATCAAAGTCTTCAAGACGGCGCCCTAAAGAGGGGAACGGCGTCGAAGGCAGCGCCACCGCCCGACCACATGGCAGGATCCGGGTTTTCACCGAAGTACTTGATCCGAGAGATCTGGCTGTGAGACTCCGGCAGCGCCTCAAGGAGGATAGCGACGCCAGCGCGCCGCCGCCGCCGCCGCCGCCAAGACCGACCGAGCTTTCACCGGCGACCACTCCCACGTAGCGGGCCGAGGGCGCACCCGTGCCTCCATTGGGTCGTGCACCCCACACAACAAGCGCGCCATTGCCGTGCAGGGACACCACCAAACCTCCCGACGACGGGACTGCAGAGACGAGCGGGTCCTACACCCCGCATCAAACCACGGCCGGAGCCTCTCTCGCTCCAAAGCCTTTGCCGCTCAGGCCACGAATCGGCCGTGGTCACCACGCGCCACCATGCCGATCCACGCCGCTCGAGCCTTCCCACCCGCACGCCTCCACGCGCGGATCCGGGCATCCGGAGCCCCACGCCCCTCCCGCGACAAGACGCCACAGATCCGCAGAGCAACGCTTAGAGCACCATCCGCATGCGGCACCCGATCGCGCCGCGCCATGTCGCAGCCACTCCGACGAAGCGCCTCCGTGGGCCGCCGATGCCGTCGCCTCCGTCGGCGCCAGCTTCGCCGCGCCCTGCAGACGAAGCGCTCCGCTCCTCGGCCACCGGCTTGATCGGGGACAGGCCGGCCAGATAAGATCCCCGGGCGAAGCCGCTGACGCCCGGCTACCGCGCTACACCGGCGGAGCACCTATCGCATCGTCGGATCCGCCGCCCGTCTGTTGCATCCCCGACCACCGGTAGCGGATCTGCAAGAGCCCCCACCAGCCGCCATGAACACTCCACGCTGGCTTCCCGCACCACCCGCTGGGCTGGAGAGAACGCCTCGCCGCCACCCTCCTCGAAAGCGCAATGAGATTTCCGCCGGCCTTCTCGGTGACGGCGAGGGAAGAGATGGGGAGGAACCGGCGGCTGGCTTCTGGTGCTGCCCGAGCCGCCCGAGAGGAGCGACGCGGGGCTTGCGTGTCGGAGCTTCTAGTCTTCAGACACTACATTATGAAACGGAGGGAATCTTATATATAACCCCGCCCCCACTAATTGCTATAGACGGCTTGTGCAAATAGTTGACGTTAACAAGGAGATAACTCCTTTTTTAACACTGTCTAAAATTTGACTTCCTATCTGACATAAACCTTTTCTTCCTTATGTAACACTAAGTTTAAATTTTGTTTCCTTTGCGGCACTTCCATCCTTTTTGGCTACGAACGGTATTAAATAACAACTGAAAAGTACTTCCCGCGTTTCACAATTTAAGACATTTTTGCAAACTACTCCCTCCGTAAATTAATGTAAGAACGTTTAGAATACTACTTTAGTAATCTAAACGCTTTTATATTAATTTACAGAGGGAGTATTACATTATGGTGTGGAGGGAGTAGATTTATTTCCCATGATACGATATGTGACCCAAAATGACACTAAAGTTCTCCTAGAGTTGTAATTACGCAAGATCTGTGTACCAAATTGTGTATGTATGCAAGATCTTCACTCATGTCCTGATGTCCAGGACGTACGCGAAACTTCAATTGGCAAGGCAATTCACGTGTCTAGTACAAAGGGGTGAGTGATAATACTCGGAGAAGGTTAGCATCTAAGGATTGCGTCATGCTCAAACCAAATCCTGAAATCCACCCATCAGGTTCTCTAGGTTAGCGCTCTAGGTTTGCATCGGCGGCCATTTTGCGCAGGCAATGAAATGCTCATTCTGGCTACAGCATGCTCATGGCACTGGACCGCTGATCTCAGTTCTCGAATCAACTACAGACCTGGTGACTTGACACTTGCTGGAGAATGGAGCGACTGTCGTATTGTTTGTCCAACCCGAGCAACCTCTGCGACCCTCGATATGGACGAACCGCAGCTGCTGCCGACAGAGGTTCGCTCGTGGAAGAACTTCAATGGCATCGAAGAGAGCTTCTCTTCTGCAGAAACGAAACCAAGAGCCGTTAAATCTGAGGATACTTATTTGCAACAGTGCTGATACAGAGCCAAGTAATAACTACAGGTTTAGATGGTTTCGGCATCTCGTATTAGGATAATGGCTACTATTGCATCTACAGAAATTGATGAACGTCGTGGCGCCGCTACCACTCACCATGAAGCCTTCCGCAGTTCACAAGCTCACCAAGATAGTCATGCAAGGTTTTAAGAATACGCTTCTCCTGCTCTTTGTAAGTATCTGGCAATCTCTGTTTGGTGGCCGAGGGAATTATAGCTGCAGCGCTTGGTGTCAGGAAAAGCCGATCTTGCTCGTTACACATCAGTTTCTGGGTTTCAGGGGACACCGGTCTTCTGCCATACTTCCATGTATCAGAAGGGTCGGATCTTGGCGTTCCTGACCTTACTTCAGAAACAGGAACTGCAGTTAAACTGTTTTCTGTTGAGCAAGCTTGTTCATCGCGCTGTTTCTCAACTGCTTCCGTGTCATGGCTTATGGAAGAAAGGCAACTATCAGCTCGATCTAATTTTCTTCTGTTAGTGTTCTCCTTAACACCTGAAAATGAAACAGTACTGAGATTCAGAGAAAATATCCTTAAAATACACCTGATAGTGAGTTCTACTTTTAAGGTATGTGCAATTTTTCTTTAGGTGGAGTAACAAAGCAATCCCTCTGAACTGAATGTGACAAGGTCACTGTGTTCTAGTTCTACGCTGTACTTCCCAATAGTTGATGGAAAATCAGCAATGGAAAATCTACGCATGGCTGTAGAAGAATGTGAGCAAGCAAACATAAAACAATTCAGCATAATGAATCACATATTCGGATCACATCTACGATTGTTCTTTTGGAGAACAATACCTACAGATCCTCCAGCAGCTTGCCTTGATACTAGAAGCAATACTTTACAGAGCTCATTGACATTCTCTATCTGGATAACATCAGCTAAAAGTGGCCTTAAGAAGATAAGAAACATATATTAGACAACACAATCAAATGAGTTCAAATGAGAAACTGGTTATAACCATGGACAGAATGTCACCTGTAAGTAACTCCATGCGGTTCTACTTTGACGGCACTTTTAGTGCCTTCTATAGGAACAGGAGTGAGCAAAGACGAAGTCACCTGAAACGGGGTAAAAACCGAAAGTATAGTTAACCAGAATTTCAACTTTTTTTTATCTTTTTATTTTATCTTTTTTTTTGCGAAAGAAAGCTTTTATTTTATCCAAATGATATGTTCTAGCACTTGAGCTACTAATCATAAATATTCAGTCCGTCATTTATAAGACGTCACATGTTCATGGCCGCTACAGTATATACAACAACAACAAAGCCTTTAGTCCCAAACAAGTTGGGGTAGGCTGGCCGCTACAGTATATACCTTAAATTGTTTTCTAAGTCAACATAACAAAAGCCGAAGTCATGGATATTATGGAAGGCATGCTGTAAAGGAATTACTTGTGAAGAATCATTGTTGCTGATGAGCTGATCTCTGCCTGAAGAAGCCACTGAGAGATTGGAGAGCTTTTCTGCTGCAGGAGAAAGAGCCGCATATGGTCCAGCAATACCCATTGTAGCAGGATTCTGCATATGATGTGCATAGACAAGGTGCTGCTGGTGCGGGTGATACTGGCGATTGCTTTCCTATCTTCATTGCTCTCATAGTTCTTGCAATCCATACATTTGCAGTTCTCTGAACAGAGGATATTAGATCGAAAGCACTCACAGTATTTCTTCAGGCACTCAGATCTCTTGCAGTGGCACCCCTTCATGTGCTTACCCACAAGCGGGCCTTCTGCTACTTTAAACTGGGATGTAAAGGGAATGGATTTCATACATGACATGGTAAGGCAACCATATTGGAATACAACTCGGAATTTGGCTTGTTTCTCATATAGCAATTGACTCATGGTATGGGCTCAGAGTCAATGATTATTAAGTGCTAGCAGAATGCCAAAGGTCAAATTTGTCAATTTTAAGCAATGTGCCCAAAAGGAAGTCAGGTAATGGCAATCCATGATTAATTTCTAACATTGGAAAGACAACTTCTAGATGACAAAAGGGGGATTTGAGTTTTCTGTCATTATTGCTGCACCGATCTTGCTTAACATAGCATGAAAGACAAAATCCGGCAACTATTACACATATAATAAATAAATATGTGACACTTAGTCAAATGATATTATGTGCGCCGTTTAGGCCACTTCATGTGTTTCTTCATCGTGGTTAAATTTTCCATACAGACAATAAAACAAGCAAGCAAGCAAATAAGGTTTTAAGATGACATAGATAGACAAGCCCTTCAGCAACTAGAGAACTGGAGGAAAACACAAGTCATTCTTGGAAAATATACATTGTGCTCTACCTCGCGGTTCTGGGCTGCATGTGGAGGGATGTTCCCAATTTTGGGCATAAAGGCCATAGGATTCCTTTCCATTGCAGCATCGATAGCATACTGCCTTGCAGCCTCATGACCAACATTATTATAACAGTTTTTGCAGTTGCAATCATTGCAGTATCCACCTGTTGCAAAACACTCACAATACCTGGAAATGCATTCAATCCAAAGACCAATCAGTAGAACTTTGTGATCTAAAAACAATCCAAGTCGTTGCCTAGCTATTAAAAAAGTAAGGGCTATCAAACTGACTTGAAAGAACAAAAGGAGTTCATCAACAATGCAAGTGTTCAGAAAGAAGGCAAAATCTCATTAATGTTGTAGATATTAGAACATTTTTATAGACTTGGTCAAAGATAAAGTTTGACTTAGGACAAAACTAGAACCTCAATCAATTTGGAGTGGAGGGAGGACTTGTTTTTCTTATAACTTTGGCACTATTTCAGATTACATTTTGAAAATTCAGTGATTAATTATCCTGATAGTGCAAGACGCAAATGAATGACCACAAAAATCAACAATATTTGTTCTATTTACTTTCATATTTTCTATTCTAATAAGTACTCTAAAGATGGAGCCTGGCAAAGAAACTGTTTAACCACAAAGCGTAGAACACGAACAATAGCATCAAATTATGAAAGAAAATACTACGAAGAAATAACAACTGTATCAGGTTTCATTTGGAGGTTTAATATACATCGTTTGCTTGTTTGCATTGTGCCCCTTTGGCGACTGATCAGCAGTACATTACAGAAAGCAATACAGGCATTCACACACGTTATGCACGTACAACGGCAGTGAGATTTTTCACAGCAAGCAATATACAGTAAATAAGCACTAATCTTAAAGGGTTGTGAAATGACTTGAGGGATAAAATATTAACCTAGAAGAAAATTCAGTAGTAAAAAACCCATATGCTGCATATTGTTTGAATAAATTACAAGGGAAATTACTTTTTCAGACATTTCGAGTTCTTGCACTTGCATTGTTTCCTCGTTGATGTCCTGTCTGTGGATTCGCATGATGTCTCATTCCACGGATATCGAGCATTCCATCTCCTGGAGATAGGAAAATTTGCAACAATCAACAAAAATAGTTTCCAGCCAACTCTTCCCTGCTCTCGGAGGATAAAAGGGGGGGAAACCTGGACACGATTTCTCAACTAACTTTGAAACACAGAATACAAGCTGTAACTATATTCTATATAGAAGAAGAAACAAATTCAATGTCCTAGTAGGTAGTTACCAATTTCAATTCCTTCAACCAAACATCCCATCAAATTATATGACATAGACTCTAAACAAACATTACTATTCCCAAATTACATAGCAGGGAGAGAGAGCTCACACGTCTACAGAGGTTGCACGCATTGGCAGCACCACCGGCACCTCCGTCTTGGGCAACGATTGTTTCAGAACTGGGGGTGCCTGTTGCAATGGGCGCAGTTGTACCCTTGGTGGTGGCAGCTCTGCAACTTGCAATGCCTCCCGCAATGGTAAATCTTGCGACAGCACAGGCGAAAGCCGCCGCACCTGCAGCTTCTTAGCTCCGGGTTGAGCAGGAAACGGCATGTGGTGCTTTCTGACCATTAGTGTAGGCCATGGCACTGGAGGCCACAGTGGCAGCGCCTGGGAGAGCGATGCCGCTGTTGCAGCACTTCCTGGCTTGCGGGCGTAGAAGGCCGTGCCGAAGTTTGGCTGCACTGAACCAGGAGGGAGGTTCAGTGGGTTGTCCATTTTGTGCCAGTTTTCAGATCCACCTGGGGGCCTTGCTCGGGTTTTGCACTGTCATCTCTGAGTCTGACATCACCTGGCATCACAGAGAAAATTCAGTTGAGCATGATCAGTACTTAGTTGAAGTGTTATCTACAACGAAGACTTGCAGACTTTGACAGATTGATCACTTGCCAAGCGGCTCTCAAATCAAACCGGGAGGAAAATAAACTAGTTAACGCAAATAAATCTAACTGATCTGCACACAGGACACAGTGGCACCCAGCGCATCCTTCCCCTCACCTCCCACAAATTAATCAGCAGAGCATGAGCTTATATACGAAACAAACTGGATTCAGCGCTCGCCACTCGTCGGTTCTGAAGAGCTCTGACATCTCGCAGCGCCGCAGAGCCAGAGCCCGGCAGTTCATTCGCCCCGGAACCACCCAGTTCCCCATGAGACGAACCACGCCCCTCTCCCCCGGCCGAAAATGCCTCGAGTCCTCACACGATCCACAGCAAAACCAGGTGCGAAACGAAGAAACATCTAGGAAGAATCAAAGCATCCTAGCAAGGGCTCCCATCCATGAGCCTATCGCGGATAATCCCCACAGCAAAAACAGCGGCGAAAAGTTGGGGAGGAACCTCATCTCGGACGCGCGCGAGGTCGGTCCGCGCCGCCGAGAAGATCCGGCGAGGGAGGCCTGCCGGTGCCGGTGACGGGCGGCGAGGCGGGGTGGGGTGGGGTGGGGTGGGGCAGGTGGTGGGCGAGGGTGCTGTGCTTTCGATTTCGGGAGGTTTCGCTCCGTTTTCTAGGGGGCGGAGAACAGACGGAGATGGGAGAAGGTATTTATAGCTGATGACGCCTGACGGCCGAGAAAAGTCTACTTTAAAAAGGTTTGAAGTTTGAATGAACTGGTAGAGCACCGTCGAAATTGAAACCTGAATTTCAAATCCCTGAAATTAGCTACTTCACCTTACTGAAACCGGCCAATCCAGCATTTCAAATTTCATCGAGTTTAGAGTAGCAGATATTGAGAGATACATTGATTTTTCATTTTCAACCAAATTTTGACCAAAATTCAAACCGAAAAAGTGTATATAAAAAAATTGAAAACAATCTAAAAATGAACACTGATATGCTGATCATTCTGGGATTTTTTTCAATTTTTTTGCCAAACCGATTAAAAATTACAAGAAAAATATCGATTCGGTCGGTTGTTTTTTGAATCTTGTGGTAAGTTGAGGGTGTATTTTCATTTTTTTTAACCAGTTTCGGAGTTGCGGGCTGCAAATTAAACCGAGTGGTTAGTTGGAGGTCGAGATGTGGACCTTTTCCCTTGGTGAATTATCTTTTTTTCTCTCATTTCCTACTTCGTGGCGTCGTGGAAATTTTAATATTTTTTGTCAATTCTACTCGAGGATGAGTTGGCCTGCGAGCCGCGGTCTGTTTTGTGGGCCTCCATGGCCGACGAAGACAATGAAGAGGAGCTGGCTCCCTAGACACCGATAGCTGCCACCAAAGCCATCGACTCTAGCAGGTTGTACGTGCAGTACGAGGCGGGCACACGTAGGGGTTGATAGAAGGTGCTGCAAGGCGTGGCTCGCGTCGTCCACGTTGCCAATCCTGGCTTTTGCTTCCCGTGCCATCCCCATTTGACTCCATGACAGATAACTGTCATTAGTGCAGAATTGGCCTTTAGTCTTAGTTTATAAGGGCCTTTAATTCCAGTTCATCAACGGGGACTAAAGCCCCCCTCCCCCCCCCCCCTCCCCCCGCCGTCTAGTCCCAGCCCGCGTCGGAGGATGAGGGACCTTTACTCCCGGTTGGTGATACCAATTGGGACTAGAGGTTAAGGGTTAAGGGTTTTAGGATTTATGAATTATGGTTTATTTTTCCTTTTCGTTTTGTGTTTTCCATTTTTTTTTCATTTCAAACATATTTTACGCTACTGCAGTCGTACGCCAAGTGCCACTCCTACCACATACTGTACACGTCATATATAATATAATTTCTCGTACGACCAATCATATATCATAGAATTTCTCGTACACCACACACACACACACACACACACACACACATATATATATATATATATATATATATATATATATATATATAATTTGGTATATACAATTTCTCCTATAATTTGGAGATCATTACATGCAAGTATTAGGGCTAATGGTATTCTCTTTTAGGATGTATGACCTGGTCAAGCAAAAATCCCGCAATTTTCTCTTGAATTCCTCGTACGCGGTCTGTTGGTAGGAGCTTACCCCGCATCTCTTGCATCTTTACTAAAGAAGGAGATCAATATGAATATATTAGTTGTGTGTATATATATTAGATCATTAATAAAAAGAACTTTGAATTGTGTTTGCGTACCCAAAGTTGTCTTGAAGATGTGTTCCTTTCGGACGTCATAATGCGAATGTTCTCACAAACGTAGTACGCACATAAATTATTCTCCGATGCCTGGCTCATGCACTTTACGAGAATAGAATTCAATCAGATAATAATTAATCAAGCATGATAATGATATTGAAACTAGAATTAAAAAGATGTGCAGACGTAGCTAGTACTACTTAATTACCTTGAGTCACATTCATTTCAGCTGTTGTTTCCATGGGCCTTTAACCTATTTGATGAACTTTTGCCAAGCCCTGCCCGCCGGCAAAGAAATTGAATAAAGGAGTTATTAATTAGTTGATATGAGGAAATGAACTAAAGAGGCCGACATAGTACGATAATGATTGAAATTACCTGTCAATCATCCCCCTCACGATTGTGTATTCATTAGTGTCTTTAAGTAGTGAGTCCAATATTCGAACATTTCCCTCGTCAACTTCAATGATTAGCAGGATCCAGTGGAAACTGCATGCGCACACGTTTGTATAATTAAGCGGGCATGTGCATAACTCATCAACTACACTTATTAACATCTAGTATGCAAAAACAAAATTTGTAGTACAAGACAGTAACACTCACCCAAAGTTGTAAGAGCAACTCTAGCAGACCCCTCATCCCGCCGACCCGCAAAACGCGTTTGCAGTTCACGCAAAACAGCTTTTGTGGGCCGACTCGGGCTGGCACAGATGCAGACCCCCCAAACGGATCCGTAAAAATGCATATTCGTGGAATATGCTATTTTACGGGTCGGCTATGCGGGGTCTGCTCTTTGCGCCGCTGCATCCCGCATATCATCAGCCCGCAAAAATCAAATCCAACATAATTCAACAATCGAAAACAAATTGAATTATTCAAATCGAACATTAAACAATAATCATCCGCATTACAATTAATTATTCAAATCACCGTAGCAAACTTAAATAATGCAAATACAAAACTTAGTCACTTGTCATGAATACAAATACAAATGAATACAAAAATTAGTCGACGGGCGGCGAGGCGAGGCGGGGTGGGGGGGGGGTGCTCTGCTTTCGATTTCGCTCCGTTTCTAGGGGCCGGAGAACGGACGGAGATGGGAGAAGGTATTTATAGCTGCTGACGCCTGGCGGCCGAGAAAAGTCTACCTTAAAAAAGGTTTGAAGTTTGAATGAACTGGTAGAGCACCGTCGAAATTGAAACCTGAATTTCAAATCCCTGAAATTAGCTACTTCACCTTACTGAAACCGGCCAATCCAGCATTTCAAATTCCATCAAGTTTGGAGTAGCAGGTTCCAGTTCAAAAAAAAAGTTTGGAGTAGCAGATATTGAGAGATACATCGTTTTTCATTTTCAACCAAATTTTGGCCAAAATTTAAACCGAAAGAAAATTGTCCAGAAAAAACTGAAAACAATCTAAAAAGTGAACACTAATATGCTGATCGTTCTTGGAATTTTTTAAAATAATTGCCAAGCCGATTAAAAGTTACAAGATAAATACCAATTCATGTTGGTTGGTTTTTGAATCTTGTGGTAAGTTGATGGTGTATTTTCATATATTTTTACCGATTTCGGAGTTGAGGGTTGTAAATCGAACCGAGTGGTCTGTTGGAGGTTGAAAGTGGACCTTTCTCTTAGTGGATTATCTTTTTCTCTCCTTTCCCACTTTGTGACCCGAGGATGAGTTGGCCTGCGACCCGCACCCTATTTCATGGGCTTCCATGGCCAAGGAGGCTGCCGACAAGGGCAACGAAGTGGAGCTGGCTCCCCAGAATCCGCTAGCTTCCACCAAAGCCATTGACTCCAACAAGTTGTACGTGCAGCATGAGGCGAGCACATGCGGGGGTTGACAGAAGGTGTTGCAAGGCATGGCTCGTGTCCTCTGACGTCGGCTCCACAGCAGATGCTGCAGATGACTCCTACTTGGGCCTCGTGCTCTCTCATGCCCTTGATTATGACTTTGGCTCCCGCTCCAACCACCCCGGAGCCTAGCCAAGCATATGCATATGAAGAGAGGGTTTTTTTTTGAGAAAAGGAGAGGGGTTGTCTTGATGCTAGTGATATGCACTAGCCAAAGCCCATCGGCACGATGGTTCCTGTAGGTGAGGATATTATTGTGGCTGGTGTGGATGTGCCAAATTCCGGGGCCCTCTTCGCTGCCAAGATTAAATTCTGAAACAACGACTAGTTGCTTCTTAAAGGAAAAAAGCTTTGAGGGAGAAATGCAAGAAGGGTGGTGCTAATCCTCGACCCGACATCCTCAAGAAGAAACCTAGGAGGAGAGAAAGCAATAAGGGTGCTGCAAAAGGCAGTGCACAGGTGGTTCCATAATTGATGGTTCTTAGATTTCTTGGTTGGAAGCAGAGGCTCGGTTGTGTCTGTTGACTTTGTCGATTTGTCTCTTTCAAGTTGCAGTGACTTGATGGGGTTTCCTTTGCATGTTGAGCCCCATGTGTCAGGGAGAGGCATTAATAAGTTTGGGGTGTGTTTGTCGGCCTGCCTCTGTGGTCGTGTGTCTCCATGAGTCTACCTTGGGACCTTTGGCGGTAGGGTAACGGTAGCCGCCGTCACACAAACGGCCAGGCGCTGACCTAGCAGACATCCTACCGCCAGAGCTATGGACGGTAGGGTGTGCAGTCCTACCGCTAGCCGCCCTGGCGGTAGGGTGTGCAACCCTACCGCAGATCAACTGCCACTTCTGGTCACAAAACCCATGGCCGTGGGGTGAGGCCCCCTAACGCCTTAGACCCTGGCGGTAGGCTGTGTAAACCTACCGCGCCACACTCCCCGGCGGTAGGGCCTGATCATAGTGCACTTTTTGCACAACTTGTATTTTGAAGTAGTTGAAGAAACTGTGCTCTTTTCAGTGTTGTAGTGATTCTCTTTTTTCACATAAAAGTACACTCATATTGACAGGAATCTTGAATCAACCTAAAGCAATCCTAAGGTACAATTTTTTTTGAATCTAGTTCAAAAAGGGGGAGTGATTTGAATCAAATAATGCGACGAATTGGAAGCTATTTGACTAAAACTAATTGGAGGGATCGGAGGAGCTTACTTTTCTCTTTCCGGGGCCATCTCGATCCGCAAAAACGATGAAGAAACGAAGAAGATCCGAGGGGGGAAGTGGAGGAGATGAGAGAGGGGGCGAGAGGAAGAACTCCTCTGTTCTTGGGGCGGCTGGTGGGGGAGAAGGGGGAGGGGTGGGGCGGCCCACGGCTTATAACTGCCCACACCCTACCGCCAGGGTCCCCGACGGTAGGATCGGACAAGCTACCACCAGGACTAGCGGCGGTAGGGTGGGACGGAGGGGGACGGCGGCCGTTTACGCTGCTGACGTGGATAAGTTTTCTACCGCCAGAGGTTCCGGCGGTAGGCTATGCAATCCTACCGCCGGATGCCATGGCGGTAGGGAAAAGGGTCAAATGTCGAAAAAAAATCAAACCGGGGCCAGATCTGGTTAAACTCCAACAAAAGGGTCAAAACACGAAAATTGTCCTCCAGAGGAGAACCTCAAAGCTTCGGTATAGGTTTTGATTGTAGTGTCCACACCATTTTTGTTAAAAAAATCATTCAATGGTGACCTTATCGGTCTGCGGAGCGGTCCAAACATCACCAACAAAAAGCAACTTCATGGTCCTCCTCTCTTTTCTCTCTCTCCTCCCAATGGCATACCACATACATATCCACCAAAAGCAATCACATAAATGGGTCTCCTCTTTGCTCCCAACCAGACAAATGATAATTTTTTGTGATTAAGGGTTGTGTGGCTTCCTCCCTCCCGCATCTATGATTAAGGGTTGAATAAAGTGTCCGATTTGAGGCCAGCGTTGGAGATGCCCTAACACTACATACATAGAAGTAAAACTGAGGTAGCTGCGTAGTAACAAGAAATGATTTGAGTCAAGGAGATTATATATTAATAGTTCTGTACAACGAAACTAATTAAGGTTTGTTTCACGCCTAGATTTTCATTTTGTGCTTCAGGAAATTAATTAACATGGCCAAGATGAACCCATGTGTTTGCAGTGGCCTGGCAAGAGCCCTCCCTCCACAACCAAACAACCAAATCGTTAGGCGTTAGCGCTTGCACTTTTTGCAGTAATGGTTTTCCGCGGACAGCTTGGATGCACATCGGTAGCAGAAACTGTTTCCACACCTACGAGTGAAGGAAATCAGATTAATGGAGTATCAAGCAACCATGGGATGAGCTCAGATAATTTCACGTTCAGGATGAATGGATCCAATTTGCTGCTGTCGTTGGTACCTGCATTTCATGTAATTGCAGCCCTCCGATTTCTCCACGAACATCCGGCACTTGGGGCACCGCTGCCACCCCTTCCTGCCCACGAGGCGCCGGAGCAGGAGCTCGTTCCGGCCGCGCTCGTCCTGCCCGAGCTTCTGGAACTCCTTGCACCCCAGGCCGTCGTGCCATGGCACGCCGCACCGGGCGCAGAAGAGCCGGTGGCAGTGCGGGCACTCCGCCTCCGCGATGGCCTCCTTCGTGTCGGCGTCGGCGAGCAGGAGCGCCGAGCATTCTTGGTACGGGCAGTACACCCTGTTGGCGCCGACCGCGAGCTCGCACAGCAGGAAACCCCACCTGTTGAGGAGGTCCGGGGATGACGCCGCGGCAGCTCTCCGGCTCGACGGCGCCGGCCTCGCAGCCTGGGTGAGGGCATGCCACGCCAGCCACCTTGTCGTCCAGCTTCGCGGCCACGTACTGGGCGACGCAGCCCCGGCAGAAGGGGTGGCCGCACGGGCTGACGCTGAACTTGAGCGTGCCGGGCACCGTCTCCATGCAGATGGCGCAGCCGAAGGGCTCGCCGTGGCCGTCCACCGCCAAATCATCGGTGACCAACACGGGCACGGGACGCCGTCCTCGCAGTCGGGGCAGTTGACGCGACCAACGTCCTCGCGCTCGCGCTGCTTCACGGCGACGTACATGGTGACACAGCTGGAGCAGAAGGCGTGGCCGCACGGGCCGAAGTTGGATTTGAGGTTGATGGGCACCAGCTCCATGCACATGGGACAGTAGAAGAGCTCGCCGTGGCCGTGAACCCGCGAATCCCAGCCGCGGGACGCCTCCACCCTGCCGCCGTCTGTCGGCCTCCTCCCCCGCGGGACGCCTCCACCCAGCCGCCTGCCGTCGTCCTCCTCCACCGCCGTAGCACCTCCGCCGAGCCGCCGGCCGTCGTCCTCCTGCACCGCCGAAGCTCCTCCCCCGAGCCGCTCCACCGCCGCAGCTCCTCCGCCCAGCCGCAGGGCCGCCGTCCTCCTCAACCGCCGTAGCTCGTCCGCCCAGCTGCCGACCCGTCCGCCTCCTCCACCGCCGGAGCTCCTCCGCGCCCCGCACCCGCGGGCCTCCTCCGCGTGAGCCGGTCCCTCTCCTCCGCGTCCACATCTGGAGATCGTCGACCCCATCCCGCCTCGTACGCGTCGGCGACGGCGACGGCGACCAGACCAGCTGCGGGCTCCCGTGAGCAGCTTTGTGATGTGTTGCTCTGCTTTGTGACGTAGAATTCCAGTGAGCTCTTCTCTCTCTTCTTTTTGCAATTCCGTTTGCAAACCGGAGAACGTTGGGTGGGGTGTGGGGACAGGCGAGAAGACGGGTCAAAGATGAGGTGTCTCGGTACAACGGGAATGTGTGTTCCGCTACCAATTTCATGGCAAAGCAAAGGAGAGGAAATTGCACTCCCTTCTAGCGAAGAGCATCTCCAACCGATCCCCCGAAAATCTACAAAGAAGTAAAACGTGTTGCTTTTACTTCACCGGCATCTAGCCGATCTTGTAAACCGTATAGTGGAGTGAAAAAAAAAATTACTCTGCCATCTAGCGGATGCCTATTTTTACCCTGCTACCACTCGCCGAGCAAAAACTCTCCCCCTTTGGCCACACCCACCCTACCCCTGTGTAAGCATCTACTCCGGTGCCTCCCTTCCCGCCAACGCCGACGCTCCATAGGACCCGCTGCGTTACTCGCTCACTCGGATTTGGGCCTCTCTCGCCTAAATTGGTAAATCTACGACCCTTCATTTCGGTGCCAGATTCGACGCATCCGGCTGCCGACGCCGACGTGTTTGGGATGGATTTGACGGGCACCGACTCATACAGCCCCCGCAACGATTCTGCGCAGCAGCTTGGCATGGCCTCCTCCCCTAGGCGATCATATCTCGCTCGTCGCCCAACCACCAGCACAGCCACGCATGGCGGTCGTCGATCCGGCTCGACACTAGCCCATCAGCTCGTCGGGTCCCCGTTGCCGGTCATCAAGTGTAACCACTGCCTGCTGTAGGTGGTGTGCCGAGTTTCGGCCACGGCGTAACATCCCGGATGGGTGTTCTTCAAGTGCAAAAAAGACGGAGGTAAGTGCTTGTTCATCCGGTTGTTCTTTGGATTCGTCACAATTTGTATCTTATTGTTTGCTCAAAATTGTTTGTAGGATAGATGCAAATTTTGGTATTGGAAACAAGAGTGCATCAATCTATTGATAACGAGAAATTTGCTAGATGTTCGTGCACTACTTACTAGAGTTGATACTAGAGACTGCCCAATGTCCAATTGTATGAAGACGGAGAACAATGAAGTGTGCAAGCTCAAGAAGCCGATAGAGAACCACAACAACGTGGGAACAAAGACATAGATAATAAAGTATTAAAAGAACAAGTGGGAGCAGTTATGGCTTAAAGCGCCTAATTGTTCTAATAGTTTTCTTTGGATCGGTTCTCTTAGTAAAGAATTGGTTAAGTGTGTACTTTGGTATATCAAAATGCCGTTCAATAAAATAAAAAAGAGTGAAGTTTATTTTGGTGGCCGAAATGAAATGAATTTTGCAAAAATAATTTTTTACTCTGCTAAGTTTAGGCAATCAGGCAGAACCGATCAAAAATTAGTAGAATAAAAAAAAATACTCCACTAAGCTTTACTCGATAACTTACACCTCTATTTTTTTAGGGACATCGAGATGCTATGCTAGCTTGAAGAGTGGCCAGCAAAAGAGATGGACAGCTACACGACCTCTGTGGAGACTCGCAACGTAGACTACACATGATGCTTTCCATGCATCTATGGAGGTGGAGGAAATAATACAAGTTGAGCCAGATTCAACTCTAACAATGGCAGTATAGCTTCCAAGCAAGGAGTAGCATCTAGGAGGAGGAGTGTTTGTGAGTGCCTGTCGCTTTTTATCACAACAATCCTTAATGATCGAGCTAGCTAGCTAGCTAGCTGAAAAGGAAAGGTACGTAGAGAAGTAGAAATGCCTGCCAGTACCCCTCCCCGCTGAAGCAGTGGCGTTTTACAAATGTGTGCGCAGCAGCGCCAGCACTGGACGCTTTCATTTCATCGATTTGGAAACTGGACATTGCCGCGCCAGCACTGGACGTTTTCATTTCATCGATTTGGAAACTGGACATTGCCGCGCCAGCACTGGACGTTTTCATTTCATCGATTTGGAAACTGGACATTGCCGCGCCAGCACTGGACGCTTTCATTTCATCGATTTGGAAACTGGACATTGCCGCGCCAGCACTGGACGCTTTCATCGAGGGCTGTGCTGCACAACACATGCATGCATGCTCCCTCGCCATTCTTTTCAGCCCCGGAGTAGACGAGCATGAGGTACTGTAGTAGTAGTAGTTCCTATCGACCGTAGCATTCCAGTCGGTGTGTGTATTCCAGTTTAGACGTGGCAAGCAGGGCTCCATTGGTGACCAAGAGTGGCTGCCCAGGATTTTGAGCCAGATTGGTCCATTTGACTTTCTTTTTATAAGATGATCAACTTTGGAGGTGTGTCTTCTGATATTGGTGATGTATTTGCAAGATTAAAGTTCCTCCAATAATACATGTTTTTCTGTGGCTTATTCTCAACAATAAAAGTTTGACTAGAGACAACTTATCTAAAAGAAAGCATGTAGAAAATGTTTCTTGTGTTTTTTTGGCAGTGATGTAGAAACTATTCAACATCTGTTTTTCTAATGTATGTATTGTTGCTAAGGAAATCTGGTCTGTTGTGGCTAACTGTTTCTGCATTTCTACGTCTGACTCATTTGAATCTTTGAAACCACTATGGAGAAAAAACAAGAAAAATGAAGACGCAGTTAATTTGGTTATACATCTGCCACCTTATGAGGCTTATGGTTGCTTTGAAATGACTTTGCTTTCCAGGGATGAAAATGGCGAGGCATGTGTTGTATCCTGGACTTGGTGGGCTCTCTGGTAAAGCAATGAAAGATTATATGCTCGGACGTGCAGGGTGCTCTTCTTCTCCTGTGTTTAGGGCTGCTTGATCATCGGCGAGGGGAGTTGCTTAGGATCGCCTGGATGTAACTGGTGATCTGCATTGGGAGTGTCTCTCGGTTTTGTGTGCCTGATTGTTCATCTGTAGTTTGAGCTTCTCCTTATGTTATGTCTCCGTATTTGGTATGATAAACTTGTAAGCCTGTGGTCTGTTGTAGCTATTTTGGTTGCGCCGAGAACTGTAAACTGTTGGACGCGTGGTTTCTGCCTTGGCTTAATAAAGTTGGGGCGGGGGAAACCCCTTCCTTTAAAACAAAAGTTGTTTTAGCCCATGGTCGTGGGATTTTGAGTTGGGTTGGTCCATTTGAACTTTTTTCATAAATACAACGACAATCATGTATCAATTTTGTCTTGGAAGCACATTAAAATTTACAGTTTAGTCTGAAATTTGCATTCGGTTTAGACACATTTATTACTTTGATAAATACGGTATAAAATTAAGATACGGTTCAGTTTTAGTATATACCAACTTATCTCGGTATGATTTCGGTGCATACCACAATAATTAAAGTAAATGCGAATTTAAAAATCACATAATAATAATTTACAAATTTATGACTCAAAGCACATACTCTTTTTATACAACAATATAAAACTATATACAAGTGTCTATGCATGCATGGATTCATGCCTTGATGGTTATGGACGTGAAAAAAGTGACTATATTACAAGAAAATTGTACATACTTAGCAGGGAATCTGTCTCACATACAAAAAAAAGTGACTACCTATATGGTTGTTCGCCTCAAGAAATATGAATATATATATTTTTACTTTGGTTAAACGTTTGTCTTTGTGGTATATACCATGAAACTGAAATTCAAAATGTCATGAAAAGTTCATACCATACTGAAACCAGAAGCCATAAAAACCTTAAAATTGGTTTGGTTCGGTATTTTTTTGGTACGTTTTTCGGTTCGGTTTTAAATGCAGAGTGAGTTCGCATACAAGAAGCCAACAAATTTTGTCCGTTGGAATTTTAACAAACCTTGAAAGCAGATTTATACTTTTGAAAGGTGGCAAAAGATCTACCAAGCTAATCATCCGAAGGCGACAAAAGAAAATATGAGCACAAGAGCCCTTGTTGTCGACTGGGTAGGTTTTGGTGTAGGACTCAGAGGTGAAGGAGTCGCGTGACCTATGACTGACACACCAGCCAAACAACCAATTGGGTTCAAGATAGTCTCTACATTACCTATTGTGAGTAAGTGCAAACCTATGACTAACACATTTTTATTTAGTAGGTGCCAAATGTTCAAGATAGTCTCCACATGACCTAAAAGTAAAGTGAAAGAATGATACCACAACTAGTCATGATAAAAATGATTACATGGGCCAATCACATAATCTATGATTGGCACATCAGCCAAACAATTCTGAATCATAACTAAAGAGTGACAAGATTTTGGCTTGATTTTGTCATCGTTAGTGTCACATTAAAAAGTGTTGACACCTGAACAGATTTCCATCTGCCAAAGAGGATCACCCTCATCCTATTATTATTTCTTAAATGCTCCGCCGTCTTTGCATTAAGGAGAGAAATCAATCCTTACAAAAATCGATTGGCATGAGAGGTTTGCTATCTCAAAAAAATAAAAAAAATTCATTACAAATTATAAATCATCCAACGGAAAAACAGAACAATCAAAGATATAGGAGTGTGGTTCTCTAGGAAAAAGGGGGATTTTTCGCGAATAAAAAAAGGGGATTCACCACTGTGTTTTCGAGAGAGTATTTTTTTAGAAAGAGAACCGAGAAATATTCGAAACAGCCAAGGAGACCTGACCACGATCTGAAATCAGACCCGCACGCCCCTACCGGCTACGGCCCATATATATACGGATAGCCCAAATCCCCTCCCCACACACCCACCCCGACCCAAGGCCACCAAATTCCACAGCGATCGGGACCGAGCAGCACCGCACGGTACGCACGGAAATCGCCGCCGCGTCCCATGGCCAACAACGGCGACCTCTCCCCGCCGGCCGACGGAGGCTCCCATGAGGTTTGCGCCTCCCGCCGATCCCGCGTACTATATGATCTCTGTCGGTTTGTTAGGGTTCCACTTCCACTCCCAGGGACTTCGCCACGGGAGAAAGAAAAATCCATATCTTTCTGCATCCGCTCGCTTAATAATTTGTCAAACTCTTAATATTATCATTCTATTTTATAGCATACTAACATATTATCTCTATCTAATTTGTACGGACCAGCTGATTCCAGTCATCTACCAGTCACCATACAGCATGACACCGCAGGTACATATGGCTTGTTTCCCTATTTATTTAGGTTATTTGTTTGTCCTATTTATTTAGGTTAACGACTGTTTCACCCCGCAAGATTGATAAATAATCAACGACATTCTGTGTGCAGGGTCCTCCATGCTCATGGCTTTTTTACTACAGGCCAGTTCCTCTCGGAGGTTTTCGGGTAATTAGTAGCGACTCATTTGCTCTCCTTTTGTGCCTTCACGCTGGGCTACAAATTGTTAACTAAAATCAGTTTCTGACTCTGGCTGATCAAACAGAGGCCCGTGTACGAAGATGGGACGACAAGGGTGCTATGCTTGAGCCAAATGTTTTCCCCAGACCGGCTAGAAGACGACGAGTACTACCGAAAGTTTTGCCGGAGGATGACGGCAGAAGGGCAGAGATCCGGCGGTAAGCTCAGGAGGACCGTCGTCCCACGGCCAGACCCTAGCGGCGCTCCGGTCGCCGGAGTTGGCAAGGTACTTGGGTACATGTGTCCTCCTGGTTTTTTTCTTTTGTCGGATGAGACGAGATATCACATAGAGGGGAATTAATCAACCTTTTTGTTGCATTGCAGGTGTTTCTGGCGTACGCCGATATCGACAGCGCAGCATATTCCAAGACAATGTTGCATTGGATGTGGTTTGAGGGGAGGCAGGTGTTTGCTGCGTTCTATCCTGAGGACAAGTTTGCTGCTGGAGATTATGATGGATAAAATGGAAATCTTACTTATCTTTATTGTAAGAATTATGTGTCTCAAAGCAATACTTAAGCATAACTGTAAAATCCCGTATTTGTCCGTACGTTTAGCATTTTGTTGGAATGATTAGCAAGTTACACTGGTAATTGAAAGAAGTTCAATCATACAGTTAGATAACAATCCTAATGTTGATCTATACAATTAATAGAATTTACATTGTATTATGACTGTGCTGCTCACAACCGCATGCATCAGGGACTCAAATGTGTAAATCAATTAGAATGTCCTAAGCAAGGCCTTTTCCAGAAATTCCGGGCGGGATGAAAATTAAAAAAGGCCCAATTGTTTTTTTAAAAAGAAAATAATATAACTAAGGCATACCTTCACTTTATTATATGAATTCAAATTTTCTTTATAATATTTAGACAAATATCAAATACTAATGCTAAAAACAACTTGACTCAATATTCAAATAAGAAATTACCTCATTAGTACGAAAGTAATAAATTTTAAAAAGTACAATTGATCATTAACAAACTTAATTTCGTCCTACTTCTAACCTAGCATCGAGGACAAGTAAACTCATTAGATTTGTAAAGGTTGCAGATAACGGTGAGACCCGATGGTTCAGTTAGACCATGCATTTTCTTGACCTATTTCCTTGTCAGGTAAATTACCACGGTACTTTTCTAATGCTCTAAGGATTAAACTGCTTGCTGATTAATTTGCCTCATGTTATTCACATGAAATAGCAGCAGTTTTCTTATCTAACTTCATTTGATTTTGTATGCAAGGGGAGATTCAATACCAAGATTTATGATTTGGACATACAAGTGAGTTTGATTCCTGACAGTTTTTCTTGCTCCCCCCTTATTTTATTTCCATTTCCTAGCAGTTCTAGGTAATTTCGTGACCTACCTCTTGGTAAGTCACCTATCTACGAAATGCATGTAGTGTGTGTCAGATATAGAGTGAAAAAGCACCACAATGCAAGTGTCAGATCCTGTTATTGATGCAATTTTGCGACTCTGTTCTGGACTGTAAGCAACTGGTTGATGTTAAACTGAAGCTCCAATCAACCTTGTGGCTCTTCTGTACCTGTATGATGGTATATGCACTAGACCTTGTATAGGATCATCAATTGCCAGGAATTGCCATGGTTTTGATCTTTGTCATTATTTTTGTGATGTAGCTTGACTTCCACTTATCTGCTACACTAGATGTCTCTAGCTAAATTTTAACTACTGATTAGTACATTGTGATGAGTTCTGTTGGACTCAACATCCAACAGATTTCCTCGATGCTCCTTAACTATATGCATACTTGTGTTATACCCAACGCTGCTACTATGGTCTGACACGTTGGTTGAACCTGCCCGCGCTACTACTACACTCTACCTGTAGTGTGGTTTACATGTCATCGCTGCTACTAACTAGTAGTAGCGCTGCCCATTAACCCCGCTCTTCTATTACCTGTCTACCTATAGCGTTTTCCCTAGTAGTGCGATGATCTAATTTCGCATGATGATCACGAAAAAGCAACAACTGACATTGTACTCTCTTTATTATTAGTTTGTCCTCTGTTGACCTGAAGAAGCAAGCTTAAAATTCTTATCACAAATGTCCCTAAAATGACAGGGTGAAATCTTGATTTTTCTTGCTATGAAGAGATGGCATCATAATTGACTTGCCTGATTGTATCAATATCATCAATCCAATCACGGTTCCTGGTTTTCTATTGTTTGAATATGTGAATAAATTCTCTTTTGGTCCATTCGCTACCTTGCTAATTGCCTTCTTATGATAGTGTGATCGGACATAAACATGAAAGAACTAGGCAGCAACCAGTGGACTGTATTCATGTGTTCATTGAGATGAACTGATTTTTAGATGCAACAATAAGTTGTAAAACTGAGATTAATCTTTTAAAGTTATATCCAATTGCTTAGTAAGAACTATGATACATCAGTAGTAGGTTACTTGAAGTGTTCAACAAAGTATTTTGTTTCGCACAACACTTTAGTCGAGTCTATCATTGACGTGAGATTACGTGGGATGTTCACTTGTTTCATACAAAAAATATGTGGACACATATAGGCCTCACACTTATATTATGTAGCAGATGTGAATGGGGTTTGTGGTTGGTTTGTTCGTTACCGCTGTCTGAGCGAAATAATTTTCCTACTTTAGAAAACTTGTCAAATTGCATTTCATTAGAGGCAGTAAATTGCATCCGCGTGCGGTTATTTTTTTTCATTAAGTTGTTTTTTAGTTAGGATAGAAGGGTAAATACACTGGTTGGTTGCTTCAAGAGTTAATATCGAATACCCAATAACGACATTATATTTTTGTGGCTTGGCTCAGGAGATGTTAGATCCGCCTTCTTGGCTCGGGGCTTGGCGGCAGCTTCCTTCTGGGCGGTCTGTGGGAAGGTACAATATAAAGGAGAGAGGATACCAGGGCGAAGGTGAGGTGGGCGTCATCTGGTTTTAAAGGAGAGGGCTCCAGCAAGAAATGTTCCCCTACGACGGAAACCGAGCGGGATGACAAGGGGTGGTGGGTTTTTTGTGGGGAAAACTTTGTTTTTGTCACTCTAGTTTTTGCCAACTTTGCTTATGCCACTCTAGGATTTGACATTTCACTTTTGCCACTTTTAGTTTCTGACAGTACATCACAATTACCATTCCGTGGCAAAAGCAATAATTTTAGTGACAATTGTGATACATTGAAATCTGAGAGTGGCAAATGTGAAATGAAAAGTTATTGCTTTTGCCACGGAATGGCATTTGTGATGTATCGTCAGAAACTAAGAGTGGCAAAAGTGATATGTCAAATTCTAGAGTGGCATAAGCAAAGTAGGCAAAAACTAGAGTGGCAAAAACAAAATTTTCCCTTTTTTGTGTTGGGGCCACGTGTTGGAGATAACATGGCGGATAGTCCGAACAATCATAGTTCTCCTCCATACATGGTATGTATTTCGGGAAGCCTGGGCTGTCCAACCGGTTGAATTTTCGGGAGCTCGTTTGGCGACCGTTTGATGTCCGAAGATGCCCGGACGTATGGGAAAGAAATGAGATTCGACCTTGCAGATTATAGCCCGTAGCAAGGCACAGGCGTTATACTAGTGATACAAGTGTATGATACCAACTTCATAATGCATAGTATCATATATTAATATTATCATAGTTTACCTTATTTATTGCCATACATGACACTGAGTACCATGCATGAATTATGATACAATATCATGATATGATACTCGTCCCTCTATTTCTTCATTTATAATTCTATACCACCTCAGCAAAATTGTCTTGTTGGCATGCATGATACTACTTATAGTACTTCCATTATGACCAGCCTTAAGAATACAGCCCCGGGATCCAGAGACAAATAATGTCATCCTAACCTAGTCTCGCGAGATCAAACATAATCAAATAGGAGATCAAGATCATAGGCGAAATTAAGTATACTATACGACGATACCTTGTAGAGTAGTAGTAGGATCGACATCTACTAGAGGCGACCGAACCGTTCTCCATTTTTTTCTTTTTTTTTCTGTTGTTTCATTTCTTTTTTCTTCTCCATTTTCTCATTCTTTTTCCTTTCTTCTAAGATTTGTTTCATCCTTTTTTGTTTTATTTTTTCTCCATTTTTTGTTTGGTTTTCTTTTTCTTCTTCATTTTTGTTTTTCTTTTGTGTTTTCTCATGTTTGTTTTTGTTTTCTCTCTTCATTTTCATACATGTCAAAAACATTTTTTTTGTAACAAGTGATTAACATTTTTTATACACGTTCAACATTGTCCCAACACTATTTCAACATTTTAATAATTATTCAACATTTTTTCAAATACTTGTTCAACATTTTTAATACTTATTCAACATTTTCAAATACTAGTTCAACATTTTTCGTATACTCGTTCAACATTTTTCATGTACTCGTTCAACATTTTTAATAACTATTTCAACATTTTTCAAATACTTGTTCCACATTTTTAATATTTATTCAACATTTTCAAATACTTGTTTAACATTTTTCAGATTCTTGTTCAACATTTTTCATATACTCCTTCAATATTTTTTCATACCCATTTTAACATTTTTGAAATACTTGTTCAACATTTTTAATAATTATTCCACATTTTCAAATACTTGTTCAAAATTTTTCATATACTCGTTCAACATTTTTAATACCTATTCAACCTTTTTTAAATACTTGTTCAACATTTTTAATACTTATTCTACATTTTTGAATACTTGTTTAATTTTTTTAAAATTCTTGTTTAACATTTTTAAATGCTTATTCAACATATTTTCAAATATATATATGAAGGATATTTAAAAGTATAAAGAAAAGAACATAAAACAGAGGCTGTGACTTCTGCGCGGCTAGGCCGGCCCGTCTGGGGCTCGCCCCAACGCGAGCGCATCTCTCTGTTAGGGGAGTCCCTAGCTGACGCTCGCGAGCGTCAATCTGACGTTCTTTCGCGCAGGGTGCGGTCTTAATGGGCCAGCCCATTCCGTGAGTCGTGACCGCAGAGTCACGACAAAAATCCAGAAAAAGGAAGCATTCTTCAGGAATCGAACGCGCCACCGCACGATAAGCACTAACTGTTAGTCCCGCCGTTCCAAGTTAGTATACCACTTGAGCTAGCTAGTATCAGTAGTTTGTAGGCCGCGCGCGTATTTAAGAACTAGATACAGAGGTAGAATAAAAAGCCACAAAAAAGGTAGATAAAAGAAAAATCGAAATTTTAACCATATAATATTTTTAAATATACATTTAATATCTTTCGATAAATGATGAACAATATTTCAATACACATTGAATACATTTTTACATACGCTGAACAATATATATATATGTATATTCAACTTTTTAAATATGTACACTGAACATTTTTTAACACAATGAACATATTTTAATGTATGTTGAACAATATTTAAATACACATTGATTAATTTTTCTGATATACGCTGAACAATTTTTTCATTGTGAACAATTTTCGAAAAAAAAGTGAACAGAATTTGATAAGTGAACAATTTCTGAAATCATGAACAAAAATTAAAATTTCTAATAAATTTCGAAAATAAAGGTTAAAAATGATAAAAGGTAGAATAAAGGTGAAAAAAGAAAGAAATAGGAACAGAAACAAAAGAGGAAAAAAGGAAAAAAAATAAACAGGAAACAGGAAAACGGAAAACTGGCAAAAGAAAAAAAACAGCAAAAAAACCGGTTGAGGGAACCTTCCAGAAGATTCCCAAAACCGTTTTGCCTCGCAGTGCTATTAACGCTCGCAGTGGGCCGGCCTGCTCGCCTGCTTCAGCGGACGCGCAGCAGTTCGACGCACGCGCGCGTCAAATAGGGTTCGCCCTCTGTTAGGGTTGCCCCCTGTATCGGAGAGGCCCTAGCTGACGCTCGCGTCCATCAAGAGACGAGCAGTCGCGCAGGGCGCTATTGAATGGGCCAGCCCATTTCCTGGAGTCACAGTGAGCCTGTACTAAAAATCCCAAAAAACAACGCCGTATCGAGGAATCAAACTCCCAACCCTACGGTAGAGAGTCTAGCGTTCCTTAGCACTTGAGCTGCTGTGTGATTGCGATCAATATGCTGCGTGAATAATTAAGGACTATATGCAGTGACATAATCAAAAATAAAAATTCAATCATTGAACACTTTTTAATATATGCTGAACATTTTTGTAATATACGATGAACATTTCTCAAGTACACTTTGAATTTTTTTGGGATATATGCTGAAAACTTTGAAAATATATATTTAACATTTTTTTGATATACCCTGATCATTTTGAAAATACACATTGAACATTGTTGTGATATATGCTGAATATTTTTTAAATACACAATGAATATTTTTTTAATATGTGGTGGACATTTTCTTAAATATATGATGCACATTTTTGTAATACGGGATGAACTCTTGTATAATACACAAGAAATAACGAAAATTAAAAGTAAATAGAAGAAACATAAACTGTTCATCGTAGTATAGTATATTAATGAAAAAAATGCAGGATGAAACATGTCCCTAAATTTAAAAGAGAAAGATAAATCTAGAAAGTATAAAACAAAAATAACGGAAAAGAACTAGAAACGAAAAACCAAAAAGATAAAACATAACAAAAAGGCAACAGAAGAAAAGGAACGAAAAACCAAAGTAGCGAACGGGAAGCACGCTCTGCCACGAACTGGGCCGGGCCACCCTCGTGGGCTTCAGCGAAGCTGCAGTAGTTTGACTGCACGCGGGCGTCAAATAGGATTCGCCCTTTCTGACGCTCGCATGCGTCAAGAAGACGAGCATTCGTGTAGGGCACGATTGAATTGTCTGGCCCATTTCCTGGCGTCAGACGAGCATTTTGTGACTTAACGAAGCAATTTGCCCCGGCCGTGCTATGCATAGTGGAAACACATATATCGAAAGCACGTGTCGAGAGCCTTGCTGGTACTTTAGGTTTTTCAAATTCCTATGTGTTGGTAGTTCAGGCCGTAGTGGCGGTCTTGGTTTTGTTTTGGAATGATGCAATAAAAATTGAAGTTTTTGGTTATTCGGAGTATCATTTGGATGCTACTGTTTCCTCTCCCTGTTGGGAAGACTTACATGTGTATATGGAGAAGCGCAGGTGGGAGAGAGATATAGAACTTGGGATATGCTGAAATCCCTAGTTACAGCGAGGACTCTACCTTGGCTCTGTATAGGCGATTTTAATGAGGTGCTCCACCCTCATGAGCACGTGGGCGCTAGATAGAGGAGGAGCACACGAATAGCATGTTTCTGTGACGCAATGGACGTGTGTGCACTAGCAGATATTGGGTATCAAGAGAAACCTTGGACTTTTGAGAAGAAAACAGCAGGGGGTACGTTCTGTCGTGTCCGTCTTGATCATGCTATGGCCAGTACCGAATGGACGGCCATGTTTCCCCATGCCACACTGTTCCATGAAACGGGGCACAGTCCAATCCGTTTGCAGTTGGAACCAATGGTACATGCTGCAGTGGGGAAGAAACCATTCCGATATGAGCTTTATTGGGAACACCATGAAGAATATAAAGAATCCTTTGTTAGCATGGGGGCTGGAGGAGCAGGAGCGCACTCAGTTTTGGAGATGAACTAGAACATAAAAGCGCGCGTTGCCGCGCCCGTCTACTTTGACGAAAGAATTCTCTATCCATATATTCAGTGTTCATCCAGTAAGAGAAATTCTTATCGGTCCACAATTGAACACTAAATGTTTTGTGGATTTAAGGGGAAAGACCAAGAGATGGGATACCAATGGAGCGTGGAAAAGTAAATGTTTATATCATTTTCCATAATTTAAAATAATAATAATAAGTTCAACATCAACACACCGAAATAATAAGTAGGAAGGTGTTTCTACCAAGCTCTGGTGCACCCTATGAACAATAAAGTAGAAGCCAATAAGATTATACAAATATTTGTAGTAACATACACATTCGTGTGTTCTACATGCATATGCAAATTTGCATGGAGCACCGATCCCCCACCCCAGAAAAGCACCGCAAATGTATTTCAATATTTGAAAAAACATTTGCATGTAGTTATGACACGTGAACATGTTTGTTGCGGAAAATAAGGATCTTTTTTATTTATTGTTCATCCTTTCCGTAATACTAACCAGGAAATTCAAGCAAACAAATTGCAAAATAATCACTTTACTGTGAGTAGGCACAATCGACCAATGCGTAATCAGACTCGACCAAAAAAACAGCTGTCAACGGTCGCTGGGCTGGGAAATACCATTGGAAGCGCCTGGGCCGGGACACCTTTGCTCCCCTTGTTGGCCCAGTTCACCAGAAGGCACTTGGATCAGTTTGTGGAGCAGCAGCCCTGTTAAGTTGGGCTGGCCATCCAGTGGGACGTGTGACAACAATAAATGATGGCAGAAACGTTGTGCGGGATGACAGATGAATCACGTACCTTCATGGGCACTAGCGGTTGGGGCACACCATTGGCGCGTCGCCTGAGTGGTGTTTGGGCGGTGCCAGGTAGGCACACACGCACTTTTCACTTTCTTTGTTTGCGGTTACTGTACCACAGCTACATGCAAGCAATTACATCATGTTTAACATGTTATAACAATGCTTAATCACATAAATTCTGTACAGTAGTAGCGAGTTTTATGGAATGAACAATCCTATGCAACTATTTGGTACTAAAACATACCATCTAACATATGTATCCTACACTATTTTGCTTGTTTCCAACCATGTGTTATTCTAGATATCAATGGGGGAACCCTGTGCTTGCTTAACCAGTTCCCGACCTCATTCGCTAAAGCGTCACCGCCCCGCTCGGCGACATGGTGAGCAAAAGCAGTGTGTACTTATCGATGATCCCCAGGTCCTTCAGGTCGGCCGGAGCAAATGCGGAGCCTTCTCGGCTGCTTGGGGCACTGGAAGAAGCCATTGTTTCACAGACGTTGACAAGGAGAGTAACTGCAATTAAAATCAAAACGGTATGATGCATGATTACCCAAATAAAAAATAAAATGAGGATTGAAAGCAAAAGATTTACACATGACCCTGATTCATGCTAATTAACTTGTACAAAAAATATTAACATCAAGGTGCAAGAGTGACACTAACATTTAAAGACATTTCTATTATTCACCTCCCCCCCTCCCCTCTCGCGCGAACACAGGTGGTCAGGCATATACATGTTTGGGTAAGAACAACTAATTAGTGCTGCAGTTCCTTCAGAAAATGCTGGTAGTACTGCAGTGGGTGAATTTAATTGTAACATGAAAGATGCAGATGGAGTGCAGCGAATGAAAATCAAATGCTATCATTTATTATGCTGATGCGATAAAAATGTATGTAGAATTGAAATGAGCACGTTTTCAATCAAGTTAAATGGAAAAGAAGATGTAAAAAGAGTATTCAAGCACAAAACAACAATGTGCTGAATGAGAAGCATTGAAAATATGAGGTGAAGAGCCATCCATGAAAACAAATGCAGCCTCGTTACTATATTCTAAAGAAGTTTCAGAGATGCTGGTACTCACCTAAATAAGATTGCAGAAGAACATCATGACGCATTCTATATTGCAAAAAATAGGAAACTAAAGTACTTGATGGCTTAAAGGGCTGTACACGAGTGCACCTCAACCAAACCCGTCCATGACTACAGACAAAGACAATTGCATGTACAATATTTTATACAGTGATAAATGTAAGAATGAGTGAAGGTGAACCAAAATTCATGTTAACATGATGTTTATAAATACAATTAGTTAACAAATCAGAGTAGTTTCTGCTGGCAGAATTGGAAATTATAAAAACCCTGATAGTTAAAAAGCAACATAGTTTGAAGAAATCTATACCTACTAATAAAGGGGCTATTGCTTCTTACCTCCGTAATTTGGTCCGTTCTTAGTCCGTCGTCGTTATGTTTCATACGTCATCCCAACCTTCGATCCAATTCAAAAAAGCCCTACGTCACTCAACCTTCGGTCAACATGTGCCAGAAAAGAAACAAGGTATTTGTATTGGGCCCATAGCCCGCCAGGCCTTTTCTGGATCGAACATGTGTGTGCAGTACAAAAAATCATGTTATGTACCACATTCGGACGTTTTTATGATCATGTGGACACGGCTCGATGAGTGCATGAAAAAGGATAAACGACAACTCGGATAGGACGCCATATTGAAATTAAACCTGATCAAACCTCGGGCCGGGCCGGGCTTTGTAAAGCCTGAAGCAAAAATCCCAAGCCCGGGCCTAGCCCGGCCCGAAGCACATGAACAGTGCCATTTTTCAATTAAAATAATTATATTTGGGGTATTAAAATAATAAACTATACCTATATTTTGAATAAAATATAGATTTATGGTTGTTTCGGGCTTTTTTCGGGCTTTCGGGCCAGGCTTTGTGCGGGAAAATGGAGCCCGAGCCTGGCCCAGATGCCGGGCTTTCGGGCTCGGGCCTCTAGGCCTGGCTGCCCATGCACAGGTCTAATTGAAATAGAGGGCATATGCATGTGGGCGGTCTTCAAAAATGATTATTTAGTAGAGGTCTACATTTTTTTTCATTCCCGTAGCAACACACGGGCATATTTTGCTAGTGTAGTCCTGTGGCAAGAGAAAGTAGGCAATTTAGATCATGTGGATGTTTGAATAGGTTAGCTTAATCTCTTTGTCTTTGTTAGTGAATACAAAATTGAATCTGAGGACTAGTTGTACTCTAGCCTATGGTGCAGAAATTAGTTTAGGAGGATGACTGCAGAATTCAAAGATTCTAAACTTTCCAAAAAAGTGCTACAGCCGCTGCTACCATACGCACTTCTGAAAGTAAAGTAGTGAGAAAGACTCGGCGATATACAACCGCATCACAAGAGAGCGCAATTGAAATAATAGTGAGAATAACAAACCGAGGCCAAGCAAAAGTAACTGGACCTAGTTCAAAGAGATCCCAAATAGTAATGAACTATAGAGACGATCGACTCAGCACACCAAACAACGAATCAAAGTCGAGAATGAGCTACCAATTTCATAAAAAAAATCGAGAATGAGGTCACTCATGTGATTTCTGGCAAAAGAAACAAAAATCTCAGGTCACCATATGGATGGAGCATAGAATCAAATACGTAATGAGCGTGAATCGACCAAGATACATACGAATCCAAGGACATCGCAAATAAACTCAACCACACGGACGAATATAGCAAGAAACGCACCTTGACGACGAACAAAGCAGAAGGTCCACCACAGGAAGATGAACACCACGATCGATTGATGAAAGGCCACAAAACCGATGCTCACCCGACAACCACTTGCGAACAGAGGAAAACACAAATGCAAAAATTGGATAAAAGACTTGCTTCGCAACAAACAAACAAAAGAATATCAGGAAGGAAGTCTAAGGGCTACTGTACTCAAATTTCCTATTCCACGACAAACTTTTTAATTTCAACAACCAAACGGAAGTCTAATAAACAAACAAAATACTATTGGAAGAACACAAGTAGATGGGAATAAACTCTAAAAACCAGACCGTATTTAAGGATACCACGAAACACAAAATGTTCAAACTAATACCAGATCATATTCATGGCAAATCCACCTTTTATTTCTTGGGGTTTAACACAAAGTATATCCATCTAAGAGACATTCATTTGATTAGAAAATCCATTTGTGAAAATATAACATGAGACGACAAAGCTCTAATATCATGTCAATAATTATTAGCAGAAGTAAATACGATGGTGCCTTTAGGCGTATTTGGCAACAAATAATAAGAAGTATTAAGTAGAAGTACTTGGTCACAAGTTATAAGTAGTTAAGAACTAATCCTAGAACTTTCATTGCCATATACTAAGGATCGGGCGTATTTCCAATAAGAATTCTCTTTTATTTCATTTGTCAAGATTTTCTTGGTACAACAAAAGCCTAATATCAAAATCTTTGAGCACACAAGATACATTGGGTTTCATATGATTCTTGCCTTACAGTTCAAGCAGGTTGAATGCATAATTCTGCATCTATAGTGCTATACCAACAAATGTATAGTTAGATATGACTGCTAATATTGAAATAACAAGTGTGAACATAAATAGATGATGCACCGTACATATATGAATAGGCATCTTGTCTTCTTTAGATGAATTTCAGAAAATAGATAATACCATATGGTCTCATATGATGAGCACCTCTAGTACGCCATCTTTCTTGAACATGACTACTTGTAGGCAATTATACTTGACACCATACCTATGTGTAAATAAAAAGCAAAAAAATAGGGCAGACAGAACTCACACAAAGGCTTTAAGAATAAGTGACATCAATTACCATAAGCAACCAATATCACAGGCAATAAGCACAACTGATTGATGGTTAGAGTTGGGGAAGTAACTGTGAGTACCTCTAGTACTGTGGGAGCAATATTGAACACAATCACTGATGAAATTTATAGCATTGCAGCATCTGTTACTTAGGCAATTTAGAGCTCCAGTTTGCCAGCTGAAACACAGAAATAGGCAAGGGAACATTAATAAAATTCAAATAATCGGCTCAAACATCAGAAATCACAAAAAATCAAAACAAAGCAGTGTTGAAATTTTTCTGAACCAAAAGCTTTTCTTTTCTTGATTCTGAAAGGAACTCCATCGTGTACTAACCCACGGAAGACCAAATTCAAGTACACTCATCTTTGTTATAGTACCTTCCAGTGAAAAAATAAGGGGGAAACACAATCATATGGTGAAACCATAGTGGAGGAACTTAATAAGCAAACGACAAAAGCACGCCCTGTAGTACTTTATAGAACAACAACTTACATTTCCTCTTGGCTGTCCTTTCCATGCTTCATAGTCGGGCAGTGAATAAAATGACTTCACATCTATGCTCTGGTTATTGGCTGCTAGGACGAATAAACAGAAGTAATTCTTGTAGGAGTTACAAAACCTATTTGATCAGGCAGAGAGAAATAAATAACAGAGTAACGAAATTTAATACTGAAATATGAATAACCGTGTATCTTCAGAAGAAGAAAAAATATACATAACAACTAATCCAGAGAGTTTCCTACCTTAATAATTGGAGTAATGAACTCAACCAAGAAAGAAAGAACTTTGAGAAGAAATGCCCACTCTGAATGCATGAAATTGTTCAGCAACCCTTCGATGTGGGAACCATCATGGTCCTGAAATTTCATCAGTTCAATCTAAGCCAAGAAACAACTTGACAATGGAAGAAAGATCGGTCGAGGTCACCATCACCGATGGCCGCGCAATGAATGTAGAGAGTGAGATAAGAGAGGCATGTACCAAATCATGAACAAAGTAAAATGCTTTTGATAATATTATAATCGAACCGTATTGGGAATACATAGACCATACCTTATGCACATGCCTGCTTATGAATAGCATCAGACAAATTGTGCTTCTCAATAAACTCAAATACTTCAGGCCTCAGGAGCTAAACAAAATGAGGTTTTAGCAATACAAACATGTCTCGGAAACAAAAATACAATAACTGCTCTTTCATAACTCACATGTAGAATGAAGCTCTTAACAACAATCAAGGATTTACGTACTGGTTGGTCAGCTGTGATGTACTTACAATGGTGTAAACTGGAAGGTGATCTTGTAGAAGCGATAGTGCGAACTGACGATATTACATGATCACAATGTAGTTGTAGTTATTTGAAAGCCAAGCCTGGAGTTCTTGCTTCAAGAATTGAAGTTCTTTCGACTGACAACTCATACATCTCCTGTACTAACCAAGACCAGAACAATACATTCAGTGCAAGGGCTCAACCAATGAATTACTCAATCTTCTCACAAAAAAATTACTACTCAATCAGATATTCAGAATGCATCAAGTGAACATTATGAAAGTCTCATTGATGAATCAACTCAAGTATGCAGCCCAAGGAATAGAGATGGACCAATGAATTCAACAATGCATTTCCATTCACAAGCAGTTAAGCACACGTAGTACTTGCAGAAGTACCTTCCTTGAAGACAAGGCCTGTGAGTCTCCCGCATCAATCTGTCACAGCCGCTGTTGGGGAACGTAGTAATTTCAAAAAATTTCCTACGCACACGCAAGATCATGGTGATGCATAGTAATGAGAGGGGAGAGTGTGTCCACGCACTCGTGAGACCGTGAAGCGGAAGCGTTATGACAACGCGGTTGATGTAGTCGTGACGTCTTCACGATCCGACCGATCCAAGTACCGAACGCACGGCACCTCCGAGTTCAGCACACGTTCAGCTCGATGGCGATCCCGGACTCCGATCCAGCAAAGTGTCGAGGATGAGTTCCACAAGACGACGGCGTGGTGACGATGATGATGCTCTACCGGCGCAGGGCTTCGCCTAAACTCCGCGACGATATGACCGAGGTGGAATATGGTGGAGGGGGGCACCGCACACGGCTAAGAGATCTAAGGGATCAATTGTTGTTACTTTGGTGCTAGCCCTGCCCCTCTATTTATATGTTGAGCCCCGGGGTTGAAACTTGGAGCAAAAGCCTCCTTAAAGTCGGTTTTGCCCGAAAGGCAAGAGTCCCACTCGGACTCCAGGACCAAACGCCACAATCCTTGGCGTCTGGCCCAGACGCCATGGGCCTCGGCGTCTGGTCCAGGGCCAGACGCCAGGGTCTCCGGCGTTTGGCCCCCTGGCCTCATAAAACTCCTTTTGCACCGACCTAAAGCCTCATGGGCTTGACCCCTTTGCCTAACCATATCATCCAATATATGAATCTTTACGTCTCGACCATTTCGAGACTCCTCGCCATGTCCCCGATCTCATCCGGGACTCCGAACTCCTTCGGTACATCAAAACATATAAACTCATAATATAAGCATCGCCATCGAAACCTTAAGCGTGCGGACCCTACGGGTTCGAGAACAATGTAGACATGACCGAAACATGTTTCCGGTCAATAACCAATAGCGGAACCTGGATGCTCATATTGGCTCCCACATATTCTACGAAGATCTTTATCGGTCATCGGTATGTTACTTGCCCGAGATTCGATCGTCGGTATCTCAATACCTAGTTCAATCTCGTTACCAGCAAGTCTCTTTACTCGTTACGTAATACATCATCCCGCAACTAACTCATTAGTTGCAATGCTTGCAAGGCTTAAGTGATGTGTATTACCGAGAGGGCCTAGAGATACCTCTCCGACAATCGGAGTGACAAATCCTAATCTCGAAATACGCCAACCCAACATGTACCTTTGGAGACACCTGTAGAGCACCTTTATAATCACCCAGCTACGTTGTGACGTTTGGTAGCACACAAAGTGTTCCTCCGGTAAATGGGAGTTGCATAATCTCATAGTCATAGGAACATGTATAAGTCATGAAGAAAGCAATGGCAACATACTAAACGATCAAGTGCTAGGCTAACAGAATGGGTCATGTCAATCACATCATTCTCCTAATGATGTGATCCCATCAATCAAATAACAACACATGTCTATGGTTAGGAAACATAACCATCTTTGATTAATGAGCTAGTCAAGTAGAGGCATACTAGTGACTATATGTTTGTCTATGTATTCACACATGTATCATGTTTCCGGTTAATACAATTCTAGCATGAATAATAAACATTTATCATGATATAAGGAAATAAATAATAACTTTATTATTGCCTCTAGGGCACATTTTCTTCAGCCGCTAGGGTTTCGTGCCCTTCATAGATCAGGGCCTCAAAGGTGGAGGAAGAAGGGAGGTGTGAGGAGGGAGATTACCTTGCAGTGGTGGGCGACGCAGCTCCGGACGGCCGGCATGGAGGGGCTGCTGGGCGAGCCGAGTCCTGCTCGGGGGCGGGCAGAGATGGGCGGAGCAGACCAGGGGGGCGGTGGAGAGGACGGGCGCGTGAGGGGTTGTGCACGTGGCGGCGGCGGCGACAGGAACCCTAGTGTCGCGGAGAGCTGGCTGAGAGAGGAAGCTGCGTGGGAGGGTGAGAAAGAAAAAGGGCTGCGTTTTGGCTCACCCGTCGCTATGTTTTTACAGGGGAGGTGCGACGCAGTAAAAGGACACGTGGGCATCGCGGTTACTGGCCCTTGATGCACACCTTATTTTTTTGGATAATCGAACGGCCAAGGAGTTTAAATGGCTGTGGATGCTCCTATCTAGCTCTGTTTTACTGCTTAGTAATAAGAAATTGACAGAGCTATCGATCTCGCTCACATAGTGGAGTGGTGCCACCATCGTTCAAGTATCGAAGCAGATTAAAGTATTGAAGAGAAAACTTGCGAAAATGCAAAACGAACCCCAAAGCTCCATCACATGCAGAGCTAAAAACTACAGAGAATCTCGTAGAACTCTACCACATGGAAGAGATTTTGCTCCGGTAGCGTTCCCGTGTCGATTGGTTGACAGATGGGATGAAAATACGAAGTATTTTCAACGGCGTGCGAGTATGAGGAGGAGATTTTTTTTTTAATAAAATCCCTTCAAAGGATTGATGGATCCATGACCTCCCGCCTGAAAGAGATGGCAGTAATGGTGAATTCTTTTTACCAAAAGTTATTCACGTCAGAAGGCACGTCGGGGATGGGAGCTGTCCTTGACTTTGTACCAGCTAAAGTAACACCAGAGATGAACGCCATGTTAACTGCTCCTTTCAACGGAGATGAGGTTAAGCGAGCTCTTTTTCAAATGTTCCCAACGAAGGCACATGGGATGGACGGATACCCGGATCACTTGTTCCAAAGGCATTGGGATATCTGCGGTGCTGAGGTAACATAAGTGGTTCTTCGTATCTTGCGAGGAGACGAGAGCCCAGTGTTGATACATGAAACAATCCTTGTCCTTATCACAAAGGTAAAAAAATACCACTCAACTAACTCAATTCAGGCCTATAAGCCTTTGTAATGTGATGTACAAGATTGCCTCAAAGGTTCTTTCAAACAGGCTGAAACAGATTCTGTCAGAGATCATATCCGAAGAGCAGTCAACTTTTGTTCCCGGAAGGCTTATCACAGGTAACATCATCACTGCTTACGAGTGTTTGCATTTTATGAAGAGGAACAAAGCCCAACGAAACCATTTTTGTGCCGTCAAATGGATATGATGAAGGCGTATGATAGAGTGTGGGAGTATTTGGAGGCAATCATGATTAAACTGGGCTTTGGCGCCATCATGGGTTTCTTTGATCATGAGGATGGTGAGCTCAGTTACATTTCCAGTTCTTTTTAATGGTGGCAAATTGGAAGGGTTTAGGCCATCTAGGGGAATCCGTCAGGGGGATCCCATTTCTCCTTACCTATTTTTTCTTGCAGTGGAGGGCCTTTCGTGCCTTTTAAAAACAACCAATGAATCATCGCACCTCAGTGGAATTCGAGTGGCTCCATCGGCTCAGTCGGTTAGCCACTTACTCTTTGCGGATGATAGCCTGCTGTGTGTGAAAGCTAGTGTCTCAGGCAGTCCCATTCTATTCTATGTCTTGTTTCAATCTTCCACGTGGGCTATGTGAGCATCTAAATTCACTCATACGGAAATTTTGGTGGGGAAGCAAGGAGGGCAAGAGGAAAGCTAGTTGGGTCTCTTGGAGCACGATGACAAGTCCAAAACAATGCAGTGGTCTAGGGTTCCGAGACATTGAGCTTTTTAACCTTGCACTCTTGGCAAGGCAAGCATGGCGAATCCTAATGGAACCAAGCTCTTTAAGTGTGCGGATTCTCAAGTCGAAGTACTTTCCTACTTTTGACTTTTTGCAAGCAGAATTGGGATCAGCGCCATCACATGTTTGGAGGTCTATTCTCGAAGGGTGTGACACACTAACCCAAGGATTGGTAAGGAGGATAGGAGATGGACAGAACACACTGATCTGGTAGCATAACTGGTTACCTCGACCGTACAATATGCAGCCAATTATGAGCAGAATTCCCAACCACCCCCAGCTTGTTCGGGACCTGATGCTCCCAGGGGGAGAATGGGATCGGGAGGCCATTGCCGAGATCTTCATACCAACAGATGCTGCCTCAATCCAATCCATACCGCTTTGTACACGACAGATTGATGACTTCTGGTCTTGGATACATGAGAAAAACAGACTATTTTTCAGTCCGTTCGGCCTACCGGATGCTAGTCTCAACAAAATTAAGACGTGAAGCTTGGTTAGAGAGGCGGTCTGATTCATCAAATGAGGTAGAAGAGCAGAAGGATTGGTCTAAGTTGTGGAAAATCGAGGTTCCTTCGAAGATAAAAATATTCTTATGGCGTTTGGCCCAACACTCTATTCCGACGGCTGACCTTCTTCATCATAGAAACATGTCGACTGTATCATCCTGCGGCCTTTGCGAAGCCGAGGATTCTTGGCAACACTCTCTGCTGCATGGGCTCTCCAAGACCCTGGCCTTGTGGAAGCAGTTAATAGTGTAAGAGAGCCCGATGCCAAAAGATGGGTTTTCGAGCTAATGGAAATCCTACCGTCTACAACGTTCAACCAGGTCTTGATCAGTTTATGGGCAATTTGGCACTCTAAGCATAAAACACTTCATGAAAATATTTTTCAAAGCCCACAACAAATGCACATTTTCATCATGAAATATTTACATGAGCTTGAAGAGTGCAAGCCGAAAAAGCCTCGAGTCATGTATACCGCTACTCCGATCCGATCCAAACCTAAGTGGATTCCACCACCTAGCGGGATGGTCAAGATCAGAGTGGACGGGGCTGTGGCCAGGTCAGGGAACGAAGGAGCTTTTAGTGTTGTCTGCAGGAATTCGGAAGGAACATATATGGGATCTTCGGCCATTAGATGCTATGGAGTTACAAACTCAGCAACTCTCGAAGCTCTTGCTTGTCGTGAGGCACTTGCTCTGGCACATGACCTGGCAATTTCACACACTAGTAGAAAACGGAGCTTTAGTGCCGGTTCGTAAGGGCCTTTAGTGCCAGTTCCATAACCGGCACTAAAGGGTGGGCACTACAGCCCCCCCCCCCTTTAGTACCGGTTCGGCACGAACCGGCGCTAAAGTGCCACCACGTGGCGTGAGCTCACGCCCTGGTAAGGGGGACCTTTAGTACCGGTTGGTTTTTTTTTTTGAAAATTTTGGAATTTTTTTTGATTTTTTTTATTTTTTATTTTTCTGAATTATTTGAATATTTAGTCTCTAATCACCTCTCTTAACTGCTCAAATGTGGATCTCACTCATTCCAAATCATCTAACTTCCCGACCGGTCACCCATCCCTCTCACTACTCTAGCTCGAGCATGCTTAACTTTCGGGTTCTATTCTCCTTCGTTTCCGAGTCTGCACTTGTTATTTTCCTGACAATAGTAAGATATCAATCCTATTAACCCTCAGGAGTTTAGCTTGAGCATGAAGTCACACATTTCACCGTTTGAGTTTTTGAAACTATTATTCTAAAAAACAGTAATTATTTAGTAACGCTAATATTTCTTGAATAAGTTTGACCATAGTTTGACCAGATTTGACCAAAATTCAAAAAATTGAAATAATTATTTAGTAACACTAATATTCTTGAATAATTATGTAGTAACATTAATACTTCTTGAATAAGTAGTTTGACCAGATTTAACCAATTTTTTTTAAAAAAAACTGAAATTTGACCATATCTTTTTTTCTTTTGGAATTTGAGGATTCTAAAAAATTCCAAACAGGCCGTAGGCTGTCTCCATCGGATGCGGATTTTCGTGCTGAATTTTTTGATATATTATACGTTTTTTTCCGACATCGTATGCAAAAGTTATAGCCGTTTTACATTTTTCCTACACTTTTGCAAAACATGTCTAAATTTAAGTTTTTTAATTTTCCTAACTAGTAGATGTAGTAATATAACTACATCTCGAAGAATTTTATTTTTGAATTTTTATCATTTTCTTTTGTATTTTTCAAAACTGAAATGGCGATATACGAGGCGGGGGTTAGGGATTGAAAATTGCCCTTTAGTACCGGTTCGTGGCAAGAACCGGTACTATAGGTCAAACCCTTTAGTACCGGGTTCGTAGGCACGAACCGGTATTAAAGGTTAACCTTTAGTACCGGTTTGTGCCACGAACCGGTACTAAAGGTGATCAAGGGCCCGACCGACGCTTGACTGCCACCACCTCTTTAGTATCGGTTCGTGCCACGAACCGGTACTAAAGGTTCAACACGAACCGGCATTAATGCAAATCCGTTCGAACCGGCACTAATGGTACCATTAGTACCGGGCCAAAATCAAACCGGCACTAATGTGCTTCACGTTTGACCCTTTTTCTACTAGTGACATGTCATCATAGCTTCTGATTGCCAGGGAGTGGTTTGTGATATTATTCAAGGCACCGGAGGGATGTATGCTAGCATCGTCAAGGAGATTTTATGGCTACTTCTGTGCAGTTTCAACAATGTACCTCCATCTTCGAAGGTGGAGAGTCTAATCAAGAGGCTCATAGCTTCGCCAAACATGCTTTTGGTCTGGGTTTGGGATGCCATGTGTGGCTCATAAACCCCCCAAATTTAAGTTGTATTCCTATGAACCCTACTGTTGAATAAAGCAAGTATGTTTGAACTAAAAAAACTAAAATTCCCAAATAAGCACGCTGTATCGAGGAATCAAACTATGATCCCTATGATAGAGAGTTAGCGTTCCTTACCACTTCAGCTGCTGCGTGAGTGCGATCAGTATTGCTACGTAAACACTTAAGAACTATATGTCGTGGCAGATCCAAAAATAAGAATTCGAATATTGAACAGTATTAAATATATGTTGAACATTTTCGTAATATAAGATGGACATTTCTCAAAAACATATTGAAACTTTTTTGTGTTATATGCTGAACAATATAATTCTAAAATACATATTTAACATTTTTTTGATATACCCTGAACAATTTGAAAATAGACATTGAGCATTTCTTTGATATATGCTGAACATTTCTTAATATGTGGTGAAAATTTTCTTAAATACATGATGAACATTTTTGTAATACAAGATGAACTCTTGTATAATACACAAGAAAGGAAGAAAATAAAAAATAAACAGAAGAAACACAGACTGTTCACCTTATTAAAGTATTAATGAAAATGCACGATGAAACATTTCCTTAATGTAAAAGAGAAAGAGAAAGAGAAAAATAAAACCAGAAAGAAAAAACAAAAATAACGCAAAAGAACTAGAAAGAAAAAACTGAAAAGATAAATAAAACAAAACAAAAAGGCAACAGAACAAAACGAACGAAAAACCAAAGCAGCGAACGGGCAGCACGCTCGGTCGCGAACAGGGCCGGCCCACCCGCGTGCGCTTCGGCGAAGCTGTAGCAGTTTGACGCACGCGGGCGTCAAATAGGGTACGCCCTGTATCGGTGCTGTAAGAAAAAGGTGGTACTAGAGTATATCGAGATCCCCGTTTCGGGCGGATTGCCATATACTCTCCCCACCCCAGTCGTCGATCTGGTCCTATTCGTACTTGATTTGATCTGGGTTCTGTTAGACATAGGCCAAAGAAGAGTATGCTGTATTCGGGTTACTGTTCCGATTAGGGTTAAGAAAGGCTTTGGATTCCTCTTCCGAATAGAGCCCGATCTCGCCGCCGTCCCAATATAAATCCAGTCTTCCTGTAGACTCTGTCAATTTGCGGTTTATATATCTGTAGTACAGGCAAGGTTTCCTCTTCTGTTTTGTTAGTTCGTTATTATCCGACCCCTTCCTTGCGACTCAACCGCAGCGATGGGATCCGCCGTCTCTTCCGCCATCGCCGACGCAGCAGTGGAGTTTTTACACCTTGACGTGCAGATCGTGGACGAGGACGATCCCCACCGGGGGCCCTTGCTCCACGAGCTCCCCCTCGACCAGCAACAACGCCGTGTCCAACGCTTCATGGACAGGTTGGAGCGCAAGCGTCGCCGCAACCTTGTGTTGTACGGCCCGAGATCAGAAGTGTATTGCTCCCTCCCTCCTATACATCCGCTAGCTTGCTGTTCCATATTGATAGTAGGATGATCTACTCGCTAGTAATATTAAGATGTTGTGACCCCATTTTAGTCCTAACATGTACTCACATATGCACGCATGCAGGGAGCGCAACAAAGCCATCGTTCTCCCACATGTCCAGATCGCCCTTCGCCACTACAATTCGAACAACCCGGTAACATATCATTACCTTGCTTGCTTGTTTGAGCAAGTTTTGTCGGATTTTATACTAGAAAAATATGCAAAATTCGACTAGAAAAATATTCCTTTTGTTGAACAAGTTTGTTGATGTGCCTTACAAAATTTCCTTACGCCTTCCTTGTGTTCTATGTTTCAGGGTGCAGAGTTCGAGGCTGTCAGTCCTATGTCGTGCAACCGTGTCGGATTCAGGGACGAGATTTGGTTTCACTTCAACTTTTTAGCTCGCCGGTGCCTCAAAAAGCACAACTTCTGGGCTCGCGGGAGGGTTGCTCCAGAACCAGATACCTCTGACCAGTATTTCTTTGCTGAGCTACACTATGACCGCTTCGGCAAACCAGTTGTCGAAACGTGCATTATATTGGGTGGGTAACTATACAATTAACTACTTGAATTGCGCCAACATATGTTGATCCCTACATTTGTCATAGTTTTATGCTAGCTGTCTAGTAGTCCCTCTGATTTGAAAGAAAATGCACATTAATTTTGTCGGAAGTCATATGGTGCATAGTTTGACCAAATTTATAGGAACACCCATCAACAACCACAATACTAAATAAATATACTACCTCCGTTCCTAAATATATGTATTTTTAGAGATTTCAGCATAGTCTACATACGGATGTATATAGACGTATTTTAGACATTCTTTGATATTGACCATCTATTATGTTGTTTAAACATTTTGACATGCATGAATTCTAATTTTTCTTGTTTCTTCTATATTTATCAGAAAAACCGATTTGCCAATCTAAAAGAAAGTGTGCCTTTTGCAAGGGCTCAGTTGGGATTTGGCACCCTAGGAACGGAGGATTTTTGTGTGGAAGGGAGGGCCAGAAAAAGGAGTATTGTCAGATGTTTATGTTGAGTGAAAGGCCCAAGAAAGGACCAGAGGAGGAACCTTCTTCAGTTCGAAGGCTATTTGATGAGTTGCCACTAGCTGCCTAGCTAGCGTGGGTTTGGATTCATAGATTAGCTAATGTATAGCAAGCTGGTACTGTTTGCTTGGATATCAAAATGTATTAGTTAGAGAATACATTAAATGTGAATAATTGACTGTGTAAAGAATCATCATATTTCATAACTACATGTGTCGAGCACGATGGTTCTGGGGTATTTGCCCCTATTCTCTCAAGCGACCATTAAGAATCCATATATTGCTCACTTCCTTTTCTCTTTTTTTGATAGATGGTGAATTTTATTGGCTTATAATGGAGCATCAAAAGGATACAAACAAAATAAACACACACACCTGACCTTTGCATAGCTAGGATACATACAGCCAACATCAACACACACAAAAAAAATACGTCAGCAAATAACAAAGTCAAATAAGACCAAAGGTATGCATAGACGATGAAAAAAAAACACCTAAAGCGATCAGCTCTGCAATCAGCAAGCTATAACAAAGACAATATCCGCACCAATCATTTAATGACACCACATGGACGACGAAGTTCTTCAACAGAACCACCTTTAGGAAGGGAGCAACGCTCAAGCCTCACCGTCACAGGATCCAACCACCAAAGGCAACAATCTAGGTTTTCACCGAAGAATCAGTCCGAGCAAAACCGAGCAATGCCTTCAACAAGGTAACGACTTAATATCGCCATTGCCAGGTATAACCAACTCGGGTCAGACCTAGGCTTTCACTCCAGATCTCGAGACCGGTAGCTCGAGTAGCACGACCGTCAACGTCACACATGTGTTGTGACCACCACTTTTCGCGATCCCAGAAACAAAATGTGATATGCACCAACGCCGCTGCACCATCATCCCTCTGCGTCAAGCCGTCTTTTATAGTTTGCATCGTACCATCGAAGTTAACCATCGGATCTGAAGGAAGGAACCCTCACAAAGACCTTCTGTACACGAATCATGCACACCGTTCATTTTCTCTCCACACACTTTCAGTATTTCACTCATTTAAAAAATTGCTATTCTAGAAAAAATAATTTCAGTAAAATAAACTTTCACTCAAAAAACATGTGCGCACATTTCTGGCCACCACCATGCAAGCGCTCAACGAAACCTTGAAGAAGTTTAGCACGAAAACTAGTGATTTTCTTTTCGAAACTATACGCATACGTTACTTGTATTTATACGAGTCAGAAAACATTACAGTGTACAAATATGGAAATACAAACATGATACAAGCCCTATGGCTGGCATACATCACAGATGACCCCAAACAAAGAAATTTTGCAAACCCATCCTTGGACTTCTCTGTTTCCAGTCACTCAGCACTAGTGGAAATCAGGGCTTTGTTCCAGGCCAGATAAGGGCACTAATCCCGGTTCTCTTACGAACCGGGACCAAAGGGTGCATCAGTCCCGGTTCGTGGGGCCAGGGCGCCGGCCGGGCCTCGGGGGCCATTGGTCCCGATTCTTCTGACCCCTTTGGTCCCGGTTCCAGACACGAACCAGGACCAATGGGCCTCGCTCCTGGCGCAGCACCTTTAGTTCCGGTTGGTGGCTGGAACCGGGATTAAGGTCATTTTTCCCGGTTTCAGCCACCAACTGGGACTAAAGAGATGCCTATATATACCCTTGCCCCTGCCTACCCTCTCCTCTGTTTTTGGCAGTGTGGGAGGTGTGCATGCGCTGCTTTGTTCTCCTTTTTATGCATGCACATGAGGTGTTCGATGAAATGCCCAAGCCACACTTAAGCTTTCTCCTCTCCAAGCTCGACCTCCAAGCTCCATTTTCCTCAAGATTTGTCTAGGTCCGTCCCGTCCCGTCCCCGTCCTCACCGCCGTCGATCGCCCGCACCGATCTCGTTGCCGGCACCACCGTGATGAGCCTCTTGTTCTTATCTTCTTTATCAAAGGAAAAAAAAATTCTTACTTGTATGATTTAGATAAATACTTGTATAATTTTCTTACTTTTATTATTGTTTGTTATCATATAGTGCCATGGTTTTGGTATCAGCCGCCGTCGGCTCTGGTCCTGCCTATGATTTGGATGTGGTATATTAACTCTTATAACTATTTGTTTCATTTAGTGTTTATGACAATTATGCCGACCAATGTGACATAGTTGTTTTTATCTCGGAGGCATGTGAACAAGAAATTCCAACTGACCCTCTTGTCGAGAGGTTAAATTTAGTTGAAAAAGAAAACAATTACTTGAATTTTTTTGAAAAGAATTGAGGAGGAGAAGATGAAATTGGAATTGCATGTTGCGGATGTCGTCGATGATCACAAGATCAAGATGGATGCAATGCGCTTGAAGATTAGAAAGATTAAAAAATATGCCATTGATACCGAGGCTTGGTATCATTATGCCGTTGGATCAATTGTTACCTTAGTTGCGATTATGATCGCATTTGTTGTCATATTGAAATGTTTTACATAGTTTCAATGTATGTTTTAATTAGATGCTCTAGAGAGCTATATGTTGTTCAATGAGGAGAACTATGTATGAACTTTATGTATTTATTTATTTAGTAATAACATTTGATCCCTACTGTACTTTGGTTTTAATGTAATGATGAACTTGTATTAATTTGGTCACTTCTCTATTCAGGATGTTCTGTAATGGTTTTTGATACACTTAATTATATAATGCACGCAGATGAACCAGTAATGGATGTACAGTGACAGACGCACCTCCGAGTACATTGAGGGCCTGCATAATTTTCTCGAAGTGGCTGAGGCAAACAAGAAGAATGATTTTATGTATTGTCCATGCCCTGTCTGTGGGAATACGAAGGATTACCCTGACTCGAAAACCCTTCACGTCCACCTGCTTGAGAAGGGTTTCATGCCACACTATAATGTTTGTACCAAACATGGATAAAGAGGGGTTATGATGGAAGACAACAAAGATAAACATGCCCTCTGTACTGGTGATCATATACTTGATATGGTCAATGATTTACAAGTAATCTTTGGAAAGGGTCCTGGCGGACTATCTGTTCCGAATGATGCTGAGGGACGCACACCCATGTGGAAGAAGAAATCTATATTTTGGGGCCTACCCTATTGGAAAGACCTAGAGGTCCGCTCTGCAATCGACGTGATGCACGTGACGAAGAATCTTTGCGTGAACCTGCTAGGCTTCTGGGGCATGTATGGGAAGACAGAAGAAACACCGGAGGCACGAGTGGACCAGCAACGTGGGCACGAAAAAGACGGCATGCATCCAAAGCAGTATGAAGGTCCTGCCAGCTACGCTCTTACCAAAGAAGAGAAGAAATCTTCTTTGAATGCCTTTCGATATGAAGGTCCCGTCTGGCTTCTCGTCCAATATAAAGGGAGTAATAAATATGGCAGAGAAAAAGTTACAGAACCTAAAGTCTCATGACTGCCACGTGATTATAATGCAATTGCTTCCGGTTGCATTGAGGGGGCTTCTACCGGAAAATGTTCGATTAGTCATTGTGAAGCTATGTGCATTCCTTAATGCAATCTCTCAGAAGGTAATCAATCCAGAAATCCTACCAAGGTTAAAGAATGATTTGGTGCAATGTCTTGTTAGTTTCGAGCTGGTGTTCCTACCATCCTTCTTCAATATCATGACACATGTCCTAGTTCATCTAGTCGATGAGATTGCTATTCTGGGCCCTGTATTTCTATACAATATGTTTCCCTTTGAGAGGTTCATGGGAGTCTTAAAGAAATATGTTCGTAACCGTGCTAGGCCAGAAGGAAGCATCTCAACGGGCCATCAAACAGAGGAGGTCATTGGTTTTTGTGTTGACTTCATTCTGACCTTAAGCTGATTGGTCTCCCTCAATCGCGGTATGAGGGGAGACTAACTGGAAAAGGCACGCTAGGAGCGGACTCAATAATATGTAGGGACGGGCATTCTTGGGCTCAAGCACACTACACAGTTCTACAGAATTCTACCTCCGTGACCCCGTATGTCAATGAACACAAGAATATTCTGCGCCCCAAACACCCGGAGCAGTGTGACTACTAGATTACATGTGAACACATAAGGACTTTCGGCAGTTGGTTGCAAACATATCTCATGGGTAAAACCACTATTGCAGATGAGCTGTACTCGTTGGCCAGGACACCATCTTCGACTGTATTGACTTACAAAGGGTACGAGATAAATGGGAATACATTTTACATGATCGCCCAAGACCAAAAGAGCACCAACCAAAATAGTGGTGTCCGCTTTGATGCAGCAACCTGATACGTCTGCATAGCGTATTTATAATTTTTGATTGTTCCATGCTATTATATTATCATTCTTGGATGTTTTATAATCCATTTATAGTCATTTTATATCATTTTTGGTACTAACCTATTGACATAGTGCCAAGTGCCAGTTGCTGTTTTTTGCATGTTTTTTTACATCGCAGGAAATCAATACCAAACAGAGTCCAAATGCAACGAAACTTCACGGAGATTTTTTATGGACCAGAAGACACCCAATGGTCCAGGGAAGCACCGGGGGGGGGGGGGGGTGCTCCAAGGGGAGCACAACCCACCAGGGCGTGCCAGGAGGCCCAGGCACGCCCCGGTGGGTTGTGCCTACCTCGGGTGCCCCCGGACTGCCTCTTTGCTTTATAAATACCCCAATATTCCAGAAACCCTAGGGGAGTCGACAAAATTTTATTCCAGCCATCGCAGAGTCCAGAACCAGCAGATCCAATCTAGACACCATCTCGGAGGGGTGCATCATGTTCATTGGTGCCTCTCCGATGATGCGTGAGTAGTTCTTTGTAGACCTATGGGTCCGTAGTTAGTAGCTACACTACTAGGAAAAAGCCTACTAATGGCGCACTGGTTTTGCCTACTAATGGCGCATTACCAGTGCGCCATTAGTAACACGCCACTAGTATTTCTTACTAATGGCGCACCACTGGTGCGCCATTAGTATCTGGTATACTAATGGCGCACCAAGCAAAGGCGCCATTAGTTTTGCCCACAGTGCGCCACTAGTGTCTTCTATACTAATGGCGCACCACGTTGTAGTGCGCCATTAGTAACAATTTTTTTAATTTTTTTTCTTAATCTCAGGTCACTATTTCACCTATGAGATATCCAACACATATATATACAACAAGCATCCATATAACAATCATAGCCAACACACAAGTTCCATCATATATACATACATAGCCAACACACAAGTTCCATAATATATACATACATAGCCAACACATAGTTCCATCATTACATATTACAAAAGTTTCACATTGTTCATCCAACACCGTTATCCATCAATTCACAAAAGTTTCACATTGATACAAAATAAAAACACAAATGGAAAAGAAGCACTCCATCCATGCAAGCTTCCGTGAATTAAATCAAATCTGCAAAATCATAAACAAGAAGCTAGAAGAAAAAAAAGAAGAAGACTAGAAGAATACTAGAAGAAGAAGAATACTAGAAGAAGAAGAACACTAGAAGAAGAATAAGAAGAATTTTGGAAAAGAAGAAGAATAAGAAGAAGACTATAAGCTTATTATGTAAACTTGATCATTTTGTGCTAACATAAGTTATTTTGGAGCTAACCTATAGGAAACTAAGCATATAAGCTCTAAGTTAGCATATTAGAGCCAACTTAGGTAAAAATGAAGCTAACCTATAGGAAACTAAGCATATTAGAGATAACATAGGTAACTAAGTATATATATATATATATATATATATATATATATATATATATCATTTTGGATAACTAACCTATAGGAGATCTGACATACCTGACAAAGTTCAGTTCTCATGCATTGTTCTTCTCCTTCTCCTTCTCCTTCCTCATCCTGATGCGCCAAGAGTGGCGAGGCGGTGGAGGCAGTGGGATGTAGTCTTCTACCACAATTGGCGTGGTCATGTCGCCCAGCTGTGGGATCGCCGGCACCACCACCATCGCGAGGCCACCTTGAGCACGACCATCGCTAGGTCATCCTCAGCCACCTCCATCTCTTGCCCATGGTCAGCCACCACCATCTCTTGCCCATGGTCACCACCACCACCATCTCTTGCCCTTGGTCACCACCACCAACGCTTAGGTCATCCTCACCGATGCCCATCGTCATCCTGCAGCTCCTCAACCCCACTCGCCTCCTCTTCTCCCGCACTCCACCTGGATCATCCTTCTTGTTGTCTATGCTCTGCCAGAATCGCTTGCTTCGCTTCTGACCCGAATCGCTGCAGACTTCGCTCTGACTAGAGTCATTGCTGCCGAATCATTCTTCGCTCCCATTACCTGTCCAAAATGCAACAATGACCGTTAACAATCGATGTGAGACAAAGCCAAATGTAGAGGAATAAGAAGAGGCAGAACGCATTAGCATCATCATCGTCGGCGTAAGCGCATGCGACACATAGTCGCGTTGAACACCTTCACGATGAGCATGGTGGCGTCGTCGTCGTACCTGAAGAGAAGGAAGTACCCCAGCCGCATGTCGTAGGCACGGTAGAACTTCTCCCACCCACGAGACAAGTACATGTGGCCCTCCTTGATCACCAACTCCACATCCCACTGCTTGCGAATCCCGCTGACGGCCTGTCGCAACTTCACATTATTTGGCGGATCTTCATTCATCAGCATGTTCATAAAACTGTCAGGCAGCCTCTGCAGTTTGACACAATGAGTGATGTAGCAAACAACAGATATCATAATGAGATGGGTGAAGGGGAGATCTCTCGTTTTATATACCTGCGTCATGGATGATCTTGAAGTCTCAAGTATGATAGTGAAGAACCTGGAAGCATCCAACTCAGATCATGTGTCGCAGAGCGGCGGTGGCTGCTTCCCGCCATCTCTGATAAGCAGCAGAAGAGACCAATTAGTACCCTTACAACAGATCATAAAACATGCATGATAACATGCATTAGTCGCAAGTACCCCATATGTCCTATTTTTAGCAAAGTCATTCTAAAACTCACGGAAAAATTCAGCATTACCTTTGCTGAAAATAGGACATATGGAGTACCCGAATTTGCCGGAACGGAAGTTAATCGACATTCCGGCAAACTCAAGGGCCTCTCGGGGTACCTGCAAAATCATCACGACACAATGGTCGGAGACAAAACCCAGCCACAGACCATATGGTCCTCTGGTTTCATATGGACAAAAATCAGCTCAACTTATGTGAGCTTCCATTCCAGATACAAACACAGAAAGAATAGAAAGTTTGCTGCCTATTCAAACACAAAAACAAAACACTATTGAAACTTCTGCTACATTTGGATCATGGCATTGTTTTTACTATATGCACCATGGCAAATTTCTTTTCTTTTTGCAACATGGCAAATTTCTGGATCATGATCCAACAAAAATATAGTCTATGCATTTTTTTAATTTCTGGATCATGATCCAACAAAATTGCCATCTCCCATGGCAAATATAGCCTATGGATCATGGAATTTATACTGTATGGATCATGGCATTTTTTGTCTATGGATCATGATCTATAGAACATTTTAGTCCATGTCATTTTCTGAAACATATTTTTGCCATGGCAATTTTGAAGGCCGACAGGGACCAGAAGCTAACAAAGGCAATGCATGTGTCAGGTAAGCCAGTTATCATTATACACTTAAATAACCATGTCCTCGGAGCTCTTCCTTCAACTCAAATATAACTTCAGTTATTCACCACTCATCAGAATGAAACACATTGAACATTCAATTTGTCCAACTAGTCAGTGACAAAATGCCTTATTTGAGCTGAGGAGAGATTCAATATGATCACCTTGTCCTTGGTCGAGAACAAATATCTGATCTTGCAGGAGAATGTAGCTCTGATGTCTCACAACAATAAAAGAGCTGGTAAAGAGAAAACAAACTCATTCAATTCTATGGAATTACATGGTAACAAGATAAGCTACTAAGACTCAATGGATTGGACATGGTTTAGAAAGGAGCAGCAATCTGCCTTTTCATATAGCCTAGATAACCAGATAGTACCAGAATATCATGTCAAACAACAAGATTATTCCTTGGTCACAAACTTGTGATAAAAGATTATAATATGGGAACAGATGCTTTCAAAGAATCGTAATGTCGTTGAATAATGTAAAACAGTCATGCTGTTTATAATTGGAACCACATGAACTTGTTAGATGACTACAAAGAAACCATCCACAAAAAAAGATCTCTTGAGGTGCAAATAAACAGTAGTGTTTCAAAATGTCACTTAACTTGTATGAGAACCCAAAGTGTCAGACTTCAGAGACCCCACTGAAAATCCAGTTTCAATTTAAAACTGCTGCTGTAATAGATGAGAATAAAATGCTTCAAGATGAACTAGTCTTGAATAACCCTGAAAGTTAACCCTTGCAACAACCCCTGAATTGTCTTTTAACATGCTAAAAGCCCAAGACAAATGGTACGTATTATCACGACCCAGAAGATGCTAATTGCCAAGGTCTGATATTATCACAAGCAAGAAGATGACAAGTGCACAAAATGTTTAAGCAATGACTAGGTCATAAGAATGTTAAAAGTCATAGCAAGAAGACAAATTCGGATGCAACATACAGCCTCATTTTTTACCAACACGACTTCCAAAAAATATGAACACAAACATGATTGTCTACGCTGGACTGAATCTATCAGGATAATGTATCTTGCTGGCTTACAATTCTGTACAACCTATAGCTCAACGAAAAGAACCAATGAATATAACTCAATTCCAGATAATGACAAGCGACGATTTCCCAGTTCTCTCAATAAACAAAATATCAACCGTCATATCCCCCAAAACTTACAACTAGAGCAATGACATTGGGCTCAATGGTACCTAACTTATGTTCAACAAACCAGCCTCGACTATTACTTGTACATCAAGGCAACAACCGCATAAGCCTAAGGACTACACATCAACATTTCAAAGGCAGACACGCATAATCCAATCACAAGACGGATCAAATAACCACATCAGATGGTACTCAATTCCGTATTCGGGGGACGGGCGGCGGGCGGCAGCTCCTGCTCCTAACCCTAGGTCGCCGCCTGGGGGCATGGGGATGAGCGGGGAGAGAGGGAGGAGGGACAGAGACTAACTGGCTGCCGATGAGCAGCAGCCGCATGGGGAGGCTCAAGGCCGCCGAGGAGCGCGTCTGACGAGGCTAGCCGTCTGGCCTCCGTCTGCCGAGGAGCGCTGGGAGGCTCAAGGCCGTGGCCCGTCTGAGGAGGTCGCGGGCTCGATGGGGATGAAGGGCAGAGGGAGGCGGCGGGGCGGCGTGGGCGGCGCAGTGGGGTCGGGCAACGGGCTGCGGGCGGCACGGTGGATCGAGGGAGAGGGAACTGGCGAGGGGGAGAGGGAAGGGGGGATCGGGCGAAGGGGTATCCAGATAGACACTATAGCAATGGCGCACCACTTTGTGGTGCGCCATTAATAGTTTTTTTTATTATATCAATGGAGCACAGGTTATATTGCACCTAACCCAATCCACATCAGAACGCGCCCACTAGCCCGACTGGGTCAAGATGCAAAGACACACACCGGGGAGGTCCTGGGTTTGATTCCTGTGCTCTGCAATATTTTTTTTTGCATTTTAAATGCTGTTTGATATTTATTTGTGTTTAAATATGTTCAAACTTGTTTAAATCATAACGGTAATATTTTTTTTATAAAAACAGTAATAATTTTTTAAAAAATATGTTCAAATTTGTTACTTGAAAATATCATCGGCGGCGGTGGAGCGGGAGGGCGGGGTGCCCGTTGGCGTGATGGAGCTGGGAGGGTGCGGGGGCCGGGTGCTTGTCGGCGGCGGTGGAGCGGGAGGGTTGCGGTGGGTCGTCGGCGGCGGTGAAGCTAGCGGGGGAGGGTGCGGGTGGGATCGAGATCGAGATGGAGGGGGATCGAGATCGAGATGGAGGGGGAATCGAGATCGACCAAGTCTGTCCTCTTTGATTATATCTCCGTCCGTCCTCTGTTGGCCTCGGTCATTGTATGTCTTCTCAATAAAGCTTTTGTGCTCTACCACCCAAGGATCGACCACGTCTATGTGTTGTAGCGCGACTAGGTTTGCTCTGTCAAAGTCGGCGAGTCGACCCTCGAAGTCGACATGCATTTCGTAGCGACCCTCACGGTGACCCCATCCAGCGAGCCTGCCGAGGTGCCTGTTGACGGGCAGACCAACGGGGTTCTCGATGCCTAGATAATTCGTGCAGTAGGAGATGCACTCTTCGGTCAGAAAGCGACAGTCTACCTCGTCAATTTTTTTTAAATATCATCGAATTTGTTTTTTTATTTTTAATTGAAAATATCATCAAATTTTTTATTTGAAGATATCATCAATTTTCTTATTTGAAAATTTCATCAAATTTGTTATTTAAAAATATCTTCAAAAAGTGGGGAGGGTGCGGTGTCGGCGGGCGGTGGAGCGGGCCGGGAGGGTGCGGGGTGTCGGGCGGCGGTGGAGCGGGAGGGTGCGGTGGGTCGTCGGCGGTGGAGCGGGGAGGTGCGGTGGTTCGTCGGCGGTGGAGCGGGAGGTGCGGGTGTTGGCGGGCGGTGGAGCGGGAGGTGCGGTGGGTCGTGGCGGCGGTGGAGCGGGGAGGTGCGGTGGTTAAATCGGTGGCGGTGGAGCGGGGGTCGTCGTGGCGGTGGGAGCGGGGAGGTGCGGGGGTGCTCGGCGGTGAGGGGGGTCTGGCGAGGGGGATTGCTATCGAGAGGGAGGTGGATCGAGATCAAGTGCCATTAGTAGTTTTGCAAAAATAATAATAATAAAAATATATATAATAAGCACTCCTAGACTGGTGCGCCATTACTAGTTAGAATTAGTAATGGCGCACTGCCTAGGGTGCGCCATTAGTATGTATGTAAAAATGAAAAAAATTTATCACTAGTGGCGCAACATTTGTGCAGTGCGCCATTAGTATCTTCCACCTAATGGCGCATCACAAACCGGTGCGCCATTAGTATATAGTAGTGGCGCACTGCTTCCCTGGTGCGCCATTAGTGTAAATCCTATCTATAGCCCTTTTCCTAGTAGTGCTAGATGGCTTCCTATCTCTCGTTTGACTCTCAATATAATGGTTTCTTGGAGATCCATATGATGTAACTCTTTTTGCGGTGTGTTTGTTTGGATCCGATCAACTTTAAGTTTATGATCCGACCTATCTTTTTATCCATGAAAGTTATTTGAGTCTTCTTTGATCTCTTATATGCATAATTGCTTATAGCCTCATATTTCTTCTCTGATATTTGGGTTTTGTTTGGCCAACTTGATATATTTATCTTGCAATGGGAAGAGGTGCTTTGTAGTGGGTTCGATCTTACGATGCTTGATCCCAGTGACAGAAAGGGAACCGACACGTATGTATTGTTGCTACTAAGGATAAAACGATGAGGGTCTATTTCTACATAAATAGATCTTGTCTACATCATGTCATCGTTCTTAATGCATTACTCCGTTTCTCCATGAACTTAATACACTAGATGCATGCTGGATAGCGATCGATGTGTGGAGTAATAGTAGTTGATGCAGGCAGGAGTCGGTCTGCTAATCTTGGACGTGATGCCTATATAATGATCATTGCCTGGATATCATCATGATTATTTGAAGTTCTATCAATTTCCTAATAGTAATTTGTTCACCCACCATTTGCTATTTTTCTCGAGAGAAGCCACTAGTGAAACCTACGGCCCCGGGTCTCTTCTTAATATATTTTATGCTTATGCGATCTATTTTCCTTTGCTTTTATTTTCAGATCTATATTTCCAAAATCCCAAAAATACCTTGCTGCAATTTATTGTTATTTATTTTATCTCGCGTTCTCGCGAGATCTATTTATCCAAACTAGTACAAAACTTCCTACCTTTTTACCCGTGAGGGATTGACAACTCCTCTCTTACGTCGGGTTGCGAGTACTTGTTCTTTGTGTGCAGGTGTTGTTTACGTTGTGTTGCTTGATTCTCCTACTGGTTCGATAACCTTGGTTTCATCATTGAGGTAAATACCTACCGCTGCTGTGCTGCATCATCCCTTCCTCTTTGGGGAAATACCGACGTAGCTTCAAGCCACCCTCAAAAGGAATTTCTGGCGCCGTTGCCGGGGAGGATCTTCAACATATACCAGGTTCCTAATCACAAATCTCATCTCCTCACAATTACATTATTTGCCATTTGCCCCTCGTTTTCCTCTCCCCGACTTCACAAAAATTTGCCGTTTTATTCGCCCTCTTTTTCGTTCGTCGTTTTCTCTTAAGAGCTACCCTTTGCTTGCAATCATGAGTGATTTCGGTATGGCACCAACAGATGATGGCCTAACTCCTAAGATTGGACGTACGAGCAATCTGGATGCTAAAACTTTTATCTTGGGGCAAGGGAATGTTATGGGAAAAGAACGTATCCAAGAGTTTTTCAATTGTGTTGGGAATCTAAGTCTTGATGATGCTCCTATACTTAAAACTACTAGATCTTATGCGGATACTATTTCAGCACTAGTTCTGAAACTTGAAAGTAAATTTATCCGTACTCATCCTACTTTGCAAAGATTTTTTTGAGCTTCCCGTTATAAAGAATCCTAGGGCTAAAAATTTGGCCACCCTTGTCCTTATGAATGAATTTGATTACATAATATGGGAAGCTAGGGAAATCTTTGATTTTTATGGTATGAATCATGAAAACCCCGTGATAGATGAAATTCTTTACAATAGTGATTATGCGCTAAGGCATTTGCTTGGGGATAATAAAATCTTTGACGAGAATCTTAAAAGGAAGTCCCTGCTTTAGATATAATCCAAAAAGTTTTCAATAATGTTAATCAACATCAGTCTTGGATTGTTGCTTGAAATCAAAGGGGATATGATGAAAACCAACTCAGGAATGCTAAGGTTTCTATGGATAATATGTTTTATGTTGTCTTTACAAAACCTCATGACAAGGACACCCCTAAGGAAATCAAGAGGAAAGACGACAAAACTTAGATCCTTGCTTTATGCCTAGCTAGGGGCGTGAAACAATAACGCTTGTTGGGAGGCAACCCAATGAATACATTTTATTTTTGTATTTTTCTTTCTGTTCTTGTGTGCTTACACAATTATGCTACTATTATGATTGTGTTTTTAGTGTTTTAATTAGTGTTTGTGCCAAGCTAAGCCTTTAGGATCTTCTTGGGTGATAGTTGACTTGATCTTGTTGAAAAACAGAAACTTATGCGCTCACGAAAACAATTTTAATAAATCACAGAAACGTGATTTTCATCTGAATGTTTTACACAAGATTGATATACAAATTTCCCAGGATTTCCTAATTTTTCAGAATTTTTGGAGTTACAGAAGTATTCGAAGTTTTCAGATTGCTACAGACTGTTCTGTTTTTGACAGATTCTGTTTTCTTTGCGTTGTGTGCTTGTTTCTATGTTTTTTCTTTGATGAGTTTTTGCCATATAAAGTTAGAATAAAGTAGATATAATGCAAGAATAAAATATGAATTGTTTTGCAATAGTACTTATAGTAGTGATTTGTTTTCTTATACTAATGGATCTCATGAAGGTTTTGTTGAGTTTTGTGTGATTGAAGTTTTCAAGTTTTGGGTTATCTTATGATGGATGAAGGAATAAGGAGTAAGAAGAGCCTAAGATTGGGGATGCCCATGGCATCCCAAGCTATTATCCAAAGAGAAGCAAGCAACTAAGCTTGGGGATGCCCGGAGTGGTATCCCCTCTTTCTTTTAACGGCCATCGGTATTTTACTCGAAGCTATATTTTTATTCGTCACATACTATGAGTTTTGCTTGGAGCGTATTGTATGATATGAGTCTTTGATTGTTTTGCTTTTTTGTTTTAAGTCATTAATCCTTGCTGTACACATCTATTTGAGAGAGCCAAAATTATGCCATGACTTGTTAGAATTGCTCTCTATGCTTCACTTAAATTTTTTATGAGCTATGGATTTGCTCTAGTGCTTCACTTATATCTTTTTGAGCAAGGTGTGCTTTGTTATTTTTGTAGAAATGCTCTCTTGCTTCACTTAGAATTGTTTGAGAGTTAGAATTTTTTTGAAGAAATTATCTCTTGCTTCACTTAAATTATTTTGAGAGAAAGAAATATTATGCTCATGATCTTCACTTATATTTGTTTGAGCTTATGAAAAGAAATACATGAAAATTAGTTCCAAAGTGATAGATATCCAAGAAGGATATAATAAAAAATTTCATGAAGATAATTGGACAAAATAAACTTGAGTCATTGTAATAGTTTTGAGATATGATGATGTGATATGTGAGTCATGTTGATGAGTAATTGTGCTTTAGTAAGAATATTGATGTTAAGGTTTGTGCTTCCCTATGCAAGCACGAAAATCAATAGTCGTGCAATGAAATTACATCCTACTTGTGGTGCATTATTCGGTGTTAATTATGCTTAATGCTCGCTTATGAGATTATTCGTTTCTTGGTTGGTCGCTTCCCTGTGCTTTTGCTAGCCTTCATTTTGCACTAAGTATGATCTCTACTTGTGCATCCAAATCCTTTAAACCAGTTTTTGTCACATGAGTCCACTATACCTACATATATGCGGTATTTTCGTGCCGTTCTAAGCAAATTTGTATGTGCCATCTCTAATTTTCAAAATAAGTTCACCTTTTGTGTGCTTGTACCGCTCGCGAGACGGTGAGGGGTGGCCTATATTTTCCATGCTATGATGTGTTATTCTCACGCTGAGTGTTTATTCACTTGTCATTGCATGAGAGTAAGGCAAAGGTATTAGGGATGCCCAGTCCTGAAATGAAAAAAATGAATTTACTTTAGGTTGTTAGATAATAAATTCCTTGGGAAGTGTTGGTATGGAAGGAAACCATGGATTCGGCTAGCCATGGAAAGTGAAAGTATGGTGGAAAAAGGAATAAACTTTATTTTCTGTTTGGGAACCGCCTATGACATATCTAAGCATGGAAGGTCTGGGGAACTCTAAGTTGTTTTCGTTGGTGGGAAAAGTATGCCTCACAAAATGTTTTTATCTCTAAGTTTTTCGCTTTGAGCTCTGGCACCTCTACAAATCCCTACTTCCCTCTGCGAAGGGCCTTTCTTTTACTTTATACAATTTTTATTTTTATTTTAAGTCTCCGTCTTCTCTTATAAAGCACCAACTAGGAGGCACTATGATTGTTCTTGAGCATTGGGTGTAGCTAATATGCGAGTGTGTTTCATGAACGAATCAATGTTTGAGCATGATGCTCTAGGGATAACTTACTTTAGCATTGATATTTTGAAAGACATAGTTGCTTGTTGATATGCTTGAGTATTTAAGTTATCATGTCAAAACTAGACTATTGCTTTGAACCATATAAAAGTCCAAATGTCCATGCTATAAATAAAAGATTATGATATGACATGATAGGCAGCATTCCACATAAAAAATTCTGTTTTTATCATTTACCTACTCGAGGACGAGCAGGAACTAAGCTTGGGGATGCTGATACGTCTCCAACGTATCTATAATTTTTGATTGTTCCATGCTATTATATTATCATTCTTGGATGTTTTATAATCATTTTATACCATTTTTGGTACTAACCTATTGACATAGTGCCAAGTGTCAGTTGTTGTTTTTTGCATGTTTTTTACATCGCAGGAAATAATTATCAAACAGAGTCCAAATGCAACGAAACTTCACGGAGATTTTTTATGGACCAGTAGACACCCAATGGGCCAAGGCAGCACCTGGGGGGTGCTCCGTGGGGAGCGCAACCCACCAGGGCACGCCAGGAGGCCCAGGCGCGCCCTGGTGGGTTGTGCCCACCTCGGGTGGCCCTCGGACCGCCTCTTTGCTCTATAAATACCCCAATATTCCAGAAACCCTAGGGGAGTCGACGAAATTTTATTCCAGCCGCCGCAGAGTCGAGAACCACCAGATCCAATCTAGACACCATCTCGGAGGGGTGCATCATGTTCATTGGTGCCTCTCCGATGATGCGTGAGTAGTTCTTTGTAGACCTACGGGTCCGTAGTTAGTAGCTAGATGGATTCCTCTCTCGTTTGATTCTCAATACAATGGTCACTTGGAGATCCATATGATGTAACCCTTTTTGTGGTGTGTTTGTTGGGATCCGATGAACTTTGAGTTTATGATCAGATCTATCTTTTTATCCATGAAAGTTATTCGAGTCTTCTTTGATCTCTTATATGCATGATTGCTTATAGCCTCGTATTTCTTCTCCGATATTTGAGTTTTGTTTGGCCAACTTGATATATTTATCTTGCAATGGGAAGAGGTGCTTTGTAGTGGGTTCTATCTTACGATGCTTGATCCCAGTGACAGAAAGGGAACTGATACGTATGTATTGTTGCTACTAAGGATAAAATGATGGGGGTCTATTTCTACATAAATATATCTTGTCTACATCATGTCATCGTTCTTAATGCATTACTCCGTTTCTCCAAGAACTTAATACACTAGATACATGCTGGATAGCAGTCAACGTGTGGAGTAATAGTAGTAGATGCAGGCAGGAGTCGGTCTGCTAATCTTGGATGTGATGCCTATATAATGATCATTGCCTGAATATCGTCATGATTATTTGAATTTTATCAATTGCCCTATAGTAATTTGTTCACCCACCTTTTGCTATTTTTCTCGAGAGAAGCCACTATTGAAACCTACGGCTCCGGGCTCTCTTCTTAATATATTTTGCCTTTGCGATCTATTTTCCTTTGCTTTTATTTTCAGATCTATATTTCCAAAAACCCAAAAATACCTTACTGCAATTTATTGTTATTTATTTTATCTCGCGTTCCTGCGAGATCTATTTATCCAAACTACTACAGAACTTCCTATATTTTTACCCGTGAGGGATTGACAACCCCTCTCTTACGTCGGGTTGTGGGTATTTATTCTTTGTGTGCAGGTGCTGTTTACGTTGTGTTGCTTGGTTCTCCTACTGGTTCGATAACCTTGGTTTCATCACTGAGGGAAATACCTACTGCTGCTGTGCTACATCATCCCTTCCTCTTTGGGGAAATAGCGCCGTAGCTTCAAGCCTCCATCACAACCAAAAATGGAAAGGACACATATTATGGTTACATAGTGGACACATGGGAACTTGACTATGGGCATGATTTTAAGGCCCCTTTGTTTTGGTGCAAATTGGTCAATCTATCAGGAGGCGGGGTATAGGTAAACCCACAGTACGGAATGACAACAGTGGATGTGAACAATCTTGGGTACACAGACGAACCATTCGTCCTAGCCAATGATGTGGCGCATGTTTTCTATGTGAAGGACATGTCTACCAAACCGATAAAAAGAAAAGATAAGGAAGCGATTACATCATACGATGAGCCAAAGCGCCACATAGTTCTTTCAGGGAAAATAGACATCATGGGAGTGGAGGGCAAGACAGACATGTCTAAAGATTATGAAAAGTTTCATAAAATTCCTCCCTTCAAAGTGAAGGCTGACCCAAGCACCCTGTTAAACGATGACGATTATCCATAGTTACGGCGCAATAAGCAAGGGACACATGCGAAGAAAAAGTGAAGGAGGATACAATGATGGCTCTGATTACGTGAAGAAAAAAAATGAAATGCCTTTTGTAACAGATGAGTTTTCGTCCGAAACCCTGATACTTCGAAAGAGATTGTCCATTTTGTACACGAATGCATCTAGCTTTTGCCGTAACCCTCTCAACTTTTTAGCACATGCTATGTGGGTGAAATGATGATACCATGCCAACTTTCAACCTTTTCAGAGTTCATTTTTAGTGCTTTTCAATTTTAGGGTCATTTAGCTAAAAAAATCAGTAAATGCATGAAAAATACCAAATGACGTCAGAAAGGGTTGAAAATTGATGATGTGGCTTTAAATGGTGCATGTTGAATGCACAAAAAGTCAGGAGTTGAATAATTTCTAAAAATTGAAATCCCTTTGTAACAGATGAGTTTTCGTCCGAAACCATGATACTTCGAAAGAGATTGTCCATTTTCTACACAAAGTGCATCCAGTTTTTGCCGTAACCCTCTCAACTTTTTAGCACATGCTATGTGGGTGAAATGATGATACCATGCCAACTTTCAACATTTTTCAGAGTTCATTTGTAGTGCTTTTCAAAAGAATGAACTAAAAAGCTTTTACAAAACTCTAATAGCAAAAACATGAACTAAAAAGAATCAACTAAAATATTTTGTTATGATCAACTAAAACAAAACTGTAATATTCTTCAATAGCAAAAGGAATCAACTAAAAAGATTTTATAATCCTCTAGTTATTATCAAAATAATATTAACTTAAAATTGTAGAAAATTTATGCAACTAAAATTATCAAAGTATTTTTCAAAACTTTAATAGCAAAAAGATTTTTCATAAAGTATTTTATGTTCAAAACTTAGCAAACTAAAATGACATAAAAAATATTATCAAAATAATATTAAATTAAAATTATATAAAATTTATGCAACTAAAATTACGAAAGTATTTTTTGTTAAAAACTTTAATAGCAAAAAGAATTCTTATAAAGTATTTTATGTTAAAAACTTTAATAGCAAAAGAAAATGACATAAAAAAAATAAAAAAAATGCTGCCTACTTGGCCACCACGGCCTGCATACGACTTGAAACGCATCTATACATGGGCCTCGTGTTGGGCAACGTAGTAATTTCAAAAAAATTCCTACACACACGCAAGATAATTGTGATGCATAGCAACGACAGGGGAGAGTGTTGTCTACGTACCCTCGTAGACCGTAAGCGAAAGCGTTATGACAATGCGGTTGATGTAGTCGTACGCCTACACGATCGACCAATCGTCAGTACCGAACGTACGGCACCTCCGCGTTCAGCACACATTCAGCTCGGTAACGTCCCGCGAACTCACAATCCAGTAGAGCTTTGGGGAAGAGCTTCGTCAGCACGACGGCCTGGTGACGGTGTTGATGAAGCTACCAACGCAGGGCTTCGCCTAAGCACCGCTACGATATAACCGAGGTGGATTATGGTGGAGGGGGCACCACACACGACTAAGAAAGATCAATGATCAACTTGTGTGTTCTAGGGTGCCCCCGTGCCCCCGTATATAAAGGAGCAAGGGGGAGGCCGGCCGGCCCTTGTAGGGCGCGCCAGAAGGAGGAGTCCTCCTCCTAGTAGGAGTAAGACTCCCCTTTCCTACTCCTACTAGGAGGCGGAAAGGAAGGAGGAGAGGGAGAAGGAAAGGGGGGCGCCGCCCCCCCTTCCCTAATCCAATTCGGACCAGAGGGGGAGGGGGCGCGTGGCCTGCCCTGGCCGGCCCTCTCTCTCTCTCTCCACTAAGGCCCATGTGGCCCATTACTTCTCTCGGGGGGGGGGGGGGGTTTCCGGTAACCCTCCGGCACTCGAGTTTTCTCCGAAATCACCCGGAACACTTCCAATATCCGAATATAGTCGTCCAATATATCAATCTTTATGTTTCGACCATTTCGAGACTCCTCGTCATGTTCGTGATCACATCTTGGACTCCGAACTACCTTCGGTACATCAAATCACATAAACTCATAATACCGATCGTCATAGAACTTTAAGCGTGTGGACCCTACGGGTTCGAGAACTATGTAGACATGACCGAGACACGTCTCCGGTCAATAACCAATAGCGGAACCTGGATGATCATATTGGTTCCTACATATTCTACGAAGATCTTTATCAGTGAAACCGCATAACAACATACGTTGTTCCCTTTGTCATCGGTATGTTACTTGCCCGAGATTCGATCGTCGGTATCTCAATACCTAGCTCAATCTCGTTACTGGCAAGTCTCTTTACTCGTTCCGTAGTGCATCATCCCGTAACTAACTCATTAGTCACATTACTTGCAAGGCTTATAGTGATGTGCATTACCGAGAGGGCCCAGAGATACCTCTCCGACAATCGGAGTGACAAATCCTATTCTCGATCGATGCCAACTCAACGAACACCATCGGAGACACCTGTAGAGCACCTTTATAATCACCCAGTTATGTTGTGACGTTTGGTAGCACACAAAGTGTTCCTCCGGTATTTGGGAGTTGCATAATCTCGTAGTTATAGGAACATGTATAAGTCATGGAGAAAGCAATAGCAATAAACTAAATGATCAAGTGCTAAGCTAACAAAATGGGCCAAGTCAATCACATCATTCTCCTAATGATGTGATCGCGTTAATCAAATGACAACTCATGTCTATGGCTAGGAAACTCAACCATCTTTGATCAACGAGCTAGTCAAGTAGAGGCATACTAGTGACACTATGTTTGTCTATGTATTCACACATGTATTATGTTTCCAGTTAATACAATTCTAGCATGAATAATAAACATTTATCATGATATGTGGAAATAAATAATAACTTTATTATTGCCTCTAGGGCATATTTCCTTGCCTCCCACTTGCACTAGATTCAATAATCTAGATTACACAGTAATGATTCTCACACCCATGGAGTCTTGGTGCTGATCATGTTTTGCTCGTGGAAGAGGCTTAGTCAATGGGTCTGCAACATTCAGATCCATATGTATCTTGCAAATCTCTATGTCTCCAACCTGGACTTGACCCCGGATGGAATTGAAGCGTCTCTTGATGTGCTTGGTTCTCTTGTGAAATCTGGATTCCTTTGCCAAGGCAATTGCACCAGTATTGTCACAAAATATTTTCATTGGACCCGATGCACTAGGTATGACACCTAGATCAGATATGAACTCCTTCATTTGCTGCTTTCGAAGCAGCTATGTACTCCGCTTCACACGTAGATCCCGCCACGACGCTTTGTTTAGAACTGCACCAACTGACAGCTCCATCATTTAATATAAACACGTATCCGGTTTGCGATTTAGAATCGTCCGGATCAGTGTCAAAGCTTGCATCGACGTAACCTTTACGACGAGCTCTTTGTCACCTCCATAAACGAGAAACATATCCCTAGTCCTTTTCAGGTATTTCAGGATGTTCTTGACCGTTGTCCAGTGATCCACTCCTGGATTACTTTGGTACCTCCCTTCTAAGCTAATAGCAAGGCACACATCAGGTCTGGTACACAGCATTGCATACATGATAGAGCCTATAGCTGAAGCATAGGGAACACTTTTCATTTTCTCTCTATCTTCTGCAGTGGTCGGGTATTGAGTCTGACTCAACTTCACACCTTGTAACACAGGCAAGAACCCTTTCTTTGCTTGATCCATTTTGAACTTTTTCAAAACTTTGTCAAGGTATGTGCTTTGTGAAAGTCCAATTAAGCGTCTTGATCTATCTCTATAGATCTTGATGCCCAATATGTAAGCAGCTTCACCGAGGTCTTTCATTGAAAAACTCTTATTCAAGTATCCTTTTATGCTATCCAGAAATTCTATAACATTTCCAATTAGCAATATGTCATCCACATATAATATTAGAAATGCTCTGAGCTCCCACTCACTTTCTTGTAAATACAGGCTTCTCCAAAAGTGCAGATAAAACCATATGCTTTGATCACACTATCAAAACGTTTATTCCAACTCCGAGAGGCTTGCACCAGTCCATAAATGGATCGCTGGAGCTTGCACACTTTGTTAGCACCTTTTGGATCGACAAAACCTTCTGGTTGCATCATATACAACTCTTCTTCCAGAAATCCATTCAGGAATGCAGTTTTGACATCCATTTGCCAAATTTCATAATCATAAAATGTGGCAATTGCTAACATGATACGGACAGACTTAAGCATCGCTAAGGGTGAGAAAGTCTCATCGTAGTCAACCCCTTGAAGTTGTCGAAAACCTTTCACAACAAGTCGAGCTTTGTAGATAGTAACATTACCGTCAGCGCCAATCTTCTTCTTGAAGATCCATTTATTCTCTATGGCTTGCCGATCATCGGGCAAGTCAACCAAAGTCCACACTTTGTGCTCATACATGGATCCCATCTCAGATTTCATGGCCTCAAGACATTTTGCGGAATCTGGGCTCACTATCGCTTCTTCATAGTTCGTAGGTTCACCATGGTCTAGTAACATGACTTCCATAACAGGATTACTATACCACTCTGGTGCGGATCTTACTCTAGTTGACCTACGAGGTATGATAGTAACTTGATCTGAAGATTCATGATCAATATCATTAGCTTCCTCACTAGTTGGTGTAGGTGTCACAAGAACCGGTTTCTGTGATGAACTACTTTCCAATAAGGGAGCAGGTATAGTTACCTCATCAAGTACTACTTTCCTCCCACTCACTTCTTTCGAGAGAAACTCCTTCTCTAGAAAGGATCCATTCTTAGCAACAAATGTCTTGCCTTCGGATCTGTGATAGAAGGTGTACCCAATAGTTTCCTTTGGGTATCCTATGAAGACACATTTCTCCGATTTGGGTTCGAGCTTATCAGGTTGAAGCTTTTTCACATAAGCATCGCAGCCCCAAACTTTAAGAAAGCGACAACTTTGGTTTCTTGCCAAACCATAGTTCATAAGGCGTCGTCTCAACGGATTTTGATGGTGCCCTATTTAACGTGAATGCAGCCATCTCTAAAGCATAACCCCAAAACGATAGCGGTAAATCAGGAAGAGACATCACATAGATCGCACCATATCTAGTAAAGTACGATTATGACGTTCGGACACACCATTACGCTGTGGTGTTCCGGGTGGCGTGAGTTGCGAAACTATTCCGCCTTGTTTCAAATGTAGACCAAACTCGTAACTCAAATATTCTCCTCCACGATCAGATCGTAGAAACTTTATTTTCTTGTTACAATGATTTTCCACTTCACTCTGAAATTCTTTGAACTTTCAAATGTTTCAGACTTATGTTTCATTAAGTAGATATACCCATATATGCTCAAATCATCTGTGAACGTGAGAAAATAACGATACCCGCCGTGCGCCTCAATATTCATTGGACCACATACATCAGTATGTATGATTTCCAACAAATCTGTTGCTCGCTCCATTATTCCGGAGAACGACATTTTAGTCATCTTGCCCATGAGGCATGATTCGCAAGTACCAAGTGATTCCAGAAGTCCATCAGTATGGAGTTTCTTCATGCGCTTTACACCAATATGACCCAAATGGCAGTGCCACAAATAAGTTGCACTATCATTATCAACTCTGCATCTTTTGGCTTCAACATTATGAATATGTGTATTACTACTATCGAGATTCAACACAAATAGACCACTCTTCAAGGGTGCATGTCCATAAAAGATATTACTCACATAAATAGAACAACCATTATTCTCAGATTTAAATGAATAACCGTCTCGCATCAAACAAGATCTTGATATAATGTTCATGCTTAACGCTGGCACCAAATAACAATTATTCAGGTCTAAAATTAATCCCGAAGGTAGATGTACAGGTAGCGTGCCGACGGCGATCACATCGACTTTGTAACCATTTCCCACGCTCATCGTCACCTCGTCCTTAGCCAATCTTCGCTCAATCCGTAGTCCCTGTTTCGATTTGCAGATATTAGCAACAGAACCAGTATCAAATACCCAGGTGCTACTGCGAGCTTTAGTAAGGTACACATCAATAACATGTATATCACATATACCTTTGTTCACTTTTCCATCCTTCTTATCCGCCAAATACTTGGGGCAGTTTCGCTTCCAGTGACCAGTCTGTTTGCAGTAGAAGCACTCAGTCTCAGGCTTAAGTCCATACTTAGGTTTCTTCTCCTGTGTAGCAACTTGTTTGCCGTTCTTTTGAAGTTCCCCTTCTTTTTCCCTTTACCCTTTTTCTTGAAACTGGTGGTCTTGTTGACCATCAACACTTGATGCTCCTCCTTCTTGATTTCTACCTCTGCAGCCTTTAGCATTGCGAAGAGCTCGAGATTTGTCTTATCCATCCCTTGCATATTATATTTCATCATGAAGCTCTCGTAGCTTGGTGGTAGTGATTGAAGAATTCTGTCAATGACACTATCATCCAGAAGATTAACTCCCAGTTGAATCAAGTGATTATTATACCCAGACATTTTGAGTATATGTTCACTGACAGAACTATTCTCCTCCATTTTGCAGCTATATAATTTGTTGGAGACTTCATATCTCTCAATCCGGGCATTTTCTTGAAATATTAACTTCAACTCCTCGAACATCTCATATGCTCCATGACGTTCAAAACGTCGTTGAAGTCCCAGTTCTAAGCCGTAAAGCATGGCACACTGAACTATTGAGTAGTCATCAGCTTTCCTCTGCCAGACGTTCTTATCGTCATCAGTAGCATCTGAAGCAGGCCTGGCACCCAGCGGTGCTTCCAGGATGTAATTCTTCTGTGCAGCAATGAGGATAATCCTCAAGTTACGGACCCAGTCCATGTAATTGCTACCATCATCTTTCAGCTTTGCTTTCTCAAGGAACGCATTAAAATTCAACAGAACAACAACACGGGCCATCTATCTACAACAACATAGACAAGCAAAATACTATCAGTTACTAAGTTCATGATAAATTTAAGTTCAATTAAGCATATTACTTAAGAACTCCCACTTAGATAGACATCTCTCTTATCATCTAAGTGATCACGTGATCCAAATCAACTAAACCATAACCTATCATCACGTGAAATGGAGTAGTTTTCAATGGTGAACATCACTATGTTGATCATATCTACTATATGATTCACGTTCGACCTTTCGGTGTCAGTGTTCCGAGGCCATATCTGCATATGCTAGGCTCGTCAAGTTTAACCCGAGTATTCTGCGTGTGCAAAATTGGCTTGCACCGTTGTATAAGAACTTTGAGCTTATCACACCCGATCATCACGTGGTGTCTCGGCACGACGAACTTTGGCAACGGTGCATACTCATCGAGAACACTTGTACCTTGAATTTTTTAGTGAGAGATCATCTTATAATGCTACCGTCAATCAAAGCAGAATAAGATGCATAAAGGATAAACATCACATGCAATCAATATAAGTGATATGATATGGCCATCATCATCTTGTGCCTTTGATCTCCATCTCCAAAGCACCGTCATGATCACCATCGTCATCGGCGCGACACCTTGACCTTCATCGTAGCATCGTTATCGTCTCGCCAACTATTGCTTCTATGACTATCGCTACCGCTTAGTGATAAAGTAAAGCAATTACATGGCGATTGCATTTCATAAAATAAAGCGACAACCATATGGCTCCTGCCAGTTGCCGATAACTCCGTTACAAAACATGATCATCTCATACAATAAAATATAGCATCATGTCTTGACCATATCACATCACAACCTGCCCTGCAAAAACAAGTTAGACGTCCTCTACTTTGTTGTTGCAAGTTTTACGTGGCTGCTACGGGCCGAGCAAGAACCGTTCTTACCTACACATCAAAACCACAATGATATTTCGTCAAGTTAGTGCTGTTTTAATCTTCAACATGGACCGGGCGTAGTCACACTGGGTTCAACTAAAGTTGGAGAAACTGACACCCGCCAGCCACCTGTGTGCAAAGCACGTCGGTAGAACCAGTCTCGCGTAAGCGTACGCGTAATGTCAGTCCGGGCCGCTTCATCCAACAATACCACCGAACCAAAGTATGACATGCTGGTAAGCTGTATGACTTGTATCGCCCAAAACTCACTTGTGTTCTACTCGTGCATATAACATCTATGCATAAACCTGGCTCGGATGCCACTGTTGGGCAAGGTAGTAATTTCCAAAATTTCCTACGCACACACAAGATCATGGTGATGCATAGCAACGAGAGGGGAGAGTGTTGTCTACGTACCCTCGTAGACCATAAGAGGAAGCGTTATGACAACGCGGTTGATGTAGTCGTACGTCTACACGATCGACCGATCCTCAGTACCGAACGTACGACACCTCCACGTTTAGCACACGTTCAGCTCGGTGACGTCCCGCGAACTCATGATCCAGTAGAGCTTCGGGGAAGAGCTTCGTCAGCACGATCGCATGGTGACGGCGTTGATGAAGCTACCGACGCAAGGCTTCGCCTAAGCACCGCTACGATATGACCGAGGTGGATTATGGTGGAGGGGGGCACCGCACGCGGCTAAGAAAGATCAATTATCAAATTTTGTGTTCTAGGGTGCCCCCGCCTGTATATAAAGGAGCAAGGAGGAGGCCGGCCCTTGCAGGCGGCGCCAGGAGGAGGTGTCCTCCTCCTAGTAGGAGTAGGACTCCCCTTTCCTACTCCTACTAGGAGGGGGAAAGGAAGGAGGAGAGGGAGAAGGAAAGGGGGGCGCCGCCCCCCTTCCCTAGTGCAATTCGGATCGGAGGGGGAGGGGGCGCGCAGCCTGCCCTAGCCGACCCTCTCTCTCTCTCTCTCTCCACTAAGGCCCATGTGGCCCATTACTTCTCCAGGGGGGGGGGGTTCCGGTAACCCTCCAGCACTCCGGTTTTCTCCGAAATCACCCGGAGCACTTCCCGTATCCGAATATAGTCGCCCAATATATCAATCTTTATGTCTCGACCATTTTGAGATTCCTCATCATGTCCGTGATCACATCCGGGACTCCAAACTACCTTCGGTATATCAAATCACATAAACTCATAATACCGATTATCACAAAACTTTAAGCGTGCGGACCCTACGGGTTCGAGAATTATGTAGACATGACCGAGACACATCTCCGGTTAATAACCAATAGCGGAACCTGGATGCTCATATTGGTTCCTACATATTCTACGAAGATCTTTATCGGTCAAACCGCATAACAACATACGTTGTTCCCTTTGTCATCGGTATGTTACTTGCCCAAGATTCGATCGTCGGTATCTCAATACCTAGTTCAATCTCGTTACTGGCAAGTCTCTCTACTCGTTTCGTAGTGCATCATCCCGTAACTAACTCATTAGTCACATTACTTGCAATGCTTATAGTGATGTGCATTACCGAGAGGGCCCAGAGATACCTCTCCGACAATCGAAGTGACAAATCTGAAGGAAATATGCCCTAGAGGCAATAATAAAGTTATTATTTATTTCCTTATTTCATGATAAATGTTTATTATTCATGCTAGAATTGTATTAATCGGAAACATAATACATGTGTGAATACATAGACAAACAGAGTGTCACTAGTATGCCTCTACTTGAATAGCTCGGTGATCAAAGATGGTTATGTTTCCTAGCCATGGACAAAGAGTTGTCATTTGATTAACGGGATCACATCATTAGGAGAATGATGTGATTGACATGACCCATTCCGTTAGCTTAGCACACGATCGGTTAGTATGTTGCTATTGCTTTCTTCATGACTTATACATGTTCCTATGACTATGAGATTATGCAACTCCCATTTACCGGAGGAACACTTTGTGTGCTACCAAACGTCACAACGTAAATGGGTGATTATAAAGGTGCTCTACAGGTGTCTCCGAAGGTACTTGTTGGGTTGGCGTATTTCGAGATTAGGATTTGTCACCCCGATTGTCGGAGAGGTATATCTGGGCCCACTCGGTAATACACATCACTATAAGCCTTGCAAGCATTGCAGCTAATGAGTTAGTTGCGGGATGATGTATTATGGAACGAGTAAAGAGACTTGTCGGTAACAAGATTGAACTATGTATTGAGATACCGACGATCGAATCTCGGACAAGTAACATACCGATGACAAAGGGAACAACGTATGTTGTTATGCGGTCTGACCGATAAAGATCTTCATAGAATATGTGGGAGCCAATATGAGCATCCAGGTTCCGCTATTGGTTATTGACTGGAGACGTGTCTCGGTCATGTCTACATAGTTCTCGAACCCGTAGGGTCCGCACGCTTAAAGTTTCGATGACAGTTATATTATGAGTTTATGTGTTTTGATGTACTGAAGGAGTTCGGAGTCCCGAAAGAGATCGGGGACATGACGAGGAGTCTCGAAATGGCCGAGACGTAAAGATCGATATATTGGACGACTATATTCGGACATCGGAAAGGTTCTGAGTAATTCGGGTATTTTCGGGGGTACCGGAGAGTTACGGGAATTCGTATTGGGCCTTAATGGGCCATACAGGAAAGGAGAAAAAGGCCTCAAAGGGTGGCCGCACCCCTCCCCATGGACTGGTCCGAATTGTATTAGGGAGGGGGGCGCCCCCTTCCTTCCTTCTCTTTTTCCTTCCCTTCTCCTACTCCAACAAGGAAAGGAGGAATCCTACTCCCGGTGGGAGTAGGACTCCCCCCTTGGCGCGCCCTCCTTGGCTAGCCGCCTCTCCCCCCTTGCTCCTTTATATACGGGGGCAGGGGGGCACCCCATAGACACAACAATTGATCAAGTTGATCTTTTAGCCGTGTGCGGTGCCTCCCTCCACCCTAGTCCACCTCGATAATACTGTAGCGGTGCTTAGGCGAAGCCCTGCGTCGGTAGAACATCAACATCGTCACCACACCGTCGTCTTGTGAAACTCTCTCTCAACACTCGGCTGGATCGGAGTTCGAGGGACGCCATCGGGCTGAACGTGTGCTGAACTCGGAGGTGCCGTGACGCTCGGTACTTGATCGGTCGGATCGTGAAGACGTACGACTACATCAACCGCGTTGTGCTAACGCTTCCGCTTTCGGTGTACGAGGGTACGTGGACAACACTCTCCCCTCTCGTTGCTTTGCATCACCATGATCTTGAGTGTGCGTAGGAATTTTTTTGAAATTACTATGTTCCCCAACAGTGGCATCCGAGCCTGGTTTTATGCGTAGATGTCATATGCACGAGTAGTACACAAGTGAGTTGTGGGCGATATAAGTCATACTGCTTACCAACATGTCATACTTTGGTTCGGCGATATTGTTGGATGAAGCGGCCTGGACCAACATTACGCGTACGCTTACGCGAGACTGGTTTTACCGCCGTGCTATGCACACAGGTGACTAGCGGGTGTCAGTTTCTCCAACTTTAGTTGAACCAAGTGTGGCTACGCCCGGTCCTTGCGAAGGTTAATACATCACCAACTTGACAAACTATCGTTGTGGTTTTGATGTGTAGGTAAGAACGGTTCTTGCTCGGCCCGTAGCAGCCACGTAAAACTTGTAACAACAAAGTAGAGGACGTCTGACTTTTTTTGCAGGGCATGTTGTGATGTGATATGGTCAAGATGTGATGAGATATAAGTTGTTGTATGAGATGATCATGTTTTGTTGAAGTTATCAGCAACTGGCAGAAGCCTTATGATTGTCTCTTTATTGCATAAGATGCAAGCGCCAAATAATTGCTTTACTTTATCGCTGTGCGATAGCAATAGTTGCAAGAGCAATAGTTGGCGAGACGACCATGTAACGACACATTGATATAGATCAAGATGATGGAGATCATGGTGTCATGCCGGTGACGATAGAGATCATGACGGTACTTTGGAGATGGAGATCAAAGGCGCAAGATGATCATGGCCATATCATGTCACATATTTTGATTGCATGTGATGTTTATCTTTTATGCATCTTATCTTGCTTTGATTGACGGTAGCATTATAAGATGATCTCTCACTAAATTATCAAGGTATAAGAGTTATCCCTGAGTATGCACCGCTATGCGAAAGTTCTTCGTGCTAAGACACCACGTGATGATCGGGTGTGATAGGCTCTACGTTCAAATACAACGGGTGCAAAACAGTTGCACACGTGGAATACTCAGGTTAAACTTGACGAGCCTAGAATATAACAGATATGGCCTCGGAACACGGAGACCGAAAGGTCGAGCATGAATCATATAGTAGATATGATCAACATAGTGATGTTCAGCACTGAAACTAATCCATCTCACGTGATGATCGGACATGGTTTAGTTGATTTGGATCACGTGATCACTCAGAGTATTAGAGGGATGTCTATCTAAGTGGGAGTTCTTAAGTAATATGATTAATTGAACTTAAATTTATCATGAACTTAGTCCTGGTAGTATTAGCATATCTATGTTGTAGATCAATAGCTCGTATTTTGCTCCCCTGTTTTATGTTGATATGTTCCTATAGAAAACTAAGTTGAAAGATGTTAGTAGCAATGATGCGGACTTGGTCCGTGATCTGAGGATTAACCTCATTGCTGCACAGAAGTATTATGTCCTTGATGCACCGCTAGGTGACAGACCTATTGACGGTGTCCTGGACTAGGGGGTACTCACCACGTCATCTCCCGATCTGTTAGATTGGGCCGAGGACCCCCATGGCCGTATTCTCACGGGCCAGTCCGGACAGCTGCCGCATACAAGGAAGATTCCGCAAGACTTGGCGATCAAGACAAGGAGTCCTCCCCCACCGGCGTATTCGGCTAGGACTCTTGTTATCCTAGGCCTCTGGTGCATTATATAAACCGGTGCCAGGCTAGTCGATAGAATATATACAACAATCATACCATAGGCTAGCTTCTAGGGTTTAGCCTCTCTGATCTCGTGGTAGATCTACTCTTGTACTACCCATATCATCAATATTAATCAAGCAGGAGTAGGGTATTACATCCATCGAGAGGGCACGAACCTTGGTAAAAACATCGTGTCCCTTGTCTCCTGTTACCATCCGCCTAGACGCACAGTTCGGGACCCCCTACCTGAGATCCGCCGGTTTTGACACCGACATTGGTGCTTTCATTGAGAGTTCCGCTGTGTGTTCGGCAAAAGGTCGATGGCTCGCCTGTAGATCAACTGCGACTTTGGCATCTTCGTCACCAGCTCAACTGGTCACCTTGGTTCGACCAAGGGTTGCGCCATACCTCCGATCGTCATGTTCGGATGAGGGCCTTCATCAACATTAACTCTGATCTCTATCAAGATCATGGAGGAATCATCCAGGGAGCCCGGGGGCTCAACGTCAACATTGCCCTCGGGCGCATCAGATCGTTTTTCTGGACAGCGGACTTGTGTCCGCCGCCACCGCCTTCTCAAGTGTCGTTTTAACGATTGCTTCGGTGGGATTGTGCGGAATTAAGTCTACAACAACCCTGGAAAATTTCGTCGAGTTCCGATGAAGGAATCTCTGGCAATCTCCGATATACCGGAGCCGCATTGAATCTGGACGAGAATCCGGACGAGTTTAGGGCGTGGTGTCCAACTTCTAGCTCGGACTTCCTTTGGAAGATCCAACCGTTGATCGGCTGCGGAATTCCTATGTCTACCACCCCTCAAAATTTCAGCTCGATCCGACCGTCCAAACTCCGGGAACCTTCCGATTAGTGTATCACTTTTCGGATCTGTTTTCTGCGCGAAAACGAATCCGACCCGAGTTCATCTTTTTTATGAACGGAATTTCGGACATCCTTTTTGAAGGAAGTTTTGTATGGGGTATTGTGTTTTGTTCCCGAACACATCCCACTAACTTTAAGATCTTTTGAACATGATCTTCAACATCATGTTGGTGTCAAACCAGTCCGGCAATATTGCTCACGGCCGCCGACTGCGCTAGACACGTCGTCACTTTGTTGAGCCACGCTCAACTTCTTCGGATCATCATCTCGGCAAGCCGAACAAGAGTCCGGCATCGCGAAGGATAAATCATCACCAACATCGCCGCCCCACGGATTACACAGAGCGGGCATACCGGCATCGCCGCACGGTCGCTTCATCAAGCCGGCATCGACCACGTCACGACCTGCATCGGCAGGGCCGCACTATTGCTTCTTCATGCTGGTGTTCATCACGCCGACCTACTTCGACATCTCGGCTGGACAGGGGGCTTCGCCATCTCTTCATCAACATACTCCGGACACTTCGGCGTCACTAGCCGACCAGCTCCGTCACGTAAGCTGGACCGAGGGCTTTGCCTCAGCGAGCCAACCTTTACCAGCATTGCCATGCCGTCGTTTTATCGCCCATCAGGCAGTGGGTGCGCGGATCGAGTCCCAATTTTGGGAATCATCTTTCTTCAGATTGCTACACCAAATAAACCAGGTCTATCAAATGGTGGCCGCATTAACAACAGCCGCATGGTGGTTCGGTGAGTTTCAGTAAATAGTCCGGCGAATGCCGCATCCGGAACTCGAACCGACCTGTAAATTCGGGCCTTGCCATGCCTTTACCGCATCACGCCGCCGCCCTGCATTGACATTGACTTCGGCGTCAGGCCATATTTCTTTTGTTACTCACTTTGCATAAATTATTTATTATGCAACGATTTTTATTATTATTATTACTATTATCTCTGGTTTGCACTATTTTTCGTGCACATGAAAATGATCCAGCCGGACTATATCCTTTGACGTCACCTCGGCTGGACCGAGGGCTTCACAACACTTCATTACCCCATGCCGTGGACTTCGGCATCACTCTGCCGTCCTGCATTGACCGTGCTATGTCACCACTTGAGTGCCGAGCTCTTTGCTCCGCCACCTCGGACCGGCTTGGGGATGGAACCTTGTCCCGCATCAAGCTCGGACCGCGTCGTCAATACCGAACACATTAACCAGCTAAGTTGCCTTCATGCTCAAAGTTTTAAATGTTTGACTTGTGTTCAGCTCGTCCAAGCATTATACTTTTTTGGAAAAAAGTTGCTTGTAAAAAAATTTCCTTGTCCAAACTCTGTTCGCACACACTTGACGCGCTACCCGCGCTCATTATACCTGGGGGCTTCTTTAACAGAAGCTTATTAATTCGGGCTTTATTCCCAACACATGTGTCACACTTCCGCATGTACCTTTTATTCACCATTATATGCATCGATATGGCTTAAGTTTTGGCCAAGCTGGGTTGCCTGGCTCCTGTTCTTACTCCTACGTTCCCGATTGTTCGGCTAGGTGGTAAAGGGAGCACCTCTGCGATTGTTACTGTCGGGCCAGCCGGATGTGTACCTCAGACTGGGTGAAGCCGAAAGCTAGCGTTCTTAAGGGAATACTCAATCGGTGAACTAAAAGATGATTCCTTACCTATTCATTTACCTGCCCCCAGATGTTTTTCTACTCTTTTCGCAGTCCGGACATGCACTTTAGGGCATGGCTCCCAGGGAAAGGAACCCTTAATGGAACTATTCTCCCTGGAAGATGTTTCTTACTAACCATGTAATATAACATAACTAGTTGGGCACTTGTCTGATAAAGCACTAATGACCCCTACGCCTGGTCTCCACGCATGCCCCAGCTTTTATAACGCGAGGGTATTCTGACACACTCCTGACTATTGGGTCCAGAGGTTGAAACGAAAAGGTCCGCTACGACAAACGATCTACAATCCGGCTAGAAGGCATTTTACATGCCACCTTACATTATATAGTCAACTTTTACCCAAGTCACTTGGGGGCTCTTATGTTTATTTGAGCCATTTTATACTAAGTGTTTTTCTTATTAGTCGTTGCAAAGTTTTTTATTTATCACTTCTTTTTTCGACACGAGTGTGCGGTCACTAGCCGGGGAGCCTAATTTCTCTCTCAAAACCACTAGAGTTTAGTTTTCTCAATTGGCCTAATGAGAAGTACTCCGCCTTCAGGATGGGAGACTGAAGCCGTAGGCTGACCCGCTTGAAGTCTCGAGATAGGATGTGTCATGTTAAAGCATGGCAGAAGCACTTTTTTTTTCTAAAGTCCAATTTTCGGATTGGCATCGAACACTTGATCTTGTTCGGACGTCATGTTTTTACTGACGTTTTTTGGTTTTCCAAGCTTTTGGCACTTTTAAACTATTTGTGTGTTTTCAGCACAAGTCTCGCAGTGCAACGCCGGACTCCTTTAGAGATTCGGCTAAAATATTCTTGGATATTGCTATATATGCATCGGTTTCGAATTGTGTCTTCGGTCAATGGTTGGGTTGCCCGGCTCCTGCGCTTGCCTCCTACGTTCCGCTTTGTTCGGCTAGGTGTGCAAAGGGAGAACCACTACGATTGTGCTTCCAGCTCACATGGTTAAGCACCTCAGTGGAGAAAGCCGAAAACTGATTGTCACAATAAGCGTAAACCGTTCAGCGATCCGATGACGGTGTTAAATGACGGGCCATTCATAACAACGGCCGACGTGTTTACGGCTTGACCTCAACTGTCGCCAAACACTACCGGGGGCTATTGACTGGCCTCCCAAACTAAATCCTCGATCTTTTGCTCTTACATTGGAGCTGAGGTTTCATGATCATGCTTAGCATGACAACCCAAAGAAAGGAACCGATGGCGGGACTATTTTCTTTGTAAGACATTTCTTACATTAAACAGTAATATAACATATCTCTCTGCGTACCTTTGTTTATAAAACCGTATGGCCAGATTGCCTTGTTTGTCGTAAATCTTTGCCCTCATAAAGGCTTTATAAAGTAGGACAAACACTCCTCGCCATCTTGGCCGAGGAGGTTGAAGCCGATGGTCGGTCAACGAGTTTTGTACAATGCGGATCCGAGCATTAATGACGTAAAGTACTTGGATACATAGAGTCATTACACATAATTTGTGATTTTACTATGGATATCAATCCTTAATTCGCCACCCGTGCCCGCATTAAGGCTCGGGGCCCACTGGGCTTCGGGCTTATTATTCAAAACTATTAAAGGTGCACATTGATCCCCTTATCTGGTGTTGCCACCCTACCAGTGTCTCGGGGGCTTCTGCATTGCTTGTTCTATTCAGAAAATCTTAAGTGCAATACTTTTTCCGAGGAGATTTTGATCCTCAGGTTGGTCGGCTGCACCCAACCCGAGTCTCGGGTCTGAGCATGCCGCTTTTGCGTCGAAGTATTATGCCGAAGTTAGGACTTGATCCTCGGGCCGATTTGGCAAATCAACTTTGAGTCTCGGTGATTCTTTGGGATCAGCGGTCTTATGTCATCCTTCAGGTGCATCTCGGGTTTTAGACCGATACACACCTTGAGGGCTACTGGTTATATATCTCATCAGAGAATAAATTGCATCAATAAAAAATATTGACCAAAAATCAGCCCACATTCGGGGTGGTGCACCACCTCGGAAGCAATTCGGCATATTGTTCGGATGCAAGTGGCTGGGTCCTTAGAGGGCATCTCCGGCATTAAGCTCGGCTAAACTCCTTCAAACTTCTTTGAACCAAGGTGATTTACGACACCTCGGATACAATCCGGCGTTGGAGCTCGGATACATAGTCCGGCGTTGGAGCTCAGACACATAGTCCGGCGTTGGAGCTCGGATACATAGTCCGGCGTTGGAGCTCAGACACATAGTCCGGCGCTGGAGCTCGGATACAGTCCGGCGTTGGAGCTCGGATACATTCCGGCGTTAGAGATGGGAAGCGGTCCGGCATTGGTGCTCGGCTGCAAAAGATACCTCGAATGCAGTCCGGCGTTGGAGCTCGGACGCAAGAGGACACTGCCGCCCGGGAACAACTTCAAACCCGAGGTGTGGCATAAAAATAACAAGGCATTGATAAAGGCCGGAAACTTAAAGGGGATCCTCGGATACCCGACATGTAAACTCGTCGAATGCATTTCGGCGATCCTTAAGATCGAAGAAGAGAAGATATGTTGAACCAGTTTTCAAGACCGACGACTGAAGATGAAGAACGATTCGGAAGAATCGAGGAGCGTCCCTAAACTTGAAGACCGGTTCAGGGGGCTACTGACGGTGTCCTAGACTAGGGGGTACTCACCACATCATCTCCCGATCTGTTAGATTGGGCCGAGGACCCCCATGGCCATATACTCATGGGCCAGTCCGGACATACGCCACATACAAGGAAGATTCCACAAGACTTGGCGATCAAGACAAGGACTCCTCCCCACCGGCGATTCGGCTAGGACTCTTGTTATCCTAGGCCTACGGTGCATTATATAAAAGCGGTGCCAAAGAAGTTGATAGAATATATACAACAATCATACCATAGGCTAGCTTCTAGGGTTTAGCCTCTCTGATCTCGTGGTAGATCTACTCTTGTACTACCCATATCGTCAATATTAATCAAGCAGGAGTAGGGTATTACCTCCATCGAGAGGGCCCGAACCTGGGTAAAAACACCGTGTCCCTTGTCTCCTGTTACCATCCGCCTAGACGCACAGTTCGGGACCCCCTACCCGAGATCCGCCGGTTTTGACACCGACACCTATTGCAGGAGCAGATGCAGACGTTATGAACGTTTGACAAAAGCTAGGTATGATGACTACTTGATAGTTTAGTGCACCATGCTTTACGGCTTAGAACCGGGACTTCAAAAATGTTTTGAACGCCACAGAGCATATACGATGTTCTAAGAGTTGAAATTGGTATTTCATACTCATGCCCGTGTCGAGAGGTATGAGACCTCTGACAGTACTTTGCCTACAAGATGGAGGAGAATTGCTCAGCTAGTGAGCATGTGCTCAGAATGTGTGAGTACTACAATCACTTGAATCAAGTGGGAGTTAATCTTCCAGATAAAATAGTGATTAACAGAATTCTCTAGTCACCATAACCAAGTTAGTAGAACTTCGTGATGAACTATAGTATGCAAGGGATGACGAAAACGACTCCCGAGCTTTTCATGATGATGAAATCGATGAAGGTAGAAATCAAGAAAGAGCATCAAGTGTTGATGGTTGACAAGATCACTAGTTTCAAGAAAAAGGGCAAAGGGAAGAAGGGGAACTTCAAAGAAGAATGGCAAGCAAGTTGCTGCTCAAGTGAAGAAACCCAAGTCTGGACCTAAGCCTGAGACTAAGTGCTTCTACTGCAAAGGAACTGGTCACTGGAAGCGGAACTGCCCCAAGTATTTGGCGGATAAGAAGGATGGCAAAGTAAACAAAGGTATATTTGATATACATGTTATTAAAGTGTACTTTACTAGTGTTTATAGCAACCCCTCAGTATTTGATACTAGTTCAGTTGCTAAGATTAGTAACCTTCAAACGGGAGTTGCAGAATAGACAGAGACTAGTTAAGGGTGAAGTGACGATGTGTGTTGGAAGTGGTTCCAAGATTGATATGATCATCATCGCAGTCTCCCTATACTTTCGAGATTAGTATTGAACCTAAATAAGTGTTATTTGGTGTTTGCGTTAAGCATGAATATGATTTGATCATGTTTATTGCAATACGGTTATTCATTTAAGTCAGAGAACAATTGTTGTTCTGTTTACATGAATAAAAACCTTCTATGGTCATACACACCAACGAAAATGATTTGTTGGATCTCGATTGTAGTGATACACATATTCATAATATTGAAGCCAAATGATGCAAAGTTAATAATGATAGTGCAACTTATTCGTGGCACTGCCGTTTAGGTCATATTGGTGTAAAGCGCATGAAGAAACTCCATGCTGATGGGATTTTGGAATCACTTGATTATGAATCACTTGATGCTTGCGAACCATGCCTTATGGGCAAGATGACTAAAACTCTGTCCTTCGGAACAATGGAGCAAGCAACTGGCTTATTGCAAATAATACATACTGATGTATGCGATCCAATGAGTGTTGAGGCTCGCGGCAGGTATCGTTATTTTCTGACCTTCACGGATGATTTGAGCAGATATGGGTATATCTACTTGATGAAACATAAGTCTGAAACGTTTAAAAAGTTCAAAGAATTTCAGAGTGAAGTGAAAATCATCGTGACAAGAAAATAAAGTTTCTATGATCTGATCACGGAGACAAATATTTGAGTTACGAGTTTGGTCTTCAATTAAAACAATGTGGAATAGTTTCACAAATTCGTGCCACCCGGAACACCACAACGTAATGGTGTGTCCGAACGTCATAACCGTACTTTATTGGATATAGTGCAATCTATGATGTCTCTTACCGATTTACTACTATCGTTCTGGGGTTACGCATTAGAGACAGCTGCATTCACGTAAAAGGGCACCATCTAAATTCGTTTGAGACGACATCGTATGAACTGTGCTTTGGTAAGAAACCAAAGTTGTTGTTTCTTAAAGTTTGGGGTTGCAATGCTTATAAGAAAAAGTTTCATCCTGATAATCTCAAACCCAAATCGGAGAAATGTGTCTTCATAGGATACCCAAAGGAGACAATTGGGTACACCTTCTATCACAGATCCGAAGGCAAGATATTCGTTGCTAAGAATGGATCCTTTCTAAAGGAGTTTCTCTCGAAAGAAGTGAGTGGGAGGAAAGTAGAACTTGATGAGGTAACTATACCTGCTCCCTTTTTGGAAAGTAGTTCATCACAGAAATCTGTTCCTGTGACTACTACACCAATTAGTGAGGAAGCTAATGATGATGATCATGTAACTTCAGATCAAGTTACTACCAAACCTCGTAGGTAAACCAGAGTAAGATCCGCACCAGAGTGGTACGGTAATCCTGTTCTGGAGGTTATGTTACTAGACCATGACAAACCTACGAACTATGAGGAAGCGATGATGAGCCCAGATTCCGCGAAATGGTTTGAGGCCATGAAATCTGAGATGGGATCCATGTATGAGAACAAAGTGTGGACTTTGGTTGACTTGCCCGATGATCGGCAAGCCATAGAAAATAAATGGATCTTCAAGAGGAAGACGGATGCTGATAGTAGTGTTACTATCTACAATGCTAGACTTGTCGAAAAAGGTTTTTGACAAAGTTCAAGGTGGTTGACTGTGATGAGATTTTCTCACTCATTGCGATGCTTAAGTCTGTCCGAATCATGTTAGCAAATGCCACATTTTATGAAATCTGGCAAATGGATGTCAAAACTACATTCCTTAATGGATTTCTGAAAGAAGAGTTGTATATGATGCAACCAGAAGGTTTTGTCGATCCTAAAGGTGTTAACAAAATGTGCAAGCTCCAGCGATCCATCTATGGACTGGTGCAAGCATCTCGGAGTTGGAATATACGCTTTGATGAGTTGATCAAAGCATATAGTTTTATACAGACTTGCGGTGAAGCCTGTATTTACAAGAAAGTGAGTGGGAGCACTACAACATTTCTGATAAGTATATGTGAATGACATATTTTTGATCGGAAATAATGTAGAATTATTCTGCAAAGCATAAAGGAGTGTTTGAAAGGAATTTTTCAAAGAAAGACCTCGGTGAAGCTGCTTACATATTGAGCATCAAGATCTATAGAGATAGATCAAGATGCTTGATAAGTTTTTTAAATGAGTACATACCTTGACAAGATTTTGAAGTAGTTCAAAACGGAACAGTCAAAGAAAGAGCTTCTTGCCTGTGTTACAAGGTGTGAAATTGAGTAAGACTCAAAACCCGACCACAGCAGAAGATAGAAAGAGAATGAAAGTCATTCCCTATGCCTCAGCCATAGGTTCTATAAAGTATGCCATGTTGTGTACCAGATCTATTGTATACCCTACCACTGAGTTTGGCAAGGGAGTACAGTAGTGATCTAGGAGTAGATCACTGGACAGCGGTCAAAATTATCCTTAGTGGAATAAGGATATGTTTCTCGATTATGGAAGTGACAAAAGGTTCATCGTAGAGGGTTACGTCGATGAAAGTTTTGACACTGATCCAGATGACTCTTAGTCTCAATCTGGATACATATTGAAAGTGGGAGCAATTAGCTAGAGTAGCTCCGTGCAGAGCATTGTTGACATAGAAATTTACAAAATACATACAGATGTGAATGTGGCAGACCCGTTGACTAAACTTCTCTCACAAGCAAAACATGATCACACCTTAGTACTCTTTGGGTGTTAATCACATAGCGATGTGAACTAGATTATTGACTCTAGTAAACCCTTCGGGTGTTGGTCACATGACGATGTGAACTATGGGTGTTAATCACATGGTGATGTGAACTATTGGTATTAAATCACATGGTGATGTGAACTAGATTATTGACTCTAGTGCAAGTGGGAGACTGAAGGAAATATGCCCTAGAGACAACTAGTCGAAGGCACGTGCTTTGCACGTGTGCATTATTATTTACAATTTTCAAACGGACAAAAAAAATTCAATACAAACAGAGCATACATGAATTGCTTTAGCTTTGCAACGTCGTGCTGAGTTAACGTGTGCCAAGTTACAATGTCCTAATAAATTTTCGCTCTTAAATTGCAAAAAATATGTCAAGAAATTGTAGTTAGTACTTACTTTACAAACTTGCAGTCAATACGTCATGGCGAAGGAGCGTTTCCGCATATTTGGTTTAGAAAATGATCATCTCCATGCATTATACATCACTTGTACGTAGATGGAATGCACCCAGGGGCTGGGCTAGAATTATTGAAGGGTTATACATCCAAAAATAATTACCAGAAATTGGTATATATGTTCATATTGTACATGCATGGCACATCTTTTTTACATGTGCATAATGGAAGTCGTGAAATATCATGGCAAACAGTGGTCTCGCTCGCCCATCCCACCTGGTCTGAATGCGATTTTTTTAGGTGAGTCTGAATGCGTGTTTTTGCCTGACACTCGGCCATATGGGCCAGGAAGCTTGCCATCGGGCCAGCTGTAGCCTCTAATATCATGTTATAAAAAAACGATAACGTCAGGCCCAGGCCACAAGCCCACAATTTGCTAGCTCTGCCTCTGCCTGAGTGTCGAGCAGAGCGCCAGCGCACCGCCGCTCCCCTTCGTGGAGCCGGTGAAGCACACGACCTCGCCATTAGACAATTGTGCTCTCCTCGTCAAGTCTTCCTCGGCAGGCACGATGGCGCCGCATCCGCAGCCACGGCCACGCTCCATTCCTCCACGGCTCCACCGCGATGGGGCTCAGCAATCGGTTTCTCCTCGCATCCATCCATCCAGTCAAAGGGAGGTTGGCTGGCAATCTATTTGCCGAAGGCGGCCGTTGGCGTGGTATGTGGAGTTTTCTAGAAGAGCGATCGGGTTACCCCGCAAAAAAAAAGAGCGATTGGATTTTAGGTTGGCAGGAGCACTGTGACTGGCGAATCCATGTGACCTGAGCCGTTCGATCCAACAGAATCAACGGCTACAAATAAATTTATTCTGCAAGCAGCGGGGAAGACAGGTGAGATGGAGGTTGATTCAAATATTCAAACAAATGTGTACTATAGTAGTAGAGATAATAAAGTTATTATTTATTTTCCTTATATCATGATAAATGTTTATTATTCATGCTAGAATTGTATTAAACGGAAACATAATACATGTGTGAATAGATAGACAAACAGAGTGTCACTAGTATGCCTCTACTTGACTAGCTCGTTGATCAAAGATGGTTAAGTTTCCTAGCCATAGACATGAGTTGTCATTTGATTAACGGGATCACATCATCAAGAGAATGATGTGATTGACATGACCCATTCTGTTAGCTTAGCAACGATCGTTTAGTATGTTGCTATTGCTTTCTTCATGACTTATACATGTTCCTATGACTATGAGATTATGCAACTCCCTTTTACCGGAGGAACACTTTGTGTGCTACCAAACGTCACAACGTAACTGGGTGATTATAAAGGTGCTCTACAGGTGTCTCCGAAGGTACTTGTTGGGTTGGCGTATTTAGAGATTATGATTTGTCACTCCGATTGTCGGAGAGGTATCTCTGGGCCCTCTCGGTAATGCACATCACTTAAGCCTTGCAAGCATTGCAACTAATGAGTTAGTTGCGGGATGATGTATTACGGAACGAGTAAATAGAATACCGGTAACGAGATTGAACTAGGTATTGAGATATCGACGATCGAATATAGGGCAAGTAACATACCGATGACAAAGGGAACAACGTATGTTGTTATGCGGTCTGACCGATAAAGATCTTTGTAGAATATGTGGGAGCCAATATGAGCATCCAGGTTCCGCTATTGTTTATTGACCGAAGACGTGTCTTGGTCATGTCTACATAGTTCTCGAACCCGTAGGGTCCGCACGCTTAAAGTTTTGATGACGGTTATATTATGAGTTTATGTGTTTTGATGTACCGAAGGAGTTCGGAGTCCCGAATGAGATCGGGGACATGACGAGGAGTCTCAAAATGGTCGAGACGTAAAGATCGATATATTGGACAACTATATACGGACATCGGAAAGGTTCTGAGTGATTCGGGTATTTTCAGGGGTACCGGAGAGTTACGGGAATTCGTATTGGGCCTTAATGAGCCATACGGGAAAGGAGAAAAAGGCCTCAAAGGGTGGCCGCACTCCTCCCCGTGGACTGGTCCGAATTGGACTAGGGAGGGGGGGGGGGGCGCCCCCTTCCTTCCTTCTCTTTTTCCTTCCCTTCTCCTACTCCAACAAGGAAAGGAGGAATCCTACTCCCGGTGGGAGTAGGACTCCTACTTTGGCGCGCCCTCCTTTGCCGGCCGCCTCTCCCCCCTTGCTCCTTTATATACGGGGGCAGGGGGGCACCCCATAGACACAAAAATTGATCAAGTTGATCTTTTAGCCGTGTGCGGTGCCCCCTCCACCATAGTCCACCTCGATATCTTTGTGGCGGTGCTTAGGCAAAGCCTGCGTCGGTAGAACATCAACATCGTCACCACGCCCTCGTCTTGTGAAACTCTCCCTCAACACTCGGCTGGATCTGAGTTCGAGGGACGTCATCGGGCTGAACGTGTGCTGAACTCGGAGATGCCGGTGCCGTACGTTCGGTACTTGATCGGTCGGATCGTGAAGACGTATGACTACATCAACCACGTTGTGCTAACTCTTCCGCTTTCGGTCTACGAGGGTACGTGGACAACACTCTCCCCTCTCGTTGCTATGCATCACCATGATCTTGCGTGTGCATAGGAATTTTTTTGAAATTACTATGTTCCCCAACAAAATCCTATTCTCAATCTATGCCAACTCAACGAACACCATCGGAGACACCTGTAGAGCACCTTTATAATCACCCAGTTACGTTGTGACATTTGGTAGCACACAAAGTGTTCCTCCGGTATTCGGGAGTTGCATAATCTCATAGTTATAGGAACATGTATAAGTCATGAAGAAAACAATAGCAGTAAACTAAACGATCAAATGCTAAGCTAACGAAATGGGTCAAGTCAATCACATCATTCTCCTAATGATGTGATCCCATTAATCAAATGACAACTCATGTCTATGGCTAGGAAACTCAACCATCTTGGATCAACGAGCTATTCAAGTAGAGGCTTAATAGTGACACTATGTTTGTCTATGTATTCACACATGTATTATGTTTCTGGTTAATACAATTCTAGCATGAATAATAAACATTTTCATGATATGAGGAAATAAATAATAACTTTATTATTGCCTCTAGGGCATATTTCCTTCACCTGGATGCAGGCCCGCGGGCCCAACATGCCCAACATGGCAGTGACAAAGGTTAGGCAATCTGCCTGCATTAGAGAGGAGCTTCGAAAGCTTAGCATAGCAACGCCTTTATAAACCAATGTTTCCCTCTTTCAAATAGAGAGGTGGGACTAATCTCCCACCACCCCGCGCTAGTGCCAGGACCAGACCTTTGGTCCCGGTTGGTGGCACCAACCGATACTAAAGGGGGGCCTTTAGTCCCGGTTGGTGGCACCAACCGGGACTAAAGGGGGCCTTTAGTCCCGGTTCGAGCCACCAATCGGGACCAAAGGCCTGTGCTTCCCACTGAGGGAGTCCTGGATTAGGGGGTGTCCAGATGGCCGGACTATAACCTTTGGCCGGACTCCTGGACTATGAAGATACAAGATTGAAGACTTCGTCCCGTGTCTGGATGGAACTTTCCTTGGTGTGGAAGGCAAGCTTGGCGATACGGATATGTACATCTCCTCCCATTTTAACCGACTACTGTAACCCTAGCCCTCTCCGGTGTCTATATAAACCGGAGGGTTTCGATCCGTGGGGCGAACAAGAATCATACCATAGGCTAGCTTCTAGGGTTTAGCCTCTCGATCTCGTGGTAGATCTACTCTTGTACTACCCATATCATCAATATTAATTAAGCGGGAGTAGGGTTTTACCTCCATCGAGAGGGCCCGAACACAGGTAAAAACATCGTGTCCCTTGTCTCCTGTTACCATCCGCCTAGACGCACAGTTCGGGACCCCCTACCCGAGATCCGCCGGTTTTGACACCGACATTGGTGCTTTCATTGAGAGTACCTCTGTGTCGTCATCTTTAGGCCCGATGGCTCCCCCGATCATCAACAACGATGCTGTCCAGGGTGAGACTTTTCTCCCCGGACAGATCTTCGTATTCGACGGCTTTGCACTGCGGGCCAATTCGCTTGGCCATCTGGAGCAGATCAAAAGCTACTCCCCTGGCCATCAGGTCAGATTTGGAAGTTTAAACTATACGACTGATGTCCGTGGAGACTTGATCTTCGACGGGTTCGAGCCACAGCCAAGCGCGCCGCACTGTTACGATGGGCATGATCTAGCTCTGCCGCCGAACAGTGCCCTGGAGGCCGCACCCGTGCCCGCTCTGACCCTTAGCTCGGAGCCGACTGCGCCAATCGAGGACGGGTGGCTGGACGCCGCCTCGGGGGCTGCAATCTCTATGGCGATCGAGCTGAACACCAGCTTTGTCCTCTGCGAAGCCTGTGACTCCAGGGTGCCGGACTCCTCTCTGGACTCCAAACCCTCCGCGCCCCTGCCGATCGAATCCGATTGGGCGCCGATAATGGGATTCACCGCCGCGGATATCTTTCAGCACTCGCCCTTTGGTGACATCCTGAATTCACTCAGGCCTCTCTCTTTGTCAGGAGAGTCCTGGCCGGACTATGACCGGCAGGATTGGGATATGGACGATGAGAAATTCGATGCCCACCCACCACCCACTTCGTAGCCACTGTCGATAATTTAAACGACGTGCTCGACTTCGACTCCGAAGACATCGATGGTATGGACGACGATGTAGGAGATGAACATGAACCAGCACCTATAGGGCACTGGACAACCACCTCACCTCACGATGTATACATGGTGGACACACCTAAAGGAAGCAACGACGAGGAACAAAGGGACGCCACGAGGGATCATTCCCTCGAAAAGAAGTCAAAATGGCGACGTAAGCGCCGCTCCAAGTCCCGCCTCGACAAAGACAGCAGCCATACAGACCCAGCCATAGAGCAGGGCGAGCCGGCGGACGATGAACATGCCTTCGAGCAATTGTCCGAACAGGGCAACTTGGATAAACAAACCGAACAACCCGTCCCCGGCGAAGATAACAGTCCGGACGACCTCACTCCGGACAAGTTGCTGGAGCAGAAGAACCTCCACAAAAGGCTCGTTGCCACTGCACGTAGCCTGAAAAAGCAGAAGCGGAAGATCAAAACCGCGGAAGACGCACTTCGAATCAGATGGAGCAAAGTACTCAACACCGCAGACAAATACGGCGGCAGTTGCCACACAAAGAGCTACCCGAAGCGAAAACTACTGCCCGAATTTGACGAGGAGGCCTTAGAGCCCCCGCAATCAAAGAATAAGGAGGCCACCCGGTCGGATAGACGACCCCATGGCAAACATAGAGCGGCAAATAGCGCCGCACACAAGACGACACGCGACCCACAGAAGGACTCGCACCAAAAAGATGGCCCAGCCAGATCTATCTACGGGCCAAGAAAGAAAGCTCTAGTAAGCAATGCAACACAACAAGCATCCGAACATCACGACACACCCAAATACAGGGGTGCCGCACACCCCCTATGTTTCACCGATGAGGTGCTGGACCATGAATTTCCAGCGGGATTCAAGCCCGTAAACATAGAGGCGTACGACGGAACAACAGACCCTGGAGTCTGGATTGAGGATATCCTCCACATACACATGGCCAGAGGAGATGACCTTCACGCCATAAAATACTTACCCCTCAAGCTCAAAGGGCCAGCCCGGCATTGGCTTAAAGGCCTTCCCGAAAACACCATCGGAAGTTGGGAAGAGCTCGAGGATGCTTTTCGGGCAAATTTTCAAGGGACCTATGTCCGCCCTCTGGATGCAGACGATTTAAGTCATATAACTCAACAGCCCGAAGAGTCAGCCCAGAAATTTTGGAGCAGATTTCTTACTAAAAAGAACCAGATAGTCGACTGTCCGGACGCCGAAGCCTTAGCAGCTTTCAAACATAGCGTTCGAGACGAATGGCTCGCCAGACACCTCGGCCAAGAAAAGCCAAGAACAATGGCTGCATTAACAAGCCTCATGATCCGCTTTTGCGCGGGAGAGGATAGCTTGTTGGCAAGATGCGGCACCAGCGATCCAAGTACATCCGAAGTCAGGGATGGAAATGGGAAACCACGACGCAACAAGGACCAGCGCCGGAATAAGGGAAACAACCCAAAGAGCACGGCAACAACGCGGATTCAAAAGCTCATGGCGAGAATCGTAAAAAGCTGCCACTCAAGGATAACAGGATGAGCTATCTAACCTAAACAAAATCTTGGACAAGATATGTCAAATCCACAAGATTCTGGGAAGCCTCGCAAATCATACCCACAGAGATTGTTGGGTCTTCAAGCAATCCGGCAAACTCAATGCCGAACACAAGGGGATCGACACACCAAGTGGGGAGGATGACGAACCCCACAAGCAGAGCACCAAGAAACAAAAGAACTTCCCACAAGAAGTCAAAACAGTAAACTTACTTAATGTGACAAAAGGGAAAAGCAGAGTGGCGCCCATAGAGATACGCGCCATACGGCCTATCCCAAAGGAGTCTCGCCACTGGTTGTTAAAACCGATCACCTTCGACCATCAGGATTACTCTAGAAGTATCCGGAACGCAGGCTAGACTGCTTTGGTAATAGATCCGATAATCAACGGACTCCAATTTACACATGTCCTGATGGACGGCGGCAGTGGTCTAAACCTATTATATCAAGACACAATCCGCAACATGGGGATAGACCCAACAAAAATTCGCCATAGCAACACTTCTTTTCAAGGAGTAACGCCAGGCCCGAATACCCATTGCATGGGTTCTCTCCGGCTAGAAGTTATGTTTGGCTCCCCGACAACTTCCGCCGCGAAAAGCTAACCTTCCACATCGCCCCATTTTCAAGTAGCTATCAAGCACTACTGGGACGCGAAGCTTTCGCCCGCTTTAACGCAATACCGCATTATGCATCCCTTATGCTCAAGATGCCCGGTCCACGAGGCATCATCTCATTAAAGGAAAATATTGAGTGTTCCTCCAGCGCGGGAGACTGTGCGGCTGCCTTAACAGCCACACACCAAAACGGCTCGACCAATCAAAGCACCTAAACGGGTCGTTAAGACCACGGACACGGTTAGACGAGTCCGGCATAAACATACAATTGATAAAGGCTCAATAGCCGTATACCCCTGTACTAGGGGCTCCGCGCATATAAAACTAGAGACAATAAGGCTCAATTTTACCCATTTTGATTTATACTTTGTTTATTTTGTATAACATACGTTTCGCATGATCTTTTTCAACTAAAGTTCCTCTCTTTTACAGATGAACACCGCATACGCCCGCCCGTGATATGGCACAACGGAGACACAAAGCAGACGCGTGCAGCAGGACCCATTCCGAGGATTCTTTTTAGATTAAGACCCTGCGTAAACCTTTTTTACTGTCTCTTGTTGATACACATCCCCCGGTTTCTTGGTATAACCGAGGAGGAGGCTGGCGTCTTGGCATGTGGCCACGTCAGAACTTTGCGCGTACCTGGACACAAGGAGCTTATTACCAAGGGCGTTTTTCAGCCCGTTCTCATAAAGACCGAATACCTTAGGGAGTGTTCGGCGTCGCGAGTTTGGCCTAATATGCATCAGCTCCGAATCATGTCTTTGGTCAAATGTTGGGTTTGCCCGGCTCCTTTGTTTTGCTGCCTTACGTTCCGCTTTATTGGCTAAGGCGGCACCAGGAGAACTACTGCGATTGTGCCCCGGTTCGGCCAGGCGAGCACCTCAGTAGAGAAAGCCGAAAACTGACTGTCATGATATAGCGTGAGACTGGTCAACCACTCGATGACCTACCTGAATCTTTAGGATTCCTCCGCATTAACGAAGGGCCGTTTCCCGGCCAAGCACACACGGGCCCTGAATTCGGGTGAGTGCGGTGCCTGTCGGTGTCAAAACCGGCGGATCTCGGGTAGGGGGTCCCGAACTGTGCGTCTAGGCGGATGGTAATAGGAGACAAGGGACACGATGTTTTTACCCAGGTTCGGGCCCTCTCGATGGAGGTAAAACCCTACTCCTGCTTGATTAATATTGATGATATGGGTAGTTCAAGAGTAGATCTACCACGAGATCAAAGAGGCTAAACCCTAGAAGCTAGCCTATGGTATGATTGTTGTTCGTCCTACGGACTAAAACCCTCCGGTTTATATAGACACCGGATAGAGTTAGGGTTACACAGAGTCGGTTACAATGGTAGGAGATCTACATATCCGTATCGCCAAGCTTGCCTTCCACGCCAAGGAAAATCCCATCCGGACACGGGACGAAGTCTTCAATCTTGTATCTTCATAGTCCAGGAGTCCGGCCAACGGTGATAGTTCGGCTATCCGGACACCCCCTAATCCAGGACTCCCTCAGTAGCCCACGAACCAGGCTTCAATGACGATGAGTCCAGCACGTAGATTGTCTTTGGCATTGGGAGGTGGGTTCTTCTCCGAATTCCATATACTTGTCGAATAGTGTCCGGCTTCTGATAAATGCTACGCTCCTTGGCTTCCACGCCCAATAATGGCCATCTTCCACGTGTTGAATGAATGCGAAAAGCCAGGGTATTTTTACACTTACCCCCCTAGCTGCGCAAATGAGCCGCCTATAAAAGAGATGAGGATCTAGATCCGAATCACACCATCCTCCCTCATGAGCTTTCATCGGGCGCCTCGACAAAAACCCATTCCATCATGGATACGACGGCGGCTCCTCCTCTCGCGCTCCCGGCCCTCGGCTGGAGATTGGGAGAGATGCACAGTCCCGCATAGCGAGCTAGTGACGCTTCAAACTAAGGGATTTCTACCCCCAGCCTTCATGGTTCCGGTTCGAGCCGGACTCGCCACATATAAGGGCGGAAAGCAGGCGGAGAGCGTTCCCGATCCTTCCAAAGGAGAGCGGGTGTGCTTCGTCTCTTATCTAATAAGAGGACTCGGATTTCCAATTCATCCGTTTCTCCGGGGGCCTCTAGAGTTCTACGGCCTCCAGCTACACAACCTTACGCCTGCCTCCATCTTGCATATTGCGGGCTTCGTGGCCCTTTGCGAGCTGTTTTTGGGCATTGAGGCCCATTTCGCGTTGTGGAAGAGATTATTCTGCCTTGTGCCCCGTTCTCATGAGGGGTCAATATATCAAGTGGGCGGAGCCAAACTATGGCGCATCGCCGGGACCGGATATCTATCCGGAACCCCGAAGAAGGCGTCCGAAGACTGGCCTTCAGAATGGTTTTACATGGAAGACGTCCCGCTGTCGGATCCTGTTCGGATCAGCCTCCTAGAGTTCAGTAATGCTCCTTTGAAGAAACGCCTAAGCTGGCGCACGCGGAGCCCCCAGAGGGAAAACGACAGGGACGTCCTTTACCTGATGAGCCGAATAAGGTTATTAGCTCATTCCAAACTGACTATGATCAGAGTCATGGCCACATGCATTATGCGGGGGGTGCAGCCGCTCCAATATAGGGGCCACCCCATATGGGATTTCAACGGGAAGGATGATGCCACCCGTCATGGCCGCAAGGGGCCGGGATCGGTCGCTGATCTGGTGAAGATCTTGTCCGTGCTGTACAAGGGAGAAGAGGAGGATTTTCTCCGTGTCAGTCCGTTGAACGGATTCTCTATGAACAATCCTCGGAGCTGGGTAAGCGGACATTTCTTTTTTGCACATCCGATCCGTATTCCCATGGTTAGGTATCTCATTTTGTGATTTTGACGCAGGAACTGCGCCAGGCCGTAAAAGACATACACAGCCTGCCTCCACAACCCGAGGATCCGGAGCAGTCCCTCGATCCGGCCTCCGAAGAGGATCCGGACATAAAGGTGGAGCTGATCGATGGGGTGTTCCACCAACTTAGCATCGACAATGCTTTGGTCGCCATTACGGCCGACTACCCCGGAATATTTCCAGCCTCCCAGGTAACTGTGACCGAAGTCCTGATACCACGACCCATCCGTGCTTATATCTGATCACGTATACCAATGGTGCTTCGCAGGGGGTGCCTTTGAGGCGGGAAGCCGAGCCCGCGGCGGCTGGCCAACAAGGGGCAGCTCGGCCCAGCAGGCAGAAAATAAGTGCGGTGCGGATCGAGACGTCGCCGCAACGGTACGGTGCGCCATCGTGTTTCAAGAAGAGATTCCTGGAAGGCATACTAATGCTCGCGATCTTTTCAGGAAAAAGCGCTCGCCGGACTGCGTCCGGAGAGGTTATAATCGAGCCTCCATGACCGGGCTCCAAAGCCAGGTCCGGAAGGGAAGGCGAACACAAGGCGCGCGTCGGATGCTCCTCCAATGGAGGATGCCGACAGATTGTCCGCCGCCAAATCTAAGGTGGAGAGCGCCATGAATCACAGGCGCCGCCAGACAGTTCTTCGTGACGCATGTTTCTCCCAAGAGGCATTGAATGCCTTTAATTCGGGAGAGGCGCACCTCCGTGCCGCTCAAGATGGTCTAGCCAGAGCCACAGAGCAGTATGTGAAAGACATACGGGTGAGGAATTTTGACAGTTATATATGCCAGTAGCCCCCGAGACTTAAATAGTTAGAATAACTGATTTAAGGATCATTTGTTATGCAGGATCTTATAGAAAAGAATACCCGTCTGTCCCAGGAGCTTGAAGAGTGCAAGGCCGAACTTGAGGCCGCACTAGCCGCTGCAGGGGAAGCCGCAAAGACCCCCTCTGGTAATATATACTTCAAAAAGATAAACAGTTTATGAAGTGCGGCGTGTGTGTAAGTCTGCCAATAATATTGCAGATGGCGTCGGGGTAGATCCGGACAAGCAACAACTCCTGCGCCGGTTAAAGGCCGGTGAGAATGTGCTTACAAGGGTGCGGCAAGAGAAAAATAACCTCCAAGATGCCAACACCCAGCTGGGTGAGGAACTAAAGGATGTTCGTGCTCACTGGCTGACTCCGTTAAGGAGAATCGGCGGCTTCGTCGCGGCATTTTCAGTAAGTGCTTGAACGAACTTTGAAAAGAGTTCGGCGAGGAAGTCGATTAATAGAAATATGTATGTAGGTATGCTCACAGGTCGTCCTGCAGAGGAAATGCCCGGTTCTACGGGTGATCTTCTTCCCGAGCTGCTACAACTGCACGAACGAGTTCGGCAGGTGATGAAAGGCGTCGCCCAGGCCTTATGGCCATCTGTCTCCCTGCCCGAAGGCCTTGGAGAGCTTGCCGAGAGGCTTCAAGGAGCACGGCGGCGCTTCTGACTATGGAAGATATCGGCCTGCCGTCAAGGCGCCAGGGAGGCCTGGGCCATGGTGCAGACGCGGTACATGAAGGCTGACCCAAACCACATGGCCGAGGTCGGACCTGTGGGGCCCGATGGGAAGGATATCCCTGTGAGCTTAGTGTACGACCAAGTAGAATTGGCCGCAAAGTATTCCCAGCAAGATTGTAAACTAGACAGTCTATTAGATGGCATTGAGGAGGAATACAATCAGTCAAGTTGACTATGTGATTTAATATGACATGTAAAATGCCTTCTAGCCGGATTGTAGATCGTTTGTCATAGCGGACCTTTTCGCTTCGACCTCGGGACCCGATAGTCCGGAGTGTGTCCGAATACCCTCGTGGTTATATAAGAACCGGGGTATGCGTGGATACCAGGCGTATGGGTCATTAGTGCTGTATCAGACAAGTGCCCAACTAGTTATGTTATATTACATGGTTAGTAAGAAACATCTTCCAGGGAGAATAGTTCCGTTAGGGGTTCCTTTCCCAGGGAGACATGCCCTAAAGTGCATGTCCGGGCTGCGAAAAAAGCAGAAAAACATCTGGGGGCAGATAAATAAATAGGTAAGAAATCGTCTTTTAGTTCACCGACCGAAAATTACCTTAAGAACGCTAGCTTTCGGCTTCACCCAGTCTGAGGTACACATCCGGCTGACCAGCAAGATAATAATCGCAGAGGTGCTCCCTTTACCACCTAGCCGAACAATCGGGAGCGAGGGGTAAGCACAGAGCCAGCAACCCAACAGCTTGGCCAAAACTTAAGTCATATCGATGCATATAATGGCGAATAAAAGGTACAAGCGGAAGTGTGACACATGTGTTGGGCATAAAGCCCGTATAAATAAATACATTAAAGAAGCCCCGAGTATAATGAGCGGGTAGCGCGTCAAGTGTGCGAACAATGCATAAGCGAGCCTACAAGGGCTTCAAGAGAAAAGAGGGAGAAGGAGAGAAATAAAAGACAGCTAAAATATAAAATGTGGACGAAGGAAGGAGACGAACTCGGAATCCGGCGCTAGGCGTAGAATCTTCGGAGACGGGCTGCGTTCCATGGGTTTGGCTCGAGTCGGTTATCCGATGCGTTTAGACGGTGATGCGCTCCGCCGGTCAGGACTTGGTCGATGATGACGGGACCTTCCCATTTGGGCTTGAGTTTGTCCTTTTTCTTGTCCGGTAGGCGTAGAACTAGTTCGCCAACATTGTGAGCTTTGGCCCGTACTTCTTTGCTTTGATATCTTCGAGCCTGCTGTTGATAGAATGCGGAACGAGCTTTTGCCACGTCGCGCTCCTCCTCCAAGGCGTCCAAACTGTCCTGCCGATCCAGCTCGGCTTCTCTTTCTTCGTACATGCACACGCGAGGTGAATCATGAATTATGTCGCAGGGCAAAACTGCCTCTGCGCCGTATACCATAAAAAATGGTGTGAATCTGGTAGTGCGATTAGGCATGGTCCGCAGCCCCCAGAGTACGGAGTCGAGCTCCTCGACCCAGTGCGTGTTAGATTCCTTGAGGGACCGCACTAGTCTGGGTTTAATGCTGCTCATGATTAGACCATTTTCTCGCTCGACTTGACTGTTAGTTTGAGGGTGATAGACTGAAGAGTAATCGAGCTTGATGCCCATGTTTTTGCACCAGAGTTTGACCTCATCGGTCGTAAAGTTGGTGTCGTTATCAGTGATGATGCTATGGGGGACGCCGTAACGGTGTACTACCCCTGATATTAAGTCTATCACCGGTCCGGATTCGGCCGTCTTAACAGGCTTGGCCTCTATCCATTTGGTGAATTTATCCACCATGCCCAATAGGTATTTTTGCTTGTGGGTTCCTCCTTTAAGGGGTCCAACCATATCAAGCCCCAGACCGCGAATGGCCAGGTGATGGGTATAGTTTTGAGGGCGATTGGGTGGCATGTGGCTTTGATTAGCAAAAAGCTGGCAACCGACGCATCGTTGGACTAAGTCTGAGCATCTGCTTCGGGCCGTCGACCAATAAAATCCTGTCTGGAAGGCCTTGCCTACAAGGGCCAGACTCTGGCGTGGTGCCCACCGAGTCGGCATGAATTTCAGCCAGAAGATTTCGCCCTTCCTCTTGGAGATACACCTTTGAAGGACTCCGGTTGTGCTTTTCTTATAAAGCTCTCCCTCATGGACCTTATAGGCTTTAGATCGCCGTACTATGCAGCGGGCCTCGTTTTGGTCCTCGGGAAGTTCCTGCCTAGTTAGGTAGGCTAGGAATGGTTCCGTCCACGGGGCAATGACTGCCATTATTTCGTGGGCTGAAGGTGTTATTTCATTGGCAGAACCGCCGGTTGTGTCAGAATGTTCGGTGTTGGGCGGTGTGGTTGGGTCCGGATTGTTGTTTCCGGACTCCCCTTCCCATAGTACGGATGGCTTGAACAGCCGCTCTAGGAAGATGTTGGGAGGGACGGCATCGCGCTTTGAGCCAATGCGTGCCAATACGTTTGCCGCCTGGTTATTGTCCCGGGTGTTGGGGAACGTAGTAATTTCAAAAAAATTCCTACGCACACACAAGACCATGGTGATGGCATAGCAACGAGAGGGGAGAGTGTCTGTCCACGTACCCTCGTAGACCGAAAGCGGAAGCGTTATAACAACGCGGTTGATGTAGTCGTACGTCTTCACGATCCAACCGATCCAAGCACCGAACGTCACGGCACCTCCGAGTTATGCACACGTTCAGCTCGATGGCGATCCCGGACTCCGATCCGGCAAAGTGTCGGGGATGAGTTCCGTCGACCTGACGGCGTGGTAGCGATGATGATGCTCTACCCGCGGGGCTTCGCCTAAACTCTGCAGCGATATGACCGAGGTGGAATATGGTGGAAGGGGCACCGCCTGCGGCTAAGTGATCCAAGGGATCAATTGTTGTGTCTTTGGTGCTAGCCCTGCCCCTCTATTTATATGTTGAGCCCCGGGGTCGAAACTTGGAGCAAAAACCTCCTCAAAGTCGGTTTTGCCCGAAAGGCAAGAGTCTCACTCGGACTCCAGGACCAAACGCATACAATCCTTGGCGTCGGCCCAGACGCCATGGGCCTCGGCGTCTGGCCCAGGGCCGACGCCGAGGTCTCCGACGTTTGGCCCCGGCCTCCATAAAACTCCTTTTGCACCGACCTAAAGCCTCATGGGCTTGACCCCTTAGCCTAAACATATCATCCAATATATGAATCTTTACGTCTCGACCATTTCGAGACTCCTCGTCATGTCCCCGATCTCATCCGGGACTCCGAACTCCTTCGGTACATCAAAACATGCAAACTCATAATATAAGCATCATTGAAACCTTAAGCGTGCGGACCCTACGGGTTCGAGAACTATGTAGACATGACCTAGAACTATTCTCGGTCAATAACCAATAGCGGAACCTGGATGCCCATATTGGTTCCTACATATTCTCTGAAGATCTTTATCGATCAAACCGCATAACGACATACGTTGTTCCTTTTGTCATCGGTATGTTACTTACCCGAGATTCGATCGTCGGTATCCAATACCTAGTTCAATCTAAATTCTTTGGTAAGTCTCTTTACTCGTTCCGTAATACATCATCTCACAACTAACTCATTAGTTGTAATGCTTGCAAGGCTTATGTGATGTGTATTACCGAGAAGGCCTAGAGATACCTCTCCGAGCAATCGGAGTGACAAAACCTAATCTCGAAATACGCCAACCCAACAAGTACCTTTGGAGACACCTGTAGTACTCCTTTATAATCACCCGATTCACGTTGTGACGTTTGGTAGTACCCAAAGTGTTCCTCCGTAAGCAGGAGTTGCATAATCTCATAGTTACGAGGAACATGTATAGGTCATGAAGAAAGCAATAGCAACATACTAAGCGATCAAGTGCTAGGCTAACGGAATGGGTCATGTCAATCAGATCATTCTCCTAATGATGTGATCCCGTTAATCAAATGACAACTCATGTCTATGGTTAGGAAACATAACCATCTTGATTAACGAGCTAGTCAAGTAGAGGCATACTAGTGACACTCTGTTTGTCTATGTATTCACACATGTATTATGTTTCCGGTTAATACAATTCTAGCATGAATAATAAACATTTATCATGATATAAGGAAATAAATAATAACTTTATTATTGCCTCTAGGGCATATTTCCTTCAGTCTCCCACTTGCACTAGAGTCAATAATCTAGTTCACATTGCCATGTGATTTAACATCAATAGTTCACATCTATATGTGGTTAACACCCATAGTTCACATCGACATGTGACCAACACCCAAAGGGTTTACTAGAGTCAGTAATCTAGTTCACATTGCTATGTGATTAACACCCAAAGAGTACTAAGGTGTGATCATGTTTTGCTTGTGAGATAATTTTAGTCAGCAGATTGTCACATTGAGCCGTAAGTATTTTGCAAATTTCTATGTCTACAATGCTCGCACGGAGCTACTCTAGCTAATTGCTCCCACTTTCAATATGTATCCAGATTGAGACTCGAGTCATCTAGATTAGTGTTAAAACTTGCATCGGCGTAACCCTTTACTGACGAACCTTTTTCACTTCCATAATCGAGAAACATATCCTTATTCTACTAAGGATAATTTTGACCGCTGTCCATTGATCTACTCCTAGATCACTATTGCACTCCCTTGCCAAGCTTAGTGGTAGGGTATGCAATAGATGCAGTACCTGACATGACATACTTTATAGAACCTATGGCTGATGCATAGGGAATGACTTTCATTCTCTTTCTATCTTCTGCCGTGGTCGGGTTTTGAGTCTTACTCAATCTCACACCTTGTAACACAGGCAAGAACTCTTTCTTTGACTGTTCCATTTTGAACTACTTCAAAATCTTGTCAAGGTATGTATTCATTGAAAAACTTCTCTAGCGTCTTGATCTATCTCTATAGATCTTGATGCTCAATATGTAAGCAGCTTCACCGAGGTCCTTCTTTGAAAAAAACTTCTTTCAAACACTCCTTTATGCTTTTCAGAATAATTCTACATTATTTCCGATCAACAATATGTCATTCACATATACTTATCAGAAAGGCTGTAGTGCTCCCACTCACTTTCTTGCAAATACAGGCTTCTCCAAAAGTGCATATAAAACCATATGCTTTGATCACACTATCAAAGCGTTTATTCCAACTCGAGATGCTTGCACCAGTCCATAGATGGATCGCTGAAGCTTGCACATTTTGTTAGCTCCTTTAGGATTGATAAAACCTTCTGGTTGCATCATATACAACTCTTCTTTAATAAATCCATTAAAGAATGTAGTTTTGACACCCATTTGCTAGATTTCATAAAATGTGGCAATTGCTAACATGATTCGGACAGACTTAAGCATCGCTACAGTTGAGAAAATCTCATTGTAGTCAACACCTTGAACTTGTCAAAAAACCTTTTTGTGACAAGTTGAGCTTTGTAGATAGTAACACTACTATCAGTGTCCGTCTTCCTCTTGAAGATCCATTCATTTAACATGACTTGTCGATCATCGAGCAGGTCAACCAAAGTCCACACTTTGTTCTTATATATGGATCCTATCTCAGATTTTATGGCCTCAAGCCATTTGGCGAATCTGGGCTCATCATCGCTTCCTCATAGTTCGCAGGTTCATCATGGTCTAGTAACATGACTTCTAGAATAGGATTACCGTACCACTTTGGTGCGGATCTTACTCTGGAAGACCTACGAGGTTTGGTAGCAACTTGATCTGAAGTTTTATGATCATCATTATTAACTTCCTCACTAATTGGTGTAGGAATCACTTGAACTGATTTCTGTGATGAACTACTCTCCAATAAGGGAGAAGGTACAATTACCTCATCAAGTTCTACTTTCCTCCCACTCACTTCTTTCGAGAGAAACTTCTTCTCTAGGAAGGATCCATCTTAGCAACAAATATCTTGCTTTCGGATCTGTGTTAGAAGGTGTACCCAATAGTTACCTTTGGGTATTCTATGAAGACGCACTTCTCCGATTTGGGTTCAAGCTTATCAGGTGAAAACTTTTTCACATAAGCATCACAACTCCAAACTTTAAGAAACGACAGTTTAGGTTTACTGCTAAACCATAGTTCATACGGTGTCGTCTCAACGTATTTAGATGGTGCCCTTTTTAAACGTGAATGCAGCTGTCTCTAATGCATAACCCCAAAATGATAGTGGTAAACCGATAAGAGACATCATAGATCGCATCATATCCAATAAAGTCTTGATTCTGACGTTCGGACACACCATAACATTGTGGTGTTCCGGTGGCGTGAGCTGTGAAACTATTCCACATTATTTTAATTGAAGACCAAACTCGTAACTCAAATATTCGTCTCCGTGATCAGATCGCAGAAACTTTATTTTCATGTTACGATGATTTTTCCACTTCACTCTGAAATTCTTTGAACCTTTCAATTATTTCAGACTTATGTTTTATCAAGTAGATATACCCATATCTGCTCAAATCATCTTGTGAAGGTCAGAAAATAACGATACTTGCCACGAGCATCAACACTCATTGGATCGCATACATCAGTATGTATTATTTCCAACAAGTTTGTTGCTCGTTCCATTATTCGAACAACGGAGTTTCAGTCATCTTGCCCAAAAGGCACGGTTCGCAAGCATCAAGCGATTCATAACCAAGTGATTTGAAAATCCATCTTTATGGAGTTTCTTCATGCGCTTTACACCGATATGACCCCAAGCGGCGGTGCCACAAATAAATTGCACTATCATTATTAACTTTACATCTTTTGGTTTCAATATTATGAATATGTGTATCACACGATCGAGATCCAACAAATCATTTTCATTGGGTGTATGACCATAGAAGGTTTTATTCATGTAAACAGAACAATAATTATTCTCTAACTTACATGAATAACCGTATTGCAATAAACATGATCAAATCATATCCATGCTCAGCATAAGCGTAAATAACATTTATTTAGGTTCAACTCTAATCCCGATAGTATAGGAGTGTGCCATGATGATCATATCAATCTTGGAACTACTTCCAACACTCATCGTTCTTGCCCCTTCAACTAGTTTACATTTATTACGTAACTCCTGTTTGAGTTACTAATCTTAGCAACCGAACAAGTATCAAATACTCGGGGCTACTATAAACACTAATCTCGATAGTATAGGGAGTGTGCGATGATGATCATATCAATCTTGGAACTACTTCCAACACTCATCGTCACTTCCCCTTCAACTAGTCTCTGTTTATTCTGTAACTCCTGTTTCGAGTTTATAATCTTAGCAACCGAACAAGTATCAAATACTCAGGGGCTACTATAAACACTAGTAAAGCACACATCAATAACCTGTATATCAAATATACCCTTGTTCACTTTGCCATCCTTCTTATCCACCAAATATCTCGGGTATTTCCGTTTCCAGTGACCATTTCCTATGCAGTGTAAGCACTCAGTTTCAGGCTTTGGTTTTCTTCGTGGGAGTGACAACTTGCTTGTCATTCTACTTGAAGTTCTCCTTTCTTGAAACTAGTGGTCTTGTCAATCATCAACATTTGATGCTCTTTCTCGATTTCTACCTTCGTCGATTTCAACATCACGAAGAGCTCGGGAATCGTTTTCGTCATCCCTTGCATACTATAGTTCATCACGAAGTTATAGTAACTTAGTGATGGTGACTAGAGAATTCTGTCAATCACTATCTTATCTGGGAGATTAACTCCCACTTGATTCAAGCGATTGAAGTACCCAGACAATCTGAGCACATGCTCACTAGTTGAGCGATTCTCCTCCATCTTTTAGCTATAGAACTTGTTGGAGACTTCATATCTCTCAACTCAGGTATTTGCTTGAAATATTAACTTCAACTCCTGGAACATCTCATATGGTCCATGGCGTTCAAAACGTCTTTGAAGTCCCGATTCTAAACCGTTTAAGCATGGTGCACTAAACTACCAAGTAGTCATCATATTGAGCTAGCCAAGCGTTCATAACGTGCGCATCTTGCTCTTGCAATAGGTCTGTCACCTAGCGGTGCATCAAGGACATAATTCTTACGTGCAGCAATGAGGATAAACCTCAGATCACGGATACAATCCTCAACATTGCTACTAACATTTTTCAATACAATTTTCTCAAGGAACACATTAAAATAATCATATGAAAGCAACAACGCGAGCTATTGATCTACAACATAATTTGCAAAATACTACCAGGACTAAGTTCATGATAAATTAAAGTTTATTTAATCATATTAAAAACTCCCACTTAGACAGACATCTCTCTAGTCATCTAAGTGATTACGTGATCCAAATAAACTAAACCATGTCCGATCATCACGTGAGATGGAGTAGTTTCAATGGTGAACATCACTATGTTGATCATATCTACTATATGATTCACGTTCGACCTTTCGGTCTCCGTGTTGCGAGGCCATATCTGTTATATGCTAGGCTCGTCAAGATTAACCTGACTATACTTAGTGCGCAACTGTTTTGCACCCGTTGTATTTGAGCGTAGAGCCTATCACACCCGATCATCACGTGGTGTCTCAAAGACGAAGAACTTTCGCAACGGTGCATACTCGGAGAACACTACTTGATAATTTTTAGTGAGAGATCATCTTATAATGCTACCGTCAATCAAAGAAAGATAAGATGCATAAAGGATAAACATCACATGCAATCAATATAAGTGATATGATATGGCCATCATCATCTTGTGCTTGTGATCTCCATCTCCGAAGCATTGTCATGATCACCATCGTCACCGGCGCGACACCTTGATCTCCATCGTAGCATCGTTGTCGTCTCGCCCACTATTGCTTCTACGACTATCGCTACCGCTTAGTGATAAAGTAAAGCAATTACATGGCTTTTGCATTTCATACAATAAGCGACAACCATATGGCTCCTGCCCGATTGCCGATAACTTCGGTTACAAAACATGATCATCTCATACAATAAAATATAGCATCACATCTTGACCACATCACATCACAACATGCCCTGCAAAAACAAGTTAGGCGTCCTCTACTTTGTTGTTGCAAGTTTTACGTGGCTGCTACGGGCTGAGCAAGAACCGTTCTTACCTACGCATCAAAACCACAACGATAGTTTGTCAAGTTGGTGCTGTTTTAACCTTCGCAAGGACCGGGCGTAGCTACACTCGGTTCAACTAAAGTGAGAGAGGCGGACACCGCCGGTCACCTTTAAGCAACGAGTGCTCAAGCGGTGAAACCAGTCTCGCGTAAGCGTCTGGCGTAATGTCGGTCCGGGCCGCTTCATCTCACAATACCGCCCGAACCAAAGTATGACATGCTGGTAAGCGGTATGACTTATATCGCCCACAACTCACTTGTGTTCTACTCGTGCATATGACATCAACGCATAAAACCAGGCTCGGATGCCCTTTGTTGGGGAGCGTAGGAATTTCAAAAATTTCCTCGCACACACAAGACCATGGTGATGGCATAGCAACGAGAGGAGAATGTCTGTCCACGTACCCTCGTGAGACCGAAAGCGGAGCGTTATAACAACGCGGTTGATGTAGTCGTACATCTTCACGATCCGACCGATCCAAGCACCGAGCGTCACGGCACCTCCGAGTTCTCGCACACGTTCAGCTCGATGGCGATCCCGGACTCCGATCCAGCAAAGTGTCGGGGATGAGTTCCGTCAGCACGACGGCGTGGTGACGATGATGATGCTCTACCGGCGCAGGGCTTCGCCTAAACTCTGCGACGATATGACCGAGGTGGAATATGGTGGAAGGGGGCACCGCACACGGCTAAGAGATCCAAGGGATCAATTGTTGTGTCTTTGGTGCTAGCCCTGCCCCTCTATTTATATGTTGAGCCCCGGGGTCGAAACTTGGAGCAAAAACCTCCTCAAAGTCGGTTTTGCCCGAAAGGCAAGAGTCCCACTTGGACTCAGGACCAAACGCATACAATCCTTGGCGTCAGCCCAGACGCCATGGGCCTCGGCGTCTGGCCCAGGGCCAGACGCCAGGGTCTCCGGCGTTTGGCCCCCTGGCCTCCGCAAAACTCCTTTTGCACCGACCTAAAGCCTCATGGGCTTGACCCCTTGGCCCAATAAGGCCCAATACGTATTCCCGTAACTCTCCGGTACTCCGAAAAATACCCGAATCACTCGGAACCTTTCCGAACTCCGAATATAGTCGTCCAATATATCGATCTTTACGTCTCGACCATTTCGAGACTCCTCGTCATGTCCCCGATCTCATCCGGGACTCCGAACTCCTTCGGTACATCAAAACATGCAAACTCATAATATAACTGTCATTGAAACCTTAAGCGTGCGGACCCTACGGGTTCGAGAACTATGTAGACATGACCTAGAACTATTCTCGGTCAATAACCAATAGCGGAACCTGGATGCCCATATTGGTTCCTACATATTCTACGAAGATCTTTATCGGTCAAACCGCATAACGACATATGTTGTTCCTTTTGTCATCGGTATGTTACTTACCCGAGATACGTTCGTCGGTATCCAATACCTAGTTCAATCTCGTTACTGGTAAGTCTCTTTACTCGTTCCGTAATACATCATCTCACAACTAACTCATTAGTTGTAATGCTTGCAAGGCTTATGTGATGTGTATTACCGAGAAGGCCTAGAGATACCTCTCCAGAGCAATCGGAGTGACAAAACCTAATCTCGAAATCGCCAACCCAACAAGTACCTTTGGAGACACCTGTAGTACTCCTTTATAATCACCCGATTCACGTTGTGACGTTTGGTAGTACCAAAGTGTTCCTCGGTAAGCAGGAGTTGCATAATCTCATAGTTACAGGGAACATGTATAGGTCATGAAGAAAGCAATAGCAACATACTAAGCGATCAAGTGCTAGGCTAACGGAATGGGTCATGTCAATCAGATCATTCTCCTAATGATGTGATCCCGTTAATCAAATGACAACTCATGTCTATGGTTAGGAAACATAACCATCTTGATTAACGAGCTAGTCAAGTAGAGGCATACTAGTGACACTCTGTTTGTCTATGTATTCACACATGTATTATATTTCCGGTTAATACAATTCTAGCATGAATAATAAACATTTATCATGATATAAGGAAATAAATAATAACTTTATTATTGCCTCTAGGGCATATTTCCTTCACCGGGCTATACGGTGAAATTCCAGCCCTTCAAACCGAGCTGACATTCTGAGGACGACGTTAAGGTAAGCTGCCATTTTCGGATCCTTGGCGTCGAAGTATCCATTTATTTGGGATATCGCGAGGTTCGAATCCCCGCGCACCTGTAACACCCGGATGATTAGGGAACAGTAATCACCCCGGTTATGTTAACTAACCTCTCTTTGATTCGAACCCGTTCTAAAACAAAAATCAAAACTAAAACAAACGATAAAAAGTTTCAAAAACAAAATCTAAAATGTTCGGGGGTTGTCTAAAATAGCTAACCTAATTATGGTGGGGTGCACTAATTTTTGTAAAATGCTCTGGCATTTTAAATAAACTAAAAACAGAAAAAGAAAATAATAAAAGAAAAAGAAAATAAAAGAGAGGGGGGAAAACCCCGTGGCCCATTCCCCCTCCCCAATTGGCCCCTCCCTCACTGGCCCATTTCCCCCCCCTGGCCCGGCCCACAGCCGGCCACATCTCCCCCCCCTCACCCCCACGCGGCACCCCTCGCCGCCCCACTCCTCCCCTCTCGCCCCCACCCCTCTCCCTCGCCCGATCTGGATCGGGCGGAGGCTCCCGACCGAGCCACCCCTTGGCCCCACTCCTGCTTGGCCCCGCCGCCCACCGCCGGAACCCCCCTCATCCTCCTCGCCACCACTGGGGTCCCCTCCTCCCCTCCGTCGCCCCCCAAGCTGCTGGCACTTTCGCTGGTCGGCCCCCGCCCCTCCCGTCGCCCGGCCAGGCTTCGCTTGCCCGCCTCCTCGCGGTCGTCACCGGCCTCCACCGAGCCGCTGCCTAGTCCCGACCCCCTGTGAGGCCCTCTCCTCTCTCCTCCCTCCCGAACCGCCCGTCGCCCGTGTGCCGTCCCCGACTTCGGGTCACACCGCCTCCCCTCGCTCCCTCTCCTCTCCGGTCTGGCCCGTAGCCCGTCGCCCGGCAGTAACCGAGGCTACGCCCGACCCCCCCGTTTCCTCTCTTCTCCCCGTCGACGCCTCGGCCGCCGGACGCCACCTGGCGCCCTTCCCCCACGGCCGCCGAACCACGGCCCCTTAAGCCTTCCTCCCGTCGCCCGGCTCCGCCCGCCCCTCGCGCCCGTCGCTCGGCCCCGGCCCCCAGCTCGTTCTCCCCCCGTCGAGAACCCGAACCCACCACCTCCGTCGCCTCCGGCGCCTGCTCGCCAGCCGGCAGTGTATTTCTGACCCCGGCCGACCAGCCTCGGCGCGCCGGTCCCCGTTGGCAGCGGGTTCGAACCATACACCCCTTTGCCCATTACGCCCGATCCGTTTGCCCCTCAGGGCCACTTACATGCGGGCCCCCGCGCCCAGAACGTTTTATAAAAAAGAAAAAGGGAATAAAAATAAAATGAAATTAAATTAAACTAATTAACTAATTAATTAATTAATTAATTAAGTAATTAATTAATCTAATTAATTCTGAATTAATTAACCCTAATCATTAATTAACTTAATTAAGTAATGTTAATTAAATCTGATTAGGGTAATTAGTCATTAGTGAATGTCATGCGGGACCCACTGTCGGGGTTGACTCGATCAACCTGTTGATTCTTGACGTCAGCATGACATCATGCTGATGTCATAAATGCATTTTCGAAATTAATTAAATAATTAATTAAATTCCAGAAATTAATAAAATCTTTTAAAAATCATATCTTTTAATCCGTAATCCGGATTAAAATAATTTCAACATGAAAGTTGCTCGAGCAGCGAGACGAATCCGGATACGCAGTCCGTTCGTCCACCACACGCCTCTAACCTATCGAACCTGCAAACTTTCCTCTCCGGTTCATCTGTCTGACAGACGTCCGGAACCGGGAAAACTTCCCGGATGTTTTCCCCCCTAACCAGTACCCCCCTCATACCACGTTAGGGCACGCCTAGCATCGCTTCTTGTCATGTCATGCATCGATATGCATCTGTTTACCTTGTATTCATTGTTTCTTCCCCCTCTTCTCTCCGGTAGACTACGAGACCGGCCAAGCTGCGGTGGCCGATTCGACTCCGGTGTTGACGACCCCTCTATCTTGCCCGAGCAACCCGGCCAGCCCCCCCCCCCTTGTACACCCGATCTCGCCTACTCGTCTCTATCCGGCTTGCATTAGAGTAGTATAGCATATTCTTGTTTCGGATACTCCTATCTGCTTTGCATAGCTTTGTCCTTGTAACTTCTGTTGTTACCTTACCTGCAATCCTATATGCTTAGTATAGGATGCTAGTACTTTCATCTGTGGCCCTACTTTCTTGTCCGTCTGCCGTGCTATACTATCGGGCCGTGATCACTCGGGAAGTGATCACGGGTATATACTATATACTTATACATGATACATGTGAGACTAAAGTCGGGTCGGCTGACGGAGCACCCGCGAGTGGATCTTTGTGGCGGAGGCGGGCGAGTTGAGACCGCCTAGGAGAGAGGTGGGCCTGGCCTGTTCGGCGTTCAGCGGTTACTTAACATGCTTAACGAGGTCTTGGTATTTGATCTGGGTTGGCTCTGAGCTTATACGCACTAACCATCTACGCAGGGAGTAGTTATGGGTATCCGGCGTCGTGGTATCAAAGCACTTGAGACGTCGACGGGCGGCCTGTAGCGGATTACTGGGCGCCTTTGTTAGGCTAGGGTACGCTTCCGGCCGCCCTGCATAGCGTCTTGAGGTGTGCTTTCAGGCGATGGGCCCAGGACCCTGGCAGCTTAGGTTTAGACCGGCGTGTTGGCCTCTCTGTTGTGCCTAGGTGGGGCTGCGGCGTGTTGATCTTCCGCGGCGGGCATGACCCGAGAAAGTGTGTCCGGCCAAATGGGATCAAGCGTCTTTGGGTAAGATGGTGCACCCTGCAGTGAAGTTAATCTATTCGGATAGCCGTGATCTTGATAACAGACGACTTGGAGTTGTACCTTGAGCTTATGACAACTAGAACCGGATACTTGATAAAACACACCCTTCCAAGTGCCAGATACAACCGGTGGTCGCTCTCGCTCAGGGTTATGAGCAGGGGATTGCCGGGTAGGATTATTGCTATATGTTGTTACTTGGAGGACTTCCGTTGTCCTCTTACATGCATGCAAGACCGGTGTCGAAGCGTAGTCTTCGTTAAGACTAGCTATCCCCTCTTATTACGGCATTACTGCGATTCACCACCGATATGGCCCTTGCACATATATCCATGCATATGTAGTGTAGCTCCTTGCTTGCGAGTACTTTGGATGAGTACTCACGGTTGCCTTGTTCCCCTTTTCCCCTACCTCTACTCGATTGCTGCAACAGACGATGGAGCCGAGTCGACGCTGCCGCCTATGGCGACTACTATTTGGAGGTGCCTACTACTACGTGCGATCCGGCGGCGGCGACCGGGAGTGACCTAGGAGGATCGAGGCGGAGGCCTGCTCCTCTTTCGATTTGTATCCCGGTTTGTGCTAGCCATCTTATGGCAACTTGTTTTAACTTATGTACGTACTTTCAGATATTGTTGCTTCCGGCTGACTTGTCTATGATCGAGCACTTGTATTCGAGCCCTCGAGGCCCTGGCTTGTATTATGATGCTTGTATGACTTATTTTATTTGTAGAGTTGTGTTACGATATCTTCCGTGAGTCCTTGATCTTGATCGTACACATTTGCGTGCATGATTAGTGTACGATTGAATCGGCGTCTGAGATTGGTATCGAGCCGATTGCTGTAGAATCCCCTTCCACACTCCTTGGCCGAAGTCGAGTCTAGGCATTGCAAAAACTTTTACTAACTTGGTTGTGTGCCTTACGGGCCCACGTCGCCATCGGGTGGTACTAGGATCTTTTACTCCTCGACCTTTACTCTGGGACTCTGAACTCTCTCCTACTCGGGTTAAATGATTTTACTAACTATCACTAGGATCCCGTGACCGCGTTCACCCCAAAGTTGGATATAGCCTAAGTTGTTTTGGAATTGTATTTGAGCAATTTCCACACTGTCATTTGACTCCTTTGAAGCGTCTTTGTTTTCGGATGGAACCCACGAGGCAGGTCGTGCGTCACCTGACGGCCATTGGTGCCTCGGGATCACTGCGGTGCTAGCCGAGATGATGACCTATCTGGGTTATCGGCGGCACCTGAGTACACCGTCTATGAGGAGTACCGGGACTACAACCGAGGAAGCGATGCGCCATCGTCCACCTCTACTCTCGGGAGTACGAGTCCACTCTTGTCTGCACACCGCACATGGTGTTGGAGTGACTATCGATATGGCAGTCCATGATCTTGCTTATGCTGCTCGACACGTCTTCGTGCGAGTATCGAGAGTTGGACACCTCCCCTTGGGCACATTGCTATCGCGTCGATGTTGGTGAGGAGGTTACTACTGCGCTGCCTACACCACTTTGTCACCGAAGAGCCCTTCCACCATCGTAACTTTGTTACGCATCGCGATGGGCTGGATCGAGCTAACCGAGCTCTTCGCCACGAGTTGTACATCACCGTCGGCACCTCTACCGTGCTCGACGGCTGATGCACCCTTTGTCCGATCCGGAGAGCTGCCGCGTTCTGCGATCTACCCAGCCAGGACCGTGATGCCCCAGGGTGTCGGTTGGCCAGACGTGGGAGGCTACTCTCCCGCACTTGGCCCTTTCCTGCCACCTGGACGTCGGATTCAGCACCAGAGTATCCGCGGCCCCAGTCAGCAGCGTGGAGGACTATCCGCCGCACTATCGACTTTCGGGCTCTGACTACCTCCAGCGATGCAGCGTGGGACTGATGTAGACTTGCTTGTTAGTGTTTGATGTATTCACCATGAGAACTGCGTGCCGCCTATGATGTAGTAGTCTATGTCTTTGGACTCTATGTATCGAACTCTATGCATGATTCCTGTTGTAAGATATGCCAACTGCTATGTAGTTCCCATCATGCTGCTTTCATTATGCATGTTTCATCATGAATGATTCACATCTCTTGCTTAATTTCTCAAATCTTTGAACTACCCTGTTATATAATAGCAGGATGGTTAGGCCAGTGTCGTGGTCGTGGTGCCAACTTCCCACCCCTTTGAGTACATGGCTGGTATAGTCCAACGACTTGAGATGAATCGCCAGTTCATGGAGAACATGATGGCTCAGTTCCTCGCCCCAATATGAACCCGGCACCCAAAGCGGAACAACTCTCTGAGGATTTCATACGCTTTGAACCCAGCGTGTACCGCAGCTCAACTCAGCCTTTGGATCTTGATGGTAGCTCCGTGACATCACCTATGAGATGGAATCTGCTGATGTAGCCCCTGCCAGCTATGTCACCATTGCATCCTTCTTCCTGAAGGGACCCGCAGCTCAATGGTGGGACAGCCACCGTCGTACTCTGCCAGTTGGAACACTCATCACCTGGCCAGACTTCCAGGCTGCCTTCCGTGCCCGCTTCATCCCTCAAGGGGTCATGGACGAGAAGAAGCGTGAGTTCATAACCTCACCCAAGGCAACAAGACTGTTGAAGCCTATCAGCGAGAGTTCCTGGACTTGTCTCGCTATGCCGAAGAGGACATTGCAACTGATGCACGCAGACAGGAGAAGTTTCGTGACGGTCTTCAAGCTGACATCAAGCTCGCACTTCTAGTGCACGACTTTGCTGATTTCGCCACCTTGGTGAACAAAGCTATTAACGTCGAAACTGGTCTGCAGGAATACCAGAGCTCTAACAGGCGCAACCTGACACGGGCTCATCTTCGGGCCCGTCCTCGCAGAAGCACAAGATATGGATTCCCAACAGCATGTACCAGCCGAATGCACCTGCTCCAAAGCAGAACTATGCTACACCTCGTGCGCCTACTGACTAAGCAGCCAAGCTTCCAGCTCCACCACCCCAAGCTCCTGTTCCACTCCCAATAATGGCTTATGCTTGAGTGCGGACAGCCAGGGCACCGTGCTAGAGAATGCAACCAGAACCAGAATCAACTGGCCCTTCCAGCAGCTGGCCGTGGAAACACCCAGAACCGCAACAACACTGGCAAGTCTTATGGGCAAGCTCAGGCCAACCACGTTGATCTGAATGAAGCTCAAGACCAACCTGCTACTGTGATGGGTACACTTCTCGTAAATTCAGTACCAGCATGCGTTTTATTTGATACAGGGGCATCGCATTCATTCATGTCTGAAGACTTTGCATTCATGCATGGCATTAAAAGTGAAGACATGAATGCTTCACTATTAGTACACACCCCCGCGGGTCAATGTCGGACCTCCATGATTTGCAGCAGCGTCCCGTTGAAATCGAAGGAATGGAATTCCTTGTCTCTCCTATCGTCTTTGAAGTCTTGTAGCATTGACCTCATTACGGGAATGAATTGGTTGAAAGCACATCTGGCGTCAATCGTTTGCGCCACTAAGACCGTCCATCTGCTACACCCTTCGGATGAAATAGTCACTTACCAAGCTCATACGGTGCAAAATGCCGAGGCAAGACTCTATGCATTGAATGCATTGAACGCCGCACCACTCGAGGGTATTGAAAACATTCACGTAGTTCGCGACTTCCAAGACGTCTTTCTGAAGAACTTCCGAGGATTCCCCACCGCTAGAGCTGTCGAATTCGTCATCGACTTGAAACCGAGCACCACTCCTATAGCTGCGACCATACAAGATGCCGCGCATGAACTCCTTGAGCTAAAAGGCGGAAATCGACAAATCTCTTCAAAGCGGCTTCATTACGCCCAAGTTGCTCACCTTGGGAGCACCTTCTCTCTTTGTCAAGAAGAAGGATGGGACAAACCGATTGGTCCAAGACTACCGTCCTATAAATCAAGCTACCATTCGGAATAAGTATCCTCTTCCTCGGATCAATGATCTTTATGATCAATGGCTGGTTCGTCGGTGTTCTCGAAACTTCGACTTGAGGTTGGGTTACCGCCAGATCCGTGTTCGCGAGGAGGATATCCCCAAGACCGCATTTGTGACTCGTTATGGTTCATCACGAGTACACCGTCATGTCTTCGGCTTAACCAATGCTCCAGCCACCTTCTCTCGCTCGATGAACTATATATTCATGGATTACCTCGACAAGTTCGTGCGTGGTTTATCTGGATGACATCTGATCTTTTCCAAGAATGAAGAAGAACATCTTTGAACATCTTCGTCTTGTCTTTGGAAAAGCTACGAGAGCATCAACTCTATGCCAAGTTCTCCAAATGTGAATTACGGCTTCCGAAGTAACCTATCTTGGGCATGTCATTTCTAAGGATGGTATTGCCGTCAACCACGAAAGGGTTCAGGCCATTCTCGATTGGACTCCTCCGAAGAGCGTTAAGCAAGTCAGAAGTTTTCTCGGTCTACTTGACTATTGCCGTCGATTCGTCGAGAACTTCTCCAAGATTGCCAGGCCTCTGACTAACTTTGTTGCATAAGGCGTCAAATTCCAATGGGCGATGATAAGTGTCGAGGAAAGTTTCCGGGCACTCAAAGACAAGTTGACGTACGCCCCGATGCTAGCTCCTCGATACTAAGAAGGACTTCATCATTTCTTGCGGCGCATCTCGTCAAGGTTTAGGCGGTGTCCTAATGCAAGAGCGCCAAAGTGGTTGCTTATGCCTCTCGGCAGTTCGCCCTCACGAAGAGAACTACCCAGTTCACGACCTCGAACTTGCTTTGTCATACATGCCTTTGAAGCGATGGCGACATTACCTTCTCGGTAATCGCTGCGAGATCTTCACCGACCACCAAAGTCTGAAGTATGTCATTTACTCAGCCGGAACCTGAACCTCCGTCGGCAGAGATGGATGGAGTATTGCAGACTTTGATTTGGGTATTTCCTATCGCCCGAGCAAGGCTAATGTAATGGCTGATGCCTTGAGCCGCAAGTCTTACTGCAACCACCTTCAGGTTCACAAAGTTCAGCCCTCTCTTGTTGAAGAATTCAGAAAGCTGAACCTCCATATTGTTCCTCCGGGTGCACTCGCTCCCCCTCCTCCGGAGTTCCAAAAGATGAATCTCCGTGTTGTTCCCCAGGGTTCCCTTTATACCCTGGCTGTTGAACCCGATCTCGTGGGCACCATAAAGACAATGCAGGGATTTGACTCTGAAGTCTACAAGCTTAAACAAGACATCAGGAAAGGAAAACCCTCATCCTTCACTATTGCTGATGATGGCGCCTTGTACTTCAAAGGCCGCCCTAGTGGTGCCGTGTAAGAAGGAAAACCTGAATATGACTCGAGAAGGTTATGAAAGAAGCTCATGATACGCCTCTATGTATCCATCCCGACAAAGATTTCGAAGATGTATCAAGACATTAAATCGAGAGATTACGGTGGTCTAATATGAAGCGAGGACATTGCTCGCTATGTTTACGAGTGTGACGTTTGCCGTCGTATCAAAGCATAACATCAAAGGCCTCTTTGGAACTCTGCAACCTATCTCTATTCCGGAATGGAAATGGGACCATGTTGAAATGGACTTAAATCCTTTGGATTTCCCAAATCGCGAAAGGTAATGATGCTATTCTTGTCGTCATTGACGGCTTTCTAAAGTTGCACATTTTACGGCGGTCAAAGAAAGCGATCACTGCTAGTCAGCTTGCAGCGCTCTATATGTCGAAATTGTTTCACTTCACGGTATTCCACTTTGGTTATCGATTCGGACCGTGGCAGCTTATTCACTTCAAGATTACGGGCAAGTTTTCAAGAAGCTATGGGGACTCATTTATCTTTCGATCTTGCTTTTCATCCATGATCTCAAGGGCAAGTTGAGCGTGTCAACCAAATTCTCGAAGACATGCTTCGAGCTTGTGTCGTCTCATTCGGCAAGAAATGGGAGGAATCTCTCCGTATCTGAGTTCTCTTATAATAATAGCTATCAAGCTAGTGCGAAGATGGCCCCCTTCAAAGTGTTATATGGACGAAAGTGCGAACCCCTCTGAACTGGTCGAAGCGGGGAGCGTCCACTCTTCGGTCCGGATATTATCCAACATGCGAAGAACAAGTCCGCATTATTCGCGAGAATCTCAAGACTGCTTTCGATCGCGTCAAAAGAGTAATTATGACCGTCATCACAAAGACATGGTCTATCAACTTTGGCGAAAAGGCCTATCTTCGCGTTACACCAATGAAGGGTGCTCACCGCTTCGGGATCAAGGGCAAACTAGCTCCTCGCTATATTGGCCCTTTCACTAATACGGAAAGGCGTGGAAAAAGTGGCTTATCAAGCTGGAGCTTCCGTCGAACCTTTCTCGGAGTTCATGATGTGTTCCACGTGTCCCAACTCCGACGCTGCTTCAAGGACCCAATCCGAGCAGTGGACCATGAAGTGCTCGAATTGCAACAGGACCTCTCCTATAAAGAGCATCCGGTCCGTATTCTCGACCAAGCTGAACGCCGCACACGTCAGAAGGCGATCAAGTTCCTCAAAGTCCAGTGGTCGAATCACTCTGAAGATGAAGCCACCTGGGAACGCGAGGATCGTCTTCGAGATGAATACCCCGCACTCTTTCCTTCTGCCTCCTAAATCTCGGGACGAGATTTCTTGTAGTGGAGGAGATTTGTAACACCCGGATGATTAGGGAACAGTAATCACCCCAGTTATGTTAACTAACCTCTCTTTGATTCGAACCCGTTCTAAAACAAAAATCAAAACTAAAACAAACGATAAAAAGTTTCAAAAACAAAATCTAAAATGTTCGGGGGTTGTCTAAAATAGCTAACCTAATTATGGTGGGGTGCACTAATTTTTGTAAAATGCTCTGGCATTTTAAATAAACTAAAAACAGAAAAATAAAATAATAAAAGAAAAACAAAATAAAAGAGAGGGGGGAAAACCCCCTGGCCCATTCCCCCTCCCCAATTGGCCCCTCCCCCACTGGCCCATTTCCCCCCCCCCCTGTGGCCCGGCCCACAGCCGGCCACTTATCCCCCCCCTCACCCCCACGCGGCAACCCTAGCCGCCCCACTCCTCTCCTCTCGCCCCCACCCCTCTCCCTCGCCCGATCTGGATCGGGGGCGGAGAACCCCCGACCGAGCCACCCCCGGCGCCCGGCCTCCTGGCGGCCCCGCCGCCCCACCGCCGCCTGGAACCCCTCATCCTCCTCGCCTGCTGGGGTCCCTCCTCCCCTCCGTCGCCCCCCAAGCGCGGGCACTCCCCTTGTGGTCGGCCCCGCCCTCCCGTCGCCCGGTCGTGGCTTCCTTCGCCCCGCCTCCTCGCCCGGTCGTCACCGGCCTCCACTGAAGCCTGCCGAGTCCCGACCCCCCTGAGGCCCTCTCCTCTCTCCTCCTCCCGAACCGCCCGTCGCAGTCTCGTCGCCCGGCCCGACCCCCAGGGTCACACCGCCTCCCCTCGCTCCCTCTCCTCTCTCGGTGCAGCCAGCCAGCCCGTCGCCCGGGCTCGTCGCCCGGCTTGACCCAGCAAGGCTACGCCCGACCCCCCGTTCCCTCTCTTCTCCCCGTCGGCAGCGCCTCCGGCCGCCCGGGCCCGCCCCTCGGCGCCCTTCCCCCACACGGCAGTGAACCACCCGGCCCCTTAAGCGCCGGGGCCTCCCGTCGCCGGCTCCGCCCGCCCCTCGCGCCCGTTGCTCGGCCCCGGCCCCAGTAGCTCGTTCTCCCCCATGAGCAACCCCACCACCTCCGTCGCCTCCGTGCCTTTCGCCGCGGCCCGGTCGGCAGTGGCTGCGGCCCCGGCCCTTGACTTAGCCTCGTGGCGCCCGGTCCCGTTGGCCGCGGGTTGAGCTTCATACCTTGCACTTTGCCCATTCGCCCGATCCGTTTGCCCCTCGGGGCCACTTACATCACGGGCCCCAGCATGAGCGTTTTATAAAAAAGAAAAAGGGAATAAAAATAAAATGAAATTAAATTAAACTAATTAACTAATTAATTAATTAATTAATTAAGTAATTAATTAATCTAATTAATTCTGAATTAATTAACCCTAATCATTAATTAACTTAATTAAGTAATGTTAATTAAATCTGATTAGGGTAATTAGTCATTAGTGAATGACATGCGGGACCCACCTGTCGAGGTTGACTCGATCAACCTGTTGACTTGACGTCAGCATGACATCATCTTGATGTCATAAATGCATTTTCGAAATTAATTAAATAATTAATTAAATTCGAGAAATTAAAAAATCTTTTAAAAATCATATCTTTTAATCCGTAATCCGGATTAAAATATTTTCAACATGAAAGTTGCTCGAGCAGCGAGGCGAATCCGGACACGCAGTCTCTTCGTCCACCACGCCTCTAACCTATCGAACCTGCAAACTTTCCTCTCCGGTTCATACATCTGACAGACGTCGGAGCAGGAAAACTCCCCGGATGTTTTCCCCTAACCAGTACCCCCTCATACCACGTTAGGGCACGCCTAGCATCGCTTCTTGTCATGTCATGCATCGATATGCATCTGTTTACTTTGTATTCATTGTTTCTTCCCCCTCTTCTCTCCGGTAGACTACGAGACCGGCAGCTGCGGTGGCCGGTTCGACTACGGTGTTGTGACCCTCTCTCTTGCGAGCAACCAGGCAAGCCCCCCCTTGATCACCAGATATCGCCTACTCTTCTCTATCTTGCTTGCATTAGAGTAGTATAGCATATTCTTGTTTTCGGATACTCCTATCTCGCTGCATAGCCTTTGTCCTTGTAACCACATTGTTACCTTACCTGCAATCCTATATGCTTAGTATAGGATGCTAGTACTTTCATCTGTGGCCCTACTTTCTTGTCCGTCTGCCGTGCTATACTATCGAGCCGTGATCACTCGGGAAGTGATCACGGGTATATACTATATACTTATACATGATACATGTGAGACTAAAGTCGGGTCGGTGTGGAGCACCAGCGAGTGGATCTTTGTGGCGGAGGCGGCAGGCAGGTTGAGACCGCCTAGGAGAGAGGTGGGCTTTGGCCTGTTCGGGCGTTCATTTACTTAACACGCTTAACGAGGTCTTGGTATTTGATCCGGGTTGGCTACGAGCTTATACGCACTAACCATCTACGCGGGGAGTAGTTATGGGTATCGGCGCCGTGGTATCGGTAAAGCACTTGAGACGTCGTGACGAGCTGGCGCGCCGGATTGGACTGGAACGCATGTTAGGCTAGGTGCGCTTGGCCGCCCTATAGCGTCTTGGTGTGCTTTCGAGGCGATGGGCCCGGACCCTGCGCGCTTAGGTTTGAACCGGCGTGTTGGCCTCTCTGTTGTGCCTAGGTGGGGCTGCGACGTGTTGATCTTCCGCGGCGGGCATGACCCGGAAAGTGTGTCGGCCAAATGGGATCAAGCGTCTTTGGGTAAGATGGTGCACCCTGCAGGGAAGTTAATCTATTCGGATAGCCGTGATCTTCGGTAACAGGACGACTTGGAGTTGTACCTTGAGCTTAGGACAACTAGAACCGGATACTTGATAAAACACACCCTTCCAAGTGCCAGATACAACCGGTGGTCGCTCTCGCTCAGGGATATGAGCAGGGGATTGCCGGGTAGGATTATTGCTATATGTTGTTACTTGGAGGACTTCCGTTGTCCTCTTCTGTCTGTGCAAGACCGGTGTCCAGAAGCGTAGTCTTCGTTAAGACTAGCTATCCCCCTCTTATTCTGGCATTCTGCAGTTCAGTCCACTGATATGGCCCTTGCACATATATCCATGCATATGTAGTGTAGCTCCTTGCTTGCGAGTACTTTGGATGAGTACTCACGGTTGCCTTGTTCCCCTTTTCCCCTACCTCTACTCGATTGCTTTGCAGCAGACGATGGAGCCCAGAGTCGACGCCGCCGCCTATGGCGACTACTATTCGAGGTGCCTACTACTACGTGCAATCGGCGACGGCGACCGGGAGTGACCTAGGAGGATCGAGTGCAGGAGGCATGCTCCTCTTTCGATTTGTATCCCAGTTTGTGCTAGCCATCTTATGGCAACTTGTTTAACTTATATACGTACTCAGATATTGTTGCTTCACGACTTCGTCTATGATCGAGCACTTGTATTCGAGCCCTCGAGGCCCTGGCTTGTATTATGATGCTTGTATGACTTATTTTATTTGTAGAGTTGTGTTGTGATATCTTCCCGTGAGTCCTTGATCTTGATCGTACACATTTGCGTGCATGATTAGTGTACGATTGAATCGAGGGCGTCACAGCACCTCTAGGCGTTTAATGCCCATGGAGGCCGCCATCCGGAGGCCGTGTAGAAGGGCCTCGTATTCGGCTGCGTTGTTGGAGTCCGTGTACATTATCTGGAGTACGTATTGGACTGTGTCTCCGGTTGGGGATGTCAGGACGACGCCAGCCCCCAGGCCGGCCAACATATTGGAGCCGTCGAAATTCATGGTCCAATTGGAATATGCACCGTACTCTTTAGGGAGTTCGGCCTCAGTCCATTCGGCGACGAAGTCAGCCAGAACTTGCGACTTAATAGCTCGCCGTGGCTTATAGGTTATGTCGAATGGGAGGAGCTCGATGGCCCATTTGGCAATCTGGCCCGTCGCGTCGCGGTTGTTTATAATGTCATTAAGAGGTACTTCGGGAGTGCGTGACTAATCTGGGGCTCATCTGCACCCAGCTTAGAAAAAATTCAAAAAAAATACTAGAAAAATTCAAAAATTCCAATTTTTTTGTGGTGGTAGATAATTTGATCGTGAGGTGCGCACCAAAATTCAACTCATTTGAGCATCTCGGCAGCTCTCGGCAAAAAGACAAAATCAGGTCTGTAAAAATGTTTACTTTGTTCATGCCTTTGTTTTGACCCGATTTGTCTTTTTTGCCGAGAGCTGCTCAGATGTCCAAATAAGTTGAATTTTGGTGCGCACCTCACGCGTCAATTTATATACCAGCACAAAAAATTTGGAATTTTTTGAAGTTTTCTAGTATTTGTTTTGAATTTTTTGCTGAGAGGGAGCAGATGAGCCCGGGCACCGTTTTGAGTTTTCGGTACTTCGGAGGCTACTGTTATCGAAGACTCTTGAAAGTAGTGTCGCAGCTTTCGGGATGCCATGAACACCGCGTACGCTATCTTTTGATAATGTGGATACCAGGACTTGCATGGAGTTAGGACAGTGGACACGTAGTAAACTGGTTTTTGAAGAGGGAACTTGTGTCCGTCCGTTTCGCGTTCGACGACGAGCACCGCGCTTACAACTTGATGTGTTGTTGCGATATATACTAGCATTGGTTCGCCCATGTTGGGCGCGGCCAGGACTGGATTTGTTGCCAGTATGGCTTTGATTTCTTTGAGTCCGGCCGTGGCGGCATCTGTCCACTCGAAGTGTTCGGTGCGCCGGAGGAGGCGATATAGGGGTAATGCCTTTTCTCCCAAACGGGAGATAAATCGACTTAGAGCCGCCACGCATCCAGTCAATTTTTGTATTTGTTTGAGGTCTTTTGGGATATCCAATTGTGACAGGGCTCGGATCTTGGCTGGGTTTGCTTCAATTCCTCTCTAGGATACAATGAAGCCCAAGAGCTTTCCATTGGTACCCGAAGACGCATTTTCGGATTGAGCTTAATGTCATATGTTTGGAGATTGTCGAATGTGAGCCTCAAGTCGTCTACTAGAGTTTCGACATGCTTGGATTTGGCGACCACATCATCTACGTATGCCTCCTTTGCTTTGCTGATCTGGTTTGCGGACATATACGAATCATCTTGTTGATATGTGCGCCGGCGTTTTTGAGCCCAAAGGGCATTGTGTTGAAGCAGAATGGGCCATATGGAGTGATGAATGCCGTGGCGGCTTGGTCTGGCTCTGCCATCTTAATTTGGTGGTAGCCGGAGTATGTGTCGAGGAAGCACAATGAATCGTGTCCTGCGGTAGCGTCGATAATTTGATTGATGCGGGGGAGGGGGAAGGGATCCTTTGGGCAAGCCTTGTTAAGGTCCTTGAAATCGACACATAGGCGCCAGGATTTGTCTTTCTTTGGTACCATCACCAGATTTGCTAGCCAGTCCGGATGTTTTATATCTCTCATGAATCCGGCCTCCAATAGTTTGGCTAGCTCCTCTCCCATGGCCTGTCTTTTGGGTTCGAAAACGCCAAGAGCCTTGTTTGGTGGCTTGAATCCTTTTAGGATATTTAGGCTATGCTCGGCCAGCCGGCGTGGGATCCCTGGCATGTCTGAAGGGTGCCAGGCGAAAATGTCCCAATTTTTGCGTAGGAATTCTCGTAGTGCGGCGTCTACATCAGGGTTTAATTGTGCCCCGATGGAGGCCGTCTTTGTAGGGTCCGTTGGATGGACTTGGAATTTGACTATTTCGTCCGCTGGCTTAAAAGAGGTGGACTTGGATCTCTTATCGAGTATCACATCGTCCTTGTTCACCATGGAGCGCAGCGCAGTGAGTTCCTCGTCCCCTAGGGCTTCGGATAGTGCCTCGAGGGCCAATGCGGCTGTCTTATTTTCGGCACGGAGTGCTATGTCTCTCGCCCGGGCATTTTGAGCTTCATGTACCCGTAATGGGGTATAGCTTGGAAAATTGTGAATGCCTCTCGCCCTAATAAAGCGTGATATCCGCTGCTGAACGGGGCCACTTGGAACGTGACCTCCTCGGATATGTAATTGTCCGGCGAGCCGAACACCACATCCAGTGTGATTTTTCCCGTGCAGCATGCTTCCCGACTGGGGATTATTCCTCTAAAGGTTGTGCTGCTTCACTCAATGCGGCTCCAGTCTATTTCCTTTTTTCGGAGGGTTTCCTCATAAATGAGGTTCAATCCACTGCCGCCATCCATGAGTACCTTAGTAAGGCGAAAGCCATCCACAATTGGACTGAGGACCAATGTGGCTGGTGCTCGGGTTGTTCGGAATTTAGGTTCGTCGCTGGCATTAAAGGTAATAGCCGTGTCACTCCATGGATGTAGTGTTGCTACCTGGTAGACTTCGGCATGGCTGCGGAGTGTTCGTTTTCGCATATTATTTGATGCAAAAGTCTCAAAGACTATTAATACCGTACAGGTATTGCTGGGCTGGTGCTCTGGAACTAGGAGTTTTTCGCCACTTTTGGCCACCTGCCATAGTATCCAACATGCTCTAAGGCTATGAGTTGGAGTGGCGCCCTCTGTACTATGAATTATGCAGGGTCCGTTGAGCCACCCTTCCAGTACGGTTCCATGCCCTTTAGGGGGTTTTTGCTTTTTGGTATGTAACCCAGGTGCCTGGCGATGATGCACCCTTTTATTTCGGACTAGGGTTGTATTCGGGGCCGGATTATCCCAAAAATTGGTTTCGGTTTTCCAGGCACTCTCCATTGCACAGTACTTTTGTACAATGGACGCCAAGTCAACAAAGCGTGTAATTTCACGACGACTTATGGTTTTTAGGATTCCCTTGTCCGTGCAATTATTGCAGAAAAGTGAAATTGCGTCTTCCTCGCGGCAGTCCTTTATCCTGTCCATAACCAGGAGGAATCTGGCCCAGTAATGGTGTACTGTTTCAACGGGCTCTTGCCGGATTCGAGATAGATCGCTTATGTTTGGGTGGGCGGGTGGAATTAAATTCGGAACCCCGTCCAATCTAGGACTCAGGGCCGACAAGTTTCCAGCTTGGAAGCTTGGGTTTTTGGATATTGTCCAATGAATCCAACCCGCTGCCTGACTTTAGGTTTAGGACTTGATCGACGTCCGTCCCTCCGCGGGAATCCGGCATGGAGGGGTCGGGAATCCGGAGATAGCTAGTCCTTAAGATAGAAGAAGGGTCGCCGTATTGTTCCTCCACCACAAAGAACGTGGTGGGTAGCCTGGGGAGAGTTGATCTCTCTCAGATCGGTTTTAGGCCCAATCTGATCGTAGTCTGTAGCGACTCCCAGGGCGGCGATGTGATCCAAGAGCTCGTTTAAGGAAGAGAGCTCCATCGGATCTAGCTGCTCGGCAAGTTCCGAGTTAACGCAAAGATTGCTTTCGATGACCCGAGAAGTCATCATCGGCGCAGCGGCCGAACAGGCGGTCATAAGAAAACCGCCTAGCCGGAGAGTTTGACCGTGGCCAAAGCTCCTTTTGTGATGGTGTCGTCTTTAAAGACGGGATGAGGCATCCTTCCTAACGGCGACAGCACAGAGGAACTCTCAATGAAAGCACCAATGTCGGTGTCAAAACTGGCGGATCTCGGGCAGGGGGTCCCGAACTGTGCGTCTAGGCGGATGGTAACAGGAGACAAGGGACACGATGTTTTTACCCAGGTTCGGGCCCTCTTGATGGAGGTAAAACCCTACTCTTGTTTGATTAATATTGATGATATGGGTAGTACAAGAGTAGATCTACCACGAGATCAGAGAGGCTAAACCCTAGAAGCTAGCCTATGGTATGATTGTTGTTAGTCCCACGGGACTAAAACCCTCCGGTTTATATAGACACCGGATAGAGTTAGGGTTACACAGAGTCGGTTACAATGGTAGGAGATCTACATATCCGTATCGCCAAGCTTGCCTTCCACGCCAAGGAAAGTCCCATCCGGACACGGGATGGAGTCTTAAATCTTGTATCTTCATAGTCCAGGAGTCCGGCCAACGGTGATAGTTCGGCTATCCAGACACCCCCTAATCCAGGACTCCCTCAGTGCCCCTAGGGGCTATATAGTAGCCCCACTGTCAAACTCCTATGGCTAAGTGAAAGTGATAAAGCATTATAGTCCGGTTGCCTAGTTCGATGTGCTATCACCTCCTTAATAGGACCAAGACATTGGATCAAGTGTGAAAATCATATGCGAACACCCCGCTTTATATGTGTGGGGGCTTAAGCCAAAGACTGCCATCTTTCAGGTTATATACACATATACATTAACGGCCGCACAGGAGGTATTTTGATTCTTAAAGGCACAAGTATAAAAAGCTCTTATATTATATCGAAACATTGTTTTACAATAACACATGTTATTCGAACATAATATCCTTCGAGCAATGCGTCTCTATCAAACGAGCGCCCTGTAGAACTTCCTGAAAATAGTGCTCGACAGGTACTCAGCTTCCGTCCGAGTCTTGGATGCAACAGCGGTGGCCTCCATCTCCGCCCAGTATGTCTTGACACGGGAAAGAGCCATCTGCGCACCCTCTATGCATGCTCACCTTTTCATTGCATTGATATGCGGCACCGCACCAAGGAACTGCGACCAAAAAAGCTTTTCCACTTCGTGATCCTTTTGATCTCGGAAGTGTTCGGCCGCGTCATGCACTTTCGCCGCCAAATCCAGATAACTGTCGCCGCACTCCACAGCGGTCCAACGGAGCATATTTAGGATCCCCGAACTTCATCCGCAGCATAAAGGGCTTTCCAGTCGCGATATCTCCGGCCTGACGTAGCTCCTCCTTCATAGCTCTCATCGCAGAGCGAGCATCCTTGGCCTCGGTAGTGACCTTCTCCAGGTCCGTCCGTACCGCCCGATCTTCTTTCTCAAGAAGCTTGCAACGGTCAGCAGCGCTCTTCATCTTCACGGCCATCTCGGCCATTTCCTTCTTGCTTCAGCAGTGAGCAGCCTGTTCGGCTTTCAGCTCTTCAATTGCCTTTACGGCAGCCGCATCACTTTTCCTGGCTTGCTCCTTGGCTTGGGCGAGTTCCGCCCGAAGGTTCTCCATGGCAGCGGCACCATCTGCATTAAATGCACATGTTGTAAGATACTGGCATCAAGCTCCTCTTACTAGGTGTCTCCGGAGAAATTACATACCTTGTGCATCGTCAAGCTGCTTGTTGACAAGCGCGATGTCGGCATCTGCCACGTCAAGTTGCCGCTTTAGCTCGGCATATTCATCAGTCCGGCTAGCCACCGGACACTTCGCCACCTACATAGGAAGGGCGACATATTATACCTGGGATTATGATCCTCGGCACGCCGTCATTTTTGACAACGCACCGAGTCTCAGGGGCTACTATCTACACAGGGCGCATCTTATATATGCGGAACTGTCAAAAGGTACATCATTTCGCGTACTTCAAAACCTGTCAGTAAACTCCTGACGGCCTCGTGCAATCCGCTCTCCGCGGATGAAATCCTTTCAACCACCGTACCCATCAACGCACGGTGTTCTTCTGAGATAGACGCTCGCCCGAGCAGATCCTTCAGCTCGTCCGATGGCCTTTTTCGAAGGCCGGACGCGGAGGGCTTTGGGGGGCCATACGACTGCCTTCCGGCCCTGCCGTATTCGGACAAACCCTCCGTGACGACACCTAGGGTCGCCCACCTCGCAAGGCGGTATGGCAGGGGGAGGCGTTCCGCTCTCCATCATCTCCGGATGAAGATTCCCTGAAGATGAGCTCTGCCGAGAAGGGCTGAGATCCGAACTACAAGGTAAAATTTCGGTTATCTTCCTCAAAAATAGAACAGGGATGTCTCTCATTTTAAAACTCCCCTATCTACTTATGGCTTGATGGAGGGCCGATCCCCTTGGGGGCACAGTGCAGCCGAGGCGTCCCCCGGCGCAGGACCCTCTGACGAAGATTTCTTCCCCCGCTTTGAGACCATGGTCTCCGGGTCTTCAGAGGCGGTCCTCTTCTTCCCCTGGATAGAGGAATTCTCGATTCCTCCTTTCCTGACAGCCTCCTTTGGGGAGACGGTAGCTTCCTTGTTCCCCCCTTCGCCTTCTTCCAAAGGCGCAACCTCCAGCATCCTGGTTAACACGGGATCCGACGTGGTCTCAGGGAGGGGGGCTGGACACCTGATTAGCTTTGCTTTCGCTATCCACTCCTGTTTAAGGGACATCTCTTTTAAGGGCAATTCTATGATAAATATACTGATAGCATGTCCATGTACATGGCTACTTACTTGAGTATCCGGACGATTGCAGCTTAGACCTGCGTCATCGGTCGAGTCCGGACACATTGCTTGTGATCCGAAGAACAATTTGTACATCTCCATGGGCGTCGCGCCCGTAAAATGTTGGAGGGCTCGTGGTCCCTCCGGATTAAACTCCCACAGGCGGAGGGGCGACGTTTGCAGGGCAGGGTGCGGCGAATCAACATGACCTGCGTCACTACGACCAGATTGATATCTCTTTCTAGGAGATCTCGAATGCGGCCCTGCAACAAGGGCACGTCCTCGGATGGCCCCCAGTCAAACCCTTTATTGATCCATGACGCTAGCTGTGGGGGGGGACCCGAGCGAAAGGTAGGTGGCACCACCCACTTGGTGCCCCTGGGGGCTGTGATATAAAACCACTCTCATTGCCATAAGCTGGACTCCTCTTGAAAAGAGCCCTCGGGCCATGGAGCGCCAACATTCTTGCTTATAACAGCACCTCCGCACTCCGTGTGCTGCCCCTCGACCATCTTCGGCTCTACTTTGAAAGTCTTAAGCCACAATCCGAAGTGAGGAGTAATACGGAGGAAGGCTTCGCACACGACTATGAACGATGAGATGTGGAGGATGGACTCCGGAGCCAAGTCGTGAAATTCCAACCCATAATAAAACATGAGCCCCCTCACGAAGGGGTCCGTCGGGAAGCCTAGCCCCCAAAGGAAGTGAGATGCGAACACCACGCTCTCACCGGGCTTGGGAGTGGGAATAACCTGCCCTTGAGCAGGCAGCCTATGCAAGATTTCACCGGTTAGATACCTGGCATCTCTTAGCTTTAGCACGTCTTCTTCCATAACGGAGGAAGGCATCCACCGACCTTGAAGGTCAGAGCCGGACATCATCGAAGGTCCGAAGCGCCTGAATCTGGAGCTTTGGGTGTTGGAACTCGAGGCGAAGGGCGAACTTTATAAGAGGTTGAATACCAAGAGCCCTCCCCGTGACCGTTTGGGACTCGTTTTTGATCGAGGAGATATACCAACGGACACGACTGGGTTACCCACGTCCGTATTGATGAGAATCCCGTAAATAAAGGGGACACAATCTCTGCTTCGACAAGACGTGCCAAGGAAACCGCCTCGCAAAACGTGCTGAGGTGGGACAATAAAAATGATTCGGATAAAGGCTTGGCCGTGGTGTGATGTCACGATGCGGAATACATCAGCAGATTGGATTTGTGTAAATATTATTCTCTCTACGGTGGTATGTAGAACTTATTTTGCAGAGCCGGACACTATCCTTGTGTTCAAAATCTTCTATGAAGTATTCAGAGGAGGAACCCGCCTTGCAATGCCGAAGACAATCTGCGCGCCGGACTCATCGTCATTGAAGCCTGGTTCAGGGAGCTCTTGAGGGAGTCCTGGATTAGGGGTGTCCGGATGGCGAACTATAACCTTTGGCGGACTCACGGACTATGAAGATACAAGATTGAAGACTTCGTCCGTGTCCGGATGGTACTTTCCTTGGCGTTGAAGGCAAGATTGGCGATACTGATATTTATATCTCCATACATTGTAACCGACTACGTGTAAACCTAGCCCTCTCCGGTGTCTATATAAAACGGAGGGTTTTAGTCCGTGGGGCGAACAACAATCATACCATTGGCTAGCTTCTAGGGTTTAGCCTCTCTGATCTCGTGGTAGATCTACTCTTGTACTACCCATATCATCAATATTAATCAAGCAGGAGTAGGGTTTTACCACCACCGAGAGGGCCCGAACCTGGGTAAAAACATCGTGTCCCTTGTCTCCTGTTACCATCCGCCTAGACGCACAGTTCGGGGGCCTTTAGTCCCGGTTCGAGCCACCAATCGGGACCAAAGGCCTGTGCTTCCCACCCTTTGGGCTGCTGAAATACACCTTTAGTCCTGTTTGGTGCCTCGAACCGGGACGAAAGGGGGGCCTTTAGTCCCGGTTGGTGCCTCAAACCGGGACGAAAGGGGGGCCTTTATTCTCGGTTAGTGCCACCAACCGGGATTAACGGGTGGGGTATATAAGCCCACACTTAAAAAAAATTCATAGTTCATCCGCAGTTTCCACAGATGACGCTGAGCACCTCGACGCCGCCAGGCTTCCCCGACGCCGTCCGCCGCCCCGTCGTCGCTGTGCCCCTACCCCGTCATCGTCGTAGCCCCGAGCCCGCTGTCGGTATCAAAACCGGCGGATCTCGGGTAGGGGGTCCCGAACTGTGTGTCTAAGGTCGATGGTAACAGGAGATAGGGGACACAATGTTTACCTAGGTTCGGGCCCTCTCTATGGAGGTAATACCCTACTTCTTGCTTGATTGATCTTGATGAATATGAGTATTACAAGAGTTGATCTACCACGAGATCGTAATGGCTAAACCCTAGAAGTCTAGCCTGTATGACTATGGTAATGAATCTCCCCTCCAGACTAAGTCCTCTGGTTTGTATAGACACCAGGAGGATATAGGGTTACACAAGGTCGGTTACAGAGAAAGGAATCTACATATCGGTCGCCAAGCTTGCCTTCCACGCCAAGGAGAGTCCTATCCGGACACGGGTGCAGTCTTCGGTCTTTGTATCTTCACAGCCCATCAGTCCGGCCCATGGCTAACAGGCCAGATGCCCGAGGACCCCTTAGTCCAGGACTCCCTTAGTAGCCCCTGAACCTGGCTTCAATAACAAGGTATCCGACGTGTAGATTTGTCTTCGGCATTGCAAGGCGGGTTCTTCCTTCCGAACTCCAAAATTGTCTTCGGACGTATCGACGTGTCCGGACCTGTAACACACACGTCACACACCACCGTGGAGAGAATATAATTTTACACGAGTTCAATCCGCTGACAACTTTTTGTAACACGACATCATATCGTCTGCCGCTCCACGTTTCGAGACGCGGTTGCCATTGGCACGTCTTGTCGAAGCAGAGATCGTGTCCCCTTATTCCGGGATTCTCATCAATATGGGCGTGGGTAACCCAACCATACCATTTACACAGTCCATGGGAATAGGCGAGTTTCGAGGCGAATGGGGAGGCGTTCGATATTCACTGCCTTTATAAGGGGATAAGGATCCCCCCTTCTTCTCCCATGCCTTCTCTCTTCCTATGCCCTTCCAATCTTGAGCTCCAGCGCCCAAGTTCTCATCTTCTTCCCACTCAAGCCAGCACTCAACCATGTCCGGATCCGGAGGCCAAGGCAAGTGGATGGCCTCCTCCGTCAAGGAGAAGGACATTACCGAGCTTGAGCGGCGGGTACTTAGCGAAGGAAATCGCCCACGCCTTCGGCCGAGGACAAGTCATCCCCATGAAGCCCAACGAGAGGGTGGTATTCATCCCTCATTTCTTCCGCGGGCTAGGGTTTCCACTTCACCCTATTGTCCGCGAGCTGATGTACTATTACGGGATAGACTTCTATGATCTATTCCCGAAATCCTTCCTCAACATCTCGGCGTTCATCGTCCAACCCCACTTCGGGTTGTGGCTCAAAGTCTTCAACGTGAAGCCGAAGGTGGTGGATGGCCAGCACGCGGAGTGTGGAGGAGCCATGGTGAGTAAGCTGTCCAATGTCTCCTGGCCGAAAGGCACTTTCGTGGAGACTGTCAAGGAATGGCAGAAACAATGGTTCTACATTACAGAACCCCGCGGCACCAACTGGGCCGCAGCTGCTGAATTCAACCCCGGTTCTCCAATATGGCTCACCTCCTAGGTCGAGAAGAGCCCGAACTAGTGTTCGCCAGATGAGCTGATAGCGCTGCAACCGCACATTTAGAGCATGGTGGACAAGAATGTCAAACTTGTCGATGTAATCTAGGTGATGCTAGTTCGCCGGATTCTCAAGTACCAAAGCCGAAGCCTCCCGCTATGGAAGTTCAACCCGAAGAAGCACCATACCCTGACGAGGCTCTTCGAGACTACTCACAAAGATGCCCGGAGGTTTCTCTTCAAGGGCAACGAGATACCACCAGCCAGGGATTCAAACCGTGGGCATGAATTTAACCACCCCGCCAGCAAGGTAAGTTTTTAATGCGTCCTCTACTTGTTTGTTTCAAGTAGGATATCTGAATTTTTACTGTCATTGCTTCTTCAAGAATGGATGGAGAGGGCGAAGCGGATCTAGTGTCTGGCTCCGCTACCTGAAGAACCACTCATTCCGCATTTAGCGAAGATGCTGGTGCCGGCGCCTCATACAGCGCCGGCGAAGAAGGCTAAGGGGAAGGCAAAGGGGGTCCGGAATGGCCCCCATCGCAAGGGTGCTTCGGATGCGACGTCCGAAGACAAGACCCGCTCCTCCGTTGCCGAAGATGACGACGATGAGGATGAGGAGGAGGAGGAGGACAACCCTCCCCCTGATGAGAGAAGGAAGAAGAGGGCGGCCTCCACGAACCTGGAGGCGAGGACGTCCAAGAAAGGGAAGGGCTCCTTCGCGGATAACTCCGCGTGGGACGTCGACAGCAGTCATGGCGACACCCCCGCACTAAGCCTCCAGCTGCATCATAAGTTCTATGACTCCCGCATACCCATATGTCCAACCTCTCCTCTTCAATGTATTGACATGGTTAATTATGCTATTGCAGTCCGGCCCACGACAGCTCCCAGCGATCCTCATCAAGAGGTTCGTTGGACTCAAAGGAGATGGCCTGCGAGACACCGTCGGCCGCTTACTCTCCCAAGGCCAAAGGAGACGACGAGGTGCTCTCTCAATGGACCTTCCCAGGCCGGGGGGAGCCAATTCCCATGGAGACTCGGGATGAGGGCCGTATTCAATTCGGCCTCAACCGGACTCGATTCCGGAGACCGATACGGCTCCGGGATCCAGCATGCAGCCTCCTTCGAAAGAAGGGGGTGTGCCTATTCCACCGGTGACCCCTGTCCAACCAGGGGCACCAGATAATCTGCTGGAAGCGCTGCGAGGCGCTTCCATTGTGGATGAACACCGTGTTCTTATGGGCATGGTGATTGAAAGGGTTCAGTCTGCCAAGAGCGGACTAACCAAGCTCGCAGCAACAGTTGACAGGTTTTGAGGTAAGCGACGAAAAAAGAGAAAATCCCAATATAGACAGTAGCCCCTGAGACACTGTCCGCTGTCCGAAAAGAAGAAACCGGACAGAGGATCAATCCCTGATGGCAGGAAACTAACTAAACTTGTCTGAAATGAATACGCAGGCGTCGCTGTTGGCCGCAGCCTCACATACTGTTGAAGTCTCCAGACTAAAGCGTAGATCGGAGCAGCCGAGGAGGAGCTCGGTCGGGTGAAGAGGCAGCTCCAAGAAAAACAGGGTATGTGATAACCCGTTTTATATTAAGAAAGTAAAATGATATGCATTGACTAAAGTGTCAAGATATATATTGAAGCGATGACCGAGGTTGAGGCCCTGAAGGAGGCCCTGGCCGAAGCCGAGGGGAAGGCTGTCAAGGAGCAGGCTGACCGTAAGAAGCTCAAGGCCCGGGTCAGCGAGGTTCAACAAGAGCTCCAGGATGCGGTGAGGAAGTGCGAGACCTTGGAGTGCGACGCGTCGGTTCGAGAGACCGAACTCGCCAAGGCTCGTCAGAGTGCGGAGACGGCCCGGAATGAGGCCCAGGGCGCCCTCCAAGAGATCCAGGAGGCCAGGAAGATTGTGGCGGGTAAGTCATTTAGTATGCAAAGCAAGTATATGAGGAAGAAGTATCTCTTACTAACCCGAATTCGGAGTTCTCCAGGAGCCTACGCAGATCTACCGCACAGTGTGTCCGACGCCACAGAGTTCTTTCAAGCCGAGGAAGGGAGCTCCACGGAGAAATTGTTCTGGTCACAGTATCTTGCGCTAGAGCATCCCGTGCCCTTCACCGATCAGCTGAAACAGCTGGTGGAGCTGCATAGGGTGGCCGAACCAGCCTTGAAGGATTTGATAATCCGGCTATGGCCAGCCGAAGCTATGCCCCGTAGCTACTTCGGACTCGTGAAGCGGCTGCTGAATGCTTGTCATCGGCTGAACATCGTGAAGCGATCGGCCTGTATTGAAGGTGCGCGCATGGCCTTCGCCCGGTGCAAGATGTGGTGGGCGAAGATGAACGCCATCGAGCTGGCTAGGGGGCCGCCAGAGGGCAAGGAGCACCGCACACCCAAGCGCTATTTTGCGGATGTCTTAGAGGGGTCTCGCATTGTGGCAACGCGGTGTGGGCAGGACATTATTTTTGAATGAATACATTCGTGTTGCCTTTGCCTTGTATGATGAAACAAAGTCGGTTTGTAATATAATGCTTGTTATGTTTTAATTTTTTTCTCCTGTGTGGTCGTGTTGTATGGAATCTGAGGGTTGGCCAGTCGTCGGCTTCTGCCCCCACGTAGTTAGTACAGAGGTGTTCGGGATGGAATCTAAACAATCTTGATCCAATTATATGGTCCTTGAAGGAGTTGTTTAGCATAGCGAACGAGCAATCAGACTATGCGGCTTAAACGCCCTCACTTAGCCATAGGAGTTTTACAATAAAACATAGGCGCAACCCCTAGTAACAGAACCAGAGTGCAATGAGCGTCAGATCGGGAAGTACCGATCCTTCGCGTAATGCGGGAGAAATCTCCAACGATTTGCAACCTCCAAACAGCTAACCGGCTCTCGCTGTATCATGACAGTCAGTTTTCAGCTTTCTCTACTGAGGTGCTCCTTTGGATAAACCAGGGCACAATCGCAGTAGTTCTCCCTTTACTACCTTAGCCGATATAGTGGAATGTAAGGTAGCAAGCACAGGAGCCGGGCAACCCAACTATTGACCAAAGACATGATTCGGAGCCGATGCATATAATGCTAAATTCGGGGTGCCGAACTATACTGTAAAAGTGTTCGGACTTTTGTTGCCATGTTGCAGGGTGCTATGAAGCCCCTGGCAAGGTGGAACACACCGAGTGTCTGGTGTTATCGATAGAATTACCAGGAAAAAGGCAAAAAGGAAGAAAAAGGAAGAACCCGGTGGTAAGCTAGAGCGGTGGAAATTTGGGCATAAACTGTTTCTATTATAATTTCATTGGTGTGTTAAAGCACGTTCATACAAGTGGTGCAATAAGCAGAAAGGATATTTACTATGCCTTCACCAAGAGAGAGCTGCGTATGGGTCCTGAAAAACAGGTAGAGTGATCGTTTAACGAAACCACCTAGAGAAGTCCCCCATATGTCTGCGGCTCTCCCATGCCGAGCTTGTATAATACCATCCAACAGGGTCAACTGACCGCTCTTATGCTTGCTGTCTTGGTGTGCTTGTCCTTTGAGAGGACCCATGATCAGGCCATCGGATGGGGTCTACGGGATTGAGACCTGAAAGGAAAAAGTGAAAGTGAAAGTATGTGTGTATCTAGTGCCGGTTGAGCCCCACCGTGGATCACAAGCTAGTTGTGCCTCCGTCGATGCCCATGGAATTTCGAGTGCGTAGTTATGTACGCGCGGCGCGAATGCCACCGCTTGATCGGGACTGAGATGGAGGCCGAATTGCTAATCGAGCTCCTGACGAGCCGAGCTGTCCTGCTGCAGGGTAGTTCAGACCCTCTTAACGGTGTTCGTGGGCTTGGCCACCGCATTAGGGTTCTGCTTGAGAAGGCCGCTTTGTACTTCTGCTGCTAAGGCAGCTGTGTGCTCTTTTGTACGGAGGGAGCGTTCCGTATTTCCGTTAACCATGATGACGCTGCATGGACCGGGCATCTTGAGCTTAAGATAAGCATAGTGTGGCACTGCATTGAATCGAGCGAATGCGGTTCGTCCCAGCAGTGCGTGATAGTCACTGCGAAAGGGGACGATGTCGAAGATTAACTCCTCACTTCGGAAATTGTCCGGAGACCCGAAGACAACTTCAAGCATGATTGAGCCCATACAGTTGGCCTCGACACCTGGTATGACTCCTTTGAAGGTAGTCTTTGTGGGCTTGATCTGTGATGGATTGATGCCATTTTTCGCACTGTATCCTGATAAAGCAGGTTGAGGCTGCTACCTCCGTCCATAGGGACGCGCGTCAGGTGAAATCCATCAATGATTGGGTCGAGGACTAGTGCGGCTGAACCGCCATGACGGATACTAGTCGGGTGATCCCGACAATCAAAGGTGATCGGGAATGACGACAATGGATTGAATTTTGGGGCGACTGGCTCTATCGCATAGATGTCCCCTAGTGCATGCTTGCATTCCCTTTTAGGGATATGTGTGGCATATATCATGTTTACTGTTTTGACTTGGGGGGGGGACTTCTTCTGCCCCCTTGTGTTTGGTTGCTGGGGCTCCTCGTTGTCGTCCTCGCTTTGCGATCCCTTTTCCCTGTTCTCGGTGTTTAATTTGCCGGCCTGTTTAAAAACCCTACAATCTCTGTTGGTATGATTAGCTGGTTTGTCTGGGGTGCCATGTATCTGGCACGGACGATCGAGTATGCGGTCTAGGCTGGATGGTCCCTGATTGTTTCTCATGTATAGTTTCTTCCGCTGGCTAGACTTGGAGTCGCTGAATCCGGCGTTGACTGTAGTGTCGTTGGTATTATCACTATTTTGCTTCGGCGTTTGTGTCTGTTACGTCAGAGCTTGCCATTACTGTTCTTACCCTTAGAGGGGCCTACCTCGCTTGCTGTGTTTTTGCTACGAGCCAACTAACTATCCTCACCCGCGCAAAAGCGGGTCATGAGTGCCGTGAGGGCTGCCATGGATTTTGGCTTTTCTTGGCCGAGGTGGCGAGCGAGCCATTCATCGCGAATGCTATGTTTAAAGGCCGCTAGGGCATCGGCATCCGGACAGTCGACGATCTGGTTCTTTTTAGTTAGGAACCTAGTCCAGAACTTCCTGGCTGACTCCCCGGGCTGTTGAACTATGTGACTTAAGGCATCGACATCTGGTGGCCGAACATATGTACCTTGGAAGTTGTCGAGGAAAGCTTCTTCCAGGTCCTCCTAGCTGCCAATAGAATTCTCGAGCAGACTGTTTAGCTAGTGCCGGGCTGGTCCTTTGAGTTTTAGTAGGAGGTATTTGATGGCGTGAAGATCATCCCTGCGGGCCATGTGGATGTGGAGATTAAAATCCTCGATCCATACCGCGGGATCGGTTGTTCCATCATATGATTCGATGTTTATGGGTTTAAACTCTTCTGGGAATTCGTGGTCCATTACTTCGTCAGTGAAGCAAAGAGGGTGTGCGGCGCCTCTATACCGGGCCACATCGCGACGTAGCTCTGATGGAGCCCGTCTGATTTCGGCCCGGGCGTGACTAGGTCTGTCACACCCGAATAGATAGCCGTCCTCGCGCGTCAAGGCATGTCCTCGCGATCCGTAGATCGATCTTGTATGTTCTGCTCTACTGTCCAAGTCTTGACGGAGGTCATATGTATAGCCCCGGCCTGTCTTATCCCTGCCTTTACGGCGGGGTGGGACAGTCTGGTTTTCGGCTTGGGTTGCCGTTTTATCCCGACCGCGCGGTGGCCGATCAACGCATTGTGTGATGCTGGTGCAAGGTCTGGCGCCTCGTCGTCGAACTGAGGTAGTAATCTGCGCTTTGGGTAACTTTTGGCTGGGCCTTTAAGGCCGTATTCCTCGGCTGCCAGGACATCGGTCCATCTGTCATTGAGCAGGTCTTGATCAGCTTGAAGCTGCTGCAGCTTCTTTTTCAGGCTCCTCGCAGTGGCTATTAGCTGAAGCTTAAAGAGCTCCTGCTCCAGAGGCTCCTCAGGCACGATGAAGTCTTCGTTGCCGAGGCTCACCTCCTCCTCGGAAGGCGGACGGTAAATACCGTCCTCCGAGTCTTCTTCTATGGCCTGTTCGTCGGGGCTGACATGCCCTGATTCCTGATTGTCTTGTTTGGCAGTTTGTTCATCGGGTTCTTCGTGTCTCGGCACCATTGAGTGTTGTTGTCTCTGTGCGGTGTTGCCGTCTCTCTGCGGCGGGATTTACAATGGCGCGCCGACGCCGGTGCTTTGGTTGTGTTTTAGGAGGGTCCTCCTTTGCTGGGTTTTCCTTGTCATCGCCTCTATTATTTTTCGGCGTATCTACCATGTATACGTCATATGAGGAAGTGGCCATCCATCGTCCAGTGAACGGCGGATTTTGGGCCTCCTCGTCTCCGGCATCGTCGTCCATACCGTCGATGTCTTCGAATTCATAGTCAAGCATGTCGGAGTCTTCGGCAGTGGCTATGAAGTGGGTGGTGGGTGGGAAGCGAAATTCTCCCCCATCATCAACCCCTAGTTCGAACCGAACATAGTTCGGCTGAGAGTCCCCGCCAAGGACATGCTCTTTAATGAGTTTCTAGAAGATGTCTGCAGCGCTGAACTCAAGATCGATAAACGATCAAGTTCGGCATCCATGAGCTCATATGGTTCGGAACTTACACCCAGAGACGAGTCCGAAGTTCCGGTGACACAAATATTGTGTGGGGTTGAGTCCATGTGCGGCTACAAATCCGGGGAATTTGTGGCCTCCGTGGTGGGGTTGAGCCTCCCATCCCTGGATGGCACAGTATGCTCCGGATCTAGGGCCAGAGCAGTTACAGGAGCTATCTCCTGGATGCGGTCTGACGACGGATTTAGGTCATGTTCATCAAGGTGACCAGGAGTGATCGCCGCGGTCTAGAATCCAACAAAGATCAAGTCTCCACGGACGTCCGCGACGTAGTTCAAGCTCCCGAATCTGACCTGATGGCCAGGGGCGTAGCTGTCGATTTGCTCCAGACGGCCAAGCGAGTTGGCCCGCAGTGCGAAGCCGCCGAATACGAAGATCTTCCCGGGGAGAAAGGTTTCTCCTTGGACATCATTTTCGTTGACGATTGAAGGGGCCATCAAACCTTTTGGGGGCGGCAGAGTGGAACTCTCAATGAAAGCACCAATGTCGGTGTTAAAACCGGCGGATCTCGGGTAGGGGGTCCCGAACTGTGCATCTAAGGTCGATGGTAACAGGAGACAGGGGACACAATGTTTACCCAGGTTCAGGCCCTCTCTATGGAGGTAATACCCTACTTCCTGCTTGATTGATCTTGATGAATATGAGTATTACAAGAGTTGATCTACCATGAGATCGTAATGGCTAAACCCTAGAAGTCTAGCCTGTATGACTATGGTAATGAATCTCCCCTCCGGACTAAGTCCTCTGGTTTATATAGACACCAGGAGGATCTAGAGTTACACAAGGTCGGTTACAAAGAAAGGAATCTACATATTCGGTCGCCAAGCTTGCCTTCCATGCCAAGGAGAGTCCTATCCGGACACGGGTGCAGTCTTCTGTAAGTATTGCTTCTGTAATTAAGTCTCTATCTCAGCTCGTTCATTGCATGTATATATAATTATCCTCACTATATTATGTACACTGAAGATCGTCGAATGCAAAAGAGGACAAATATATGACATTGGGTTCATTACCCCAAATACTGTAAATGAATGGATGGTAGAAAACAGAGCCAAAGATACCGAGGAAAACTTGCTAAAAGCGTTCTTTCGACATCAAAACAAAAGGGAAATACTCTTTCCTTACAACTTCAATTGAGTGTTACGATCTTGTGCATATTCGGTTTCGCTTACTCGAGGTTAAGTACTATAATTGATGAGTTATGCGTGCGCAAGTGCCACTTTATTGTGCTATCCATTAAGCTTGACGGGGGAGTAGTAACTGTCTTAGACTCAAGACGTAAAGATCCCAAGGATTATGCGGACATGACTGCAATGCTCCATATTGGCAACTTTTGTTCATTTCCTGATATCAAGTAATCATTTTCTTTGCCCGCCAGGGTTTGGAAACATTTGACCGGTTCCGCGCGTCTCTCATTGATTCTAGTTTCATCAATACCATTATCATGCTTGATTATCAGTTTGATTGAACTCTATTCTCGTAAACTGCTTGTGAAAGGAAGGCGGTAATAATTTATGTGGATACTGCATTTGCGAGTTCATTCGCCACTCGGCCTCTGAGCGGGGCTACTCTAACAAACAATATGAAGTACGTAAACAACATTCACAATTTTATATTTTACCATCAATTGTGTTTAGTTTCATTCATTCATATATATATATATATATATATATATATATATATATATATATATATATATCCCCTTCTTTAAATTAGATCTGGCAGATGCGGGATGAACTCCTACCACATGATCGCATATGAGTAATTCAAGAGGAATTGGCGTGATTCCTTCTTGACCACGTCATAAATGAAAAGGGAGAATACCACACGCAAATTCAATGGGAGTTTGCCGCTTGATGATGTCAGGGATGTTATATTGTATATATGTAGTAGTGTCGGATAGATATACGAAAACTTGTTGTTTGACCAAACTCGGAGAAAGAGAGGTTACTTCTCTCTATATATGTTCATGATGATCTTGTGTAATTAATGGTTTCCTTCATTTGCTTACTAGCTAGCGTCGAGTTCTCTCTATATGTACTAGACCATGATGGCGCGCGTTGCCACGCCCGTTCATTTTTTATGATAGTTGCTTGTTCATGGAAGCAAGACATAAGGCTAACAAGTTGTTTAATGTAGCACACATCTTACATATAATTAATCTACAAGAAGTTAAACAAACCTAGTAGCTAAAATGTGCAAGAAACCATGCAATATTTTGCAGGTGAAGCATAACTGAAATGGGATGAAGAAACACCTCTCCATGGATTAAAACTTATATTATCTTTCTTGCATGGTTCCTTCTACACTATGTCCACAGATGAATGATTCACCCTCATTAGAAAATTAAAGAAATAAAAACATACATATAATGTCATTATATACATGTAGTAGGGTCGAAAGCTTATGAAGAACCTAAGATTTATAAATTTCTCATAAGTGAGAGGCAGAAAATTTGCTTAAAATAAGTTCAGAACTAATATTCTATAGTACAGCTCCATCAACAAACATGTGGTTCAATATGGCCTCAAGAAATAAGATTTAGCCTAGCCTTGTTGAAGATATTTATCGTCAAACAAAAAGTAAGGTTACTGAATCATTAGTCCAATTTACGATTAACATATTTACTGCAATTCCTGGGCATCATCTATAGCAGCTCGACATTTCTTAACTACTCACGGTAGAAACAAACTATACATGGACTATCCCTAAAAAACTATACATAGACTACTAGGGGGCACCATTAACCAAATATGGAAATTTTACAAATTAACTAATCATCTCCCAGAGAATACGTGAGCTCCACCATAACTCAGCGGTCTCAATCTGTTCTAAGTTCTAACCCTCCTGGCCTGTAGTTAAATTAATTATTAAGTATCAACTTAACTACGTTCTTTGCATCCCAAGAAGATAAGTCCGTGAGAGGATTTGTAACTATTTGTAATACCTCATTAGTCTAACATGTGTAGAAACAAAAGAGAAAAATTGAGGGAAACTAAACAATACTAACACCGAAGCAAGTTGTTAACAAATCACAAATATAAGAAAGTTTGAGAGAGAGAGAGAGAGAGACTGAGAGAGAGATTGTGAGATCCGGATTGAGATCTTAGGAAAAGATGGGTGGAGTTTGAGAAGCGGAAAAGAATACCTAGCATAAACTCAGTCTGATGCCTATATTATTTTTCTCAGCTTCCTTGCCGCTGATCTCCTATCTTCCATCAACAACATGACATGGCATCCCATGCTACAATGAGCAGGTGCAGGCGGAAACCTACGCATCGTCGTGGGTGTGAGAGATGAGGCGTCGCAGCGAGGGATGACGGAAGAGGAGGCATCTTTGATAGGAGAAGAACAGGGGAGACAGAGAGCGCAATGGCATGGGCTGATTTTGCGTACGTAGCTTGTGTGGCCCTACTTGGCCCGATTCATAAGAAATCGCCAAGGTAGTTGATACGTCTCCGTCGTATCTACTTTTCCAAACACTTTTGCCCTTGTTTTGGACTCTAACTTGCATGATTTGAATGGAACTAACCCGGACTGACGCTGTTTTCAGCAGACTTTCCATGGTGTTATTTATGTGCAGAAACAGAAGTTCTCGGAATGACCTGAAACTCCACGGAACGTCTATTTGGAAATAATAAAAAATCTTTGCAAAAGATGAAGACCATGGGGCCCACACCCTGTCCGCGAGGGTGGAGGGCGGGCGCTCCCCCCTAGGGCGCGCCCCTACCTCGTGGGCCCCCTGGAGCTCCTCCGACCTCAACTCCAACACTATATATTTGCTTTCGGGGAGAAAAAATCAGAGAGAAGAAATCATCGCATTTTACGATACGGAGCCGCCGCCAAGCCCAAAAAACTCTCGGGAGGGCTGATTTGGAGTCCGCTCGGGGCTCCGGAGAGGGGGATTCGTCGCCATCGTCATCATCAACCATCCTCCATCACCAATTTGATGATGCTCACCGCCGTGCGTGAGTAATTCCATCGTAGGCTTGCTGGACGGTGATGGGTTGGATGAGATCTATCATGTAATCAAGTTAGTTTTGTTAGGGTTTGATCCCTAGTATCCACTATGTTCTGAGATTGATGTTGCTATGACTTTGCTATGCTTAATTCTTGTCACTAGGGCCCAAGTGCCATGATTTCAGATCTGAACCTGTTATGTTTTCATGAATATATGTGAGTTCTTGATCCTATCTTGCAAGTCTATAGTCACCTACTATGTGTTATGATCCGGCAACCCCGAAGTGACAATAATCAGGACCACTCCGGTGATGACCATAATTTGAGGAGTTCATGTACTCACTATGTGCTAATGCTTTGTTCCGGTTCTCTATTAAAAGGAGGCCTTAATATCCCTTAGTTCCCATTAGGACCCCGCTGCCACGGGAGGGTAGGACAAAAGATGTCATGCAAGTTCTTTTCCATAAGCACGTATGACTATATTCGGAATACATGCCTACATTACATTGATGAATTGGAGCTAGTTCTGTGTCACCCTATGTTATGATTGTTACATGATGAACCGCATCCGACATAATTCTCCATCACCGATCCAATGCCTACGAGATTTTCACATATTGTTCTTCGCTTACTTACTTTTCTGTTGCTACAGTTACAATCACTACAAAACACCAAAAATATTACTTTTGCTACTGTTACCTTTGTTACCGTTACCACTACTATCATATTACTTTGCTACTAAATACTTTGCTGCAGATATTAAGTTATCCAGGTGTGGTTGAATTGGCAACTCAACTGCTAATACTTGAGAATATTCTTTGGCTCCCCTTGTGCGAATCAATAAATTTGGGTTGAATACTCTACCCTCGAAAACTGTTGCGATCCCCTATAATTGTGGGTAATCAAGACTATTTTAAAGGCGCCGTTGCCGGGGAGCATAGCTCTATTCTTTGAGTCACTTGGGATTTATATCTGCTGGTCACTATGAAGAACTTGAAAGACGCTAAGACAACAATTTATCCCTCAACTACGAGGGGAGGTAAGGAACTTCCATCTAGCTCTGCACTTGATTCACCTTACATTTTTGAGTAAGCTTGCGACACCTAAACCTGCTTACCTTTATTCTTTATGATATGTCGCATGTTATTGATGATGCCACTTCGCTATGCATGATACTTATGATGAGACTACTTCTATGCTTGATACTACTGTGCCACTTAGTGAATTTCTTGATGAACAAATTGCTAGGGCTAGAGAGAAAGAAATTATTGAAACTGATTATATTGATGAAAGTGATGATGAAGATTTGCCTGTTATTCCTGAGGGTTATGTTTTTGATAAAGAAGCTTCTTTAGTTATTTTAGCTTGCAAAGATAGATATGATCTCAAGAGGTTATTAGCTAAATGGAATCAGCAATCTCTTATTGATAGAATGAAACCTGACCTTGCTTTTGCTACTTCACCTATCTGTGTTACCGATAAGGATTATGAATTCTCTGCTGATCCTGATATAATTACTTTGGTTGAATCTGATCCTTTTCATGGTTATGAATCTGAAACTGTTGTGGCACATCTTACTAAATTAAATGATATAGCCACCTGTTCACTAATGATGAGAAATCTCGCTACCTTTATATCCTTAAAATATTTCCGTTCTCATTAAAGGGAGATGCTAAGATATGGTTTAATTCTCTTGATCCTGGTTGTGTGCGTAGTCCCCAGGATATGATTTATTACTTCTCTGCTAAATATTTCCCTGCTCATAAGAAACAAGCTGCTCTGAGGGAAATATTACAATTTTGTGCAAATTGAAAAAGAGAGTCTCCCACAAGCTTGGGGGGGGGGGGCTTCTCAAGTTACTTAATGCTTTGCCTTATCATCCTCTTAAGAAAAATGAAATACTTGATATCTTTTATAATGGACTAACCGATGCTTCCAGAAATTACCTGGATAATTGTGCTGGATTACATTTTAGGGGAAAGAACACGGATGAAGCTGAAATTCTATTGAATAATATGTTGACAAATGAAAATAATTGGACACTTCCTGAGCCAGCTCCTGAGCCTATTCCTAAACCAACTCCGAAGAAGAGAGGTGTTCTATTTCTCAATCCAGAAGATATGCAAGAGGCAAAGAAATCTATGAAAGAAAAGGGTATTAAAGCTGAAGATGTTAAGAATTTACCTCCTATTGAAGAAATACATGGTCTTAATTTACCGCTTGTTGAAGAAACATATGATCTTAATCCTTTACCTACTGAAGAACCTCATGGTCTTGTTAACCCGACACAGGTAGTAAAGGTAAATTCTCTCTATAGATATGATAAAGCTGAAATCCCTCCTACTAAAATTGCTAGCCAATGCTTGGATGAGTTTGATAACTTTATGGTTAAGCAAGAAGATTTCAATGCTTATTTTGGTAGACAATTAAAACAAAATGCTTATATGATTGAACACTTGGGTGATTATATGGCTGATGTTAGAGGTGAACTTAAACTTATTAGTAAACATGCTTCTATGGTTACCACTCGAGTAGAACAAGTACTTAAAGCTCAAAATTATTTTCTCAATGATATGAATAGTAAGAAAAATGATTATGCTGTCAGAGTGGCTACTAGAACTGGTAGAATGACTCAGGAACCTTTGTATCCTGAAGGCCACCCTAAGAGAATTGAGCAAGATTCTCAGAGAAATAATATTGATGCACCTAGTCCTTCTAAAAAGAAGAAAAAGAAAAATGATAGGACTTTGCATGCTTCTAGTGAACCTATTGCTGAAACACATGAGAATCCAAACGATATTTCTATTTACGATCTTTGAAACACAATCGGTAATGAACATGAACCTAGTGAAAATGCCAATGATGATGCTCAACCTAGTAATCATAATGATGTAGAAATTGAACCTGCTGTTGATCTTGATAACCCACAATCAAAGAATCAACATTATGATAAGAGAGACTTTGTTGCTAGGAAACATGGTAAAGAAAGGGAACCTTGGGTTCAGAAACCCATGCCTTTTCCTCCCAAACCATCCAAGAAAAGGATGATGAGGATTTTGAGCGCTTTCTTTGAAATGATTAGACCTATCTTTTCGCGTATGCGATTAACTGATATGCTCAAAATGAATCCTTATGCTAAGTATATGAAAGATATTGTTACAAATAAGAGAAAGATACTGGAAGCTGAAATTTCCATCATACTTGCTAATTATACTTTTAAGGGTGGAATACCAAAGAAACTTCGAGATCCAGGAGTACCAACTATACCATGCTCCATTAAAAGAAACTATGTTAAAACTGCTTTATGTGATCTTGGAGCCGGTGTTAGTGTTATGCCTCTCTCTTTATATCGTAGACTTGATTTGAATATGTTGACACCTACTGAAATATCTTTGCAAATGGCTGATAAATCAACTGCTATACCTGTCGGTATTTGTGAGGATGTGCCTGTTGTGGTTGCAAACGTTACTATTTTAACGAACTTTGTTATTCTTGATATTCCCGAGGACGATAGTATGTCTATTATTCTTGGAAGACCTTTTTTGAATACTGCAGGGGCTGTTGTTGATTGCAACAAAGGCAATGCCACTTTTGATGTTAATGGTAATGAGCATACGGTACACTTTCTGAGGAAACAACCTCAAGTTCATAGTATCAACTCTATTGGAAAAATTCCATCGATTATATTTGGAGGTTTTGAATTTCCTCTTCCTACTGTCAAGAAGAAATATGATATTCTTATTATTGGGGATGTGCATATCCCCATTGAGGTAACATAGTGTCACTCGAAATTTCTCCGGTTCCATGTTATTCGGAATGAGTTTGTTAACAAAACTTGATCAACCTTGTTAGTGGATTCCTTTTGATGAGCATCAGATGGATGAAACTAGAAGGCACAATCTTCTGTACTTTCCTTCTACTTTACATTATTTAGTTGAAATAAAGTAAAAATAGTATTTTTACATGCATTTCGATCTATCCGTGCAATATAAAAATACCCCGAAAATAAAAGTTCTCCAAATGCCCTGAAAATGGAATATGATTTTTTTTCTAGAATATTTGAGGATATCTGGCACTGAGAGCACATCAGGAGGGGCAAGCACCTGGCCACGAGGGTGGAGGGTGCGCCCTACCCCCCAGGGCGCGCCCCCTGCCTCGTGTGCCCACGGTGGCCCTCCTCCACTCATTCCTGCACCCATACACTCCTTCCTCCCACAAACACCAATATCCAGCTCAAGCAGGAGTTCTAGCTCATTTTGCTGCGATTTTTGATCTCCTTGCTCAAAGCACCTCTCACAAAACTGCTTGGGGAGATTGTTCCTTGGTATGTGACTCCTCCATTGGTCCAATTAGTTTTTTTTCTAGTGCTTTATTCATTGCGAAGTTGTGCTACCTAGGTGACCGTGTTCTTGAGCTTGCATGTCAAATTTATATGGTTCCAAGTAGTTCTAATGCATGATATAGGCTCTAGGCACTTGTAGGAGTAGTTGCTATCAATTTCATTGAGTTTGGTTTACTTTTGTTTGAAGTTACTAAAAATTTCAGAAATTTTCAGAGGAAGAAATATGCTTAGGAAAATGTTCCAAGGTGGTTCTTCAAGGAAGCAAGGACCCAGGCTTGCAATGCGTGATCTTGACGAGGAGCCACCAAGGGGCGCTCAGTCTTGACCTGTGAATGGCCTTTAGAAAACTCTATGGATCGAGCGGGAATAAAGGAAGAATTTAACGCATATTTGTGTAACGCTGATCTTGTGAGCCTCGAGGCAGAGAAGTGCCGCCAATACCACTATCTCACTAGTTAATTTGTGAGGAGGCAAAAGGAAGATATGTTATTACCAGAGAGGAGGCAGATGAGTACGAGAGGAGGACGGAGGCAGCTCGCCGCCACGCTGCAGCTCAGGAGGCAATAACTGCCGCAGCTCAGTACGATCCCGGTTACAACTATGGATATCCGCCAGGCCATCTGTGGCAATGAACCAACTTAGGCCAAAAGCCTAAGCTTGGGGGAGTACGTATCTCTCACCGACATTACATTTATGTTCACACACTCATTGCTAGACGTCGGTGCTCATGCTCTTTCACTGTAATATCCATGCTAGTTTATTTTATTTTTCTTGCTTTCTTCTTGTGTGTTTGTTAAACCTTAAGAAAAAAAAATAGTGTAGCTTTTAGTTATTTTATCTTTCTTGTTGTAGTAGTAGTAATTAAAAAGAAAACCCAAAATGATTTCCCGTTCTTCTTTTGCTTGTTGGGAGCTTTCCCGTGTAAATAGTTTTTATTTCTTTTCTTTTCTTTGGGGGTCGATAGGAGAAGACCATGATTAAATTGTTGAAGTGGCTCTTATATGCATTATTCTTGACTTAACCAAGAGCCCATATTTCCTTGTCTTCTCCTGTTTATTGAATGCTCGCAGATTCCAGCTTAGTCCAATGCACGTGCACTCTTATTATTATTCACATCGTTCGGTCGTGCAAGTGAAAGGCAATTATGACGATATATGATGGACTGACTGAGATGAGAAAAGCCGGTATGAACTCGACCTCTCTTGTTTTTGTAAATATGATGAGTTCATCGTTCCTGATTCAGCTTATTATGAATAAACATGTTTGCAATGACGATTAGAGATCATAGTTTCTCGTGCCATGCTTGATTAGCTATGAGTTATAATGGTTTACCTTGTGTGCCGACATGCTATTAAAATGGTTGTGATGTGGTATGATGGGGTGGTATCCTCCTTTGAATGATTTAAGTGACTTGACTTGGCACATGTTCACACATGTAGTTGGAACAAATCAACATAGCCTTCACAATATTTATGTTCATGGTGGATTATATCCTACTCATGCTTGCACTCAATGTTTATTAATTTTAATGCATGTTCATATTTGTTGTCGCTCTCTAGTTGGTCGCTTCCCAGTCTTATGCTAGCCTTCACTTGTACTAAGCGGGAATACTGCTTGTGCATCCAATTCCTTAAACCCCAAATCTATTCCATATGAGTCCACCATACCTTCCTATATGCGGTATCTACCTGCTGTTCCAAGTAAATTTGTATGTGCCAAACTCTAAACCTTAAAATAAACATTCTGTTTTGTATGCTCGAATAGCTCATCTATCAACTAGGGCTGCCCTTATCTTCCATGTTAGGCGGGTTATTCTCAAGAGGAGTGGACTCCGCTCCTCATTCACGATAAAATGGCTGGTCACCGGGATGCCCAGTCCCATGCTTTATGAAAACTAAATCAAAATAATTGCAAACAAAACTCCCCCGGGACTGTTGCTAGTTGGAGACACTCGTTGTTTCGAGCAAGTCATGGATTGATGCTTGTTGGTGGAGGGGGAGTATAAAATTTACCATTCTGTTTGGTAACCGCCTATAATGTGTGTAGCATGGAAGATATCACCATCTCTTGGTTGTTATGTTGACAATGAAAGTATGCCGCTCAAAATATTATTTATCTCTATTTCAAAATCGAGCTCTCGCACCTCTACAAATCCCTGCTTCCCTCTGCGAAGGGCCTATCTATCTACTTTTATGTTGAGTCATCACCCTCTTATTAAAAAGCACTAATTTGGAGAGCATAGCTGTCATTTGCATTCATTACTATTAATTTATATTGGGTATGACTATGATTGGATCTCTTTTACCATGAATTACAATGTCTAGTCAGTCCTTGATCTTTAAAGGTGCTCTGCATTTATGTTTTGCGGTCTCAGAAAGGGCTAGCGAGATACCAACTTGTTATATCATATCATGATTGTTTTGAGAAAGTGTTGTCATCCGAGATTTATTATTATCGCTCGCTAGTTGATTATGTCGTTGATATGAGTAAACATGAGACCTAAGAGTTATTGCAAATGTGGTTAGTCATAATATTTGCTGAAAACTTGAATGTTGGCTTTACATATTTACAACAACAAGAGCAAACAGAGTTTGTAAAAGTTTTTCTTTATCACTTTCAGTTTGTCAACTGAATTGCTTGAGGACAAGCAAAGGTTTAAGCTTGGGGAGTTGATACGTCTCTGTCGTATCTACTTTTCCAAACACTTTTGCCCTTGTTTTGGACTCTAACTTGCATGATTTGAATGGAACTAACCCGGATCGACGCTGTTTTCGCAGACTTTCCATGGTGTTATTTATGTGCGAAACAAAAGTTCTCGGAATGACCTGAAACTCCACGGAACGTCTATTTGGAAATAATAAAAATCCTTGCAAAAGATGAAGACCAGGGGCCCACACCACGCCACGAGGGTGGAGGTGCGCCCTCCCCTAGGCGCGCCCCTACCTCGTGGGCCCCCTGGAGCTCCTCTGACCTCAACTCTAACTCTATATATTTGCTTTCGGGGAGAAAAAAACCAGAGAGAAGAAATCATCGCGTTTTACGATACGGAGCCGCCGCCAAGCCCTAAAACCTCTCGGGAGGGCTGATCTGGAGTCCGTTCGGGGCTCCGGAGAGGGGGATTCGTCACCATCGTCATCATCAACCATCCTCCATCACCAATTTCATGATGCTCACCGCCGTGCGTGAGTAATTCCATCGTAGGCTTGCTGGACGGTGATGGGTTGGATGAGATCTATCATGTAATCGAGTTAGTTTTGTTAGGATTTGATCCCTAGTATCCACTAGTTCTGAGATTGATGTTGGTATGACTTTGCTATGCTTAGTGCTTGTCACTAGGGCCCGAGTGCCATGATTTCAGATCTGAACCTAATATGTTTTCATGAATATATGTGAGTTCTTGATCCTATCTTGCAAGTCTATAGTCACCTACTATGTGTTATGATCCGGCAACCCCGAAGTGACAATAATCGGGACCACTCCCGGTGATGACCATAGTTTGAGGAGTTCATGTATTCATTATGTGCTAATGTTTTGTTTTGGTTCTCTATTAAAAGGAGGCCTTAATATCCTTTAGTTTCCATTAGGACCCCGCTGCCACGGGAGGGTAGGACAAAACACGTCATGCAAGTTCTTTTCCATAAGCACGTATGACTATATTCGGAATACATGCCTACATTACATTGATTAATTGGAGCTAGTTCTGTGTCACCCTATGTTATGTTTTTTACATGATGAACCGCATCCGGCATAATTCTCCATCACCGATCCAATGCCTACGAGCTTTTCACATATTGTTCTTCTCTTACTTAATTTTCCGTTGCTACTATTACAATCACTACAAAACACCAAAAATATTACTTTTGCTACTGTTACCTTTGTTACCGTTACGACTACTATCATATTACTTTGCTATTAAATACTTTGCTGCAGATATTAAGTTATCCAGGTGTGGTTGAATTGACAACTCAACTGCTAATACTTGAGAATATTCTTTGGCTCCCCTTGTGTCGAATCAATAAATTTGGGTTGAATACTCTACCCTCGAAAACTATTGCGATCCCCTATACTTGTGGGTTAACAGTGGTTCTGCGGAGCAGCGGCCCGTTTTACGTTTGATAGCTTGTTCGGACGGTAAAAGAGGCCCGGCAGGATGCTGTGGGATGATGGAGAGATCTGGTCCATTCGGGAGCGTGATCGGATGGCTGTTAGCGTCAAAACGCTGAGGTGTGGCCTAGGTAGCTCAGTCATACTGTTTCTTAATAGTAGCTAGCATCGACCAAACACGGAGAAAGAGAGGTCACTTCTCTCTATTAGCTAGCTAACACAATATGAAACCCCTAACCCTTCAAAACCCCAAACCCCCCTCCCCCTTTAAAAAAAACCCTAGCGCCTGCAAGCTGCTGACGCGTGGCTGCCTTTTAGTCCCGGTTGGTGTTACCAACCGGGACTAAAGGTCCTTCTGCCTGGGCACCCCACAGCGGCCACGTGGAGCCCCTTTAGTCCCGGTTCGTAAGCCAACCGGGACTAAAAGGTTGAGGATTAGTCCCGACCGTTTTGTCCCGGTTCTGGAACCGGGACTAAAGGCCCTCTTGAACCGGGACTAGTACCCTGTTTTCCATTAGTGCCGCCACGTCCAGGCCAGCCACCATCGTCGGAGGCCAGAAAAAACATGGATGAGAAACTCACCTGGAGTTGAAGGAACCCCTTGCATAGTGGCATCAGTGATCTGCAGCAGCTACCGGCTTCGAAGAGCTGAATCTAGCCCCAAACAGGTAAGGTGGTTAACAGGCAGAGGTAATTCTATCCCATCCCCATCCCCGTCTTACGTGATGGGTAAGGTATTTGACCCATCAGCTTCCCCATGGGCATTAAAGCTGGCACATCCCCGTCCCCTAGTAGAGTAATTACCCACGGGTACGCAGGTAACAGTTAACCATCACTGGTACGCGTCGGTGCTATACACACGTTTTTTAACCCATTTCCACGACGGCATTTGGAACCGTCGCCAAGTGAGTGTGGGCGATAGGGGGGGGGTCCTTCCCACACAATCTAGAAACAGTCGGGGATATGGAGCCATGATCCAGAGGCCTTGCAAAATGTAATCGTGTGCGATGCAACACACACTAAATTCTTCCGCACATGTGGGATCGGTGATTAAACGTATCTAATGACACAGTGAAAGCAAACGGTGTGTGGTAATGAACCATTTGGGAAACAATATGTATGGCACACGGGCTAACATATGAACTGTGTGTGATATGTGCCTCATAGCACACGAGTTTTCTGCGGAACCCGTCTGCCATGCAAGACTCCATCGCACACGTTTCCCAACAATTACCGTGTGTGATAATGTTCTATCACAAATGGTTCAGGAGCCCCTTCGCACACATACAAGTGTTGCAAACCATTTGTGATTTGTTGTGTATCACCCACGGTTGCGGCAAGAGTGGCATGTGCTTTTCGTTTGGGATCGCACACGTTTCCTGAAAAAATTACGACTGGGATTGTATTTTACATTGGGCATGGTTTACTCCGAGCTCTGATGTGCGATACCGTGATATCACAAATGGTTCCGGAGACCCTACGCACACGTAGTAGCGCTGCAAATCGTCTGCGATCTTCTATGTATCACCGATGGTTCCGCTATGATTGACGTATGCTATCCGATGTGGATCGCACACACTCATTTAGTAGAACCGTGTGTAGAGCAATTGCCAGGTTAAAACAAAAATAGCCCATTTTGAATCGGCATGCAAATAGAAAATTCGCCACAATATTCAATTGAACATATAGTGTCCACACGAAAAACATTCATCAGATTTCGCAACAATTGCAATTGAACATATGGTAGCTAAATTCCAATGATTTTTCCACACATATATGCATCACATAATTAATCATAGTGTAAGAAATACGAAGACCTCATGAGATGGAAAACAATGGATCCATGCGTATATGTTTAGCGGCTAACTCTTACTCAATGTTTCAGGAGAACGCATGCTGAAATCTTCATTATCACCAGTTGGATTAATGTAGTGATTCAGGAGGAAGTCGCTGATAAATCTCTGAACCATCAGCAATTCACCAGCCGGGAGCGATTCAGGGGTCCTCGGTTCTAAGATGAGCTGCATTATTTTTAAGATCATAATGTGCCATATGAGTGGAGTAGAAGATATTAATTAAGATAGACTTACTGGTACTAATTCACGAGGATCGTCACAACTATCAGTAGATTTGCAGATGGAGATCATGTGTCTACAAACATAGTATCCAAAAAGATTGGTCCCTGCTTGTTGCTGAGGACACTGCATTTTTCTGTACATAATTAGTCATGTATTTCTCCTGTTAGGAACAACCTAACCGGTGTTAGATGTATTATTTTTTCTTTGGAAAAAAATAGGAAGAGGTTTATGAAGGAAATATGCCCTAGAGGCAATAATAAAGTTATTATTTATTTCCTTATTTCATGATAAATGTTTATTATTCATGCTAGAATTGTATTAACCGGAAACTTAGTACATGTGTGGATACATAGACAAGCAGTGTCACTAGTATGCCTCTACTTGACTAGCTCGTTGAATCAAAGATGGTTAAGTTTCCTAGCTATAGACATGAGTTGTCATTTGATTAACGGGATCACATCATTAGAGAATGATGTGATTGACTTGACCCATTCCGTTAGCTTAGCACCCCGATCGTTTAGTATGTTGCTATTGCTTTCTTCATGACTTATACATGTTCCTATGACTATGAGATTATGCAACTCCCGAATACCGAAGGAACACTTTGTGTGCTACCAAATATCACAACGTAACTGGGTGATTATAAAGGTGCTCTATAGGTGTCTCCGATGGTACTTGTTGAGTTGGCATAGATCGAGATTAGGATTTGTCACTCTGATTGTCGGAGAGGTATCTCTGGGCCCTCTCAGTAATGCACATCACTATAAGCCTTGCAAGCAATGTGACTAATGAGTTAGTTGTGGGATGATGCATTACGGAACTAGTAAAGAGACTTGCCGATAACGAGATTGAACTAAGTATTGAGATACCGACGATCGAATCTCGGGCAAGTAACATATCGATAACAAAGGGAACAACGTATGTTGTTATGAGGTTTGACCGATAAAGATCTTCGTAGAATATGTAGGAACCAATATGAGCATCTAGGTTCCTCTATTGGTTATTGGCCGGAAGTGAGTCTCGGTCATGTCTACATAGTTCTCGAACCCGTAGGATCCGCATGCTTAATGTTCGGTGACGATCAGTATTATGAGTTTATGTGTTTTGATGAACCGAAGGTTGATTGGAGTCCCGGATGTGATCACGGGCATGACAAGGAGTCTCAAAATGGTCGAGACATAAAGATCGATATATTGGAATCCTATGTTTGGACATCGGAATGGTTCTGCGTGGTTCGGGCATTTTTCCGGAGTACCGGGAGGTTACCGGAACCCCCCGGGAGAAGTTATGGGCCTTATGGGCCATAAAAAGGAAGCACACCAGCCCACAAGGGGCTGGTGCGCCCCCCTTGGGCAGGAGGCCGAATTGGAATAGGTTTGGGGGGCCCTTTCCTTCTCCCTCTCTCCTCCTTCCTTCTCTCCTACTCCTACTACATGGAAAGGGGGGAATCCTACTTCCGGTGGGAGTAGGACTCCCCATGGGGCGCGCGATAGGAGGGACGACCCTCCCCCTCCTCCACTCCTTTATATACGGGGAGGGGGGCACCCCATAGACACACAAGTTGATCATTGATCTCTTAGCCGTGTGCCGTGCCCCCCTCCACCATAATCCACCTCGGTCATATTGTCGTAGTGCTTAGGCGAAGCCCTGCGCCGGTAACTTCATCATCACCGTCATCACGCCGTCGTGCTGACAAAGCTCTCCCTCGAAGCTCTACTGGATCGTGAGTTCATGGGACGTCACCGAGCTGAACGTGTGCAGATCGCGGAGGTGCCGTACGTTCGGTACTATGATTAGTTGATCGTGAAGACGTATAACTACATCAACCACATTGTCATAACGCTTCCGCTTTTGGTCTACGAGGGTACGTGGACAACACTCTCCCCTCTCGTTGCTATGCATCACCATGATCTTGCGTGTGCGTAGGAATTTTTTTGAAATTACTATGTTCCCCAATAGTTTATTTAGAAGCTTGAACGTTTGACTAGCGTAACAGAAGGTATTTGTAGACTATTGGATAAATTTTCTGAAAATAACGGGTTTCGGCGTGTTACCGGAGAAACGATCTCGTGCTGAAGAGGTAGTTCCCTCTTGAACACGTTCCCTAGTTTAGTTTTCCACAATGCGAGCACACTGCAAATGAAGATGAATTTTGACAACATCAATTATTGAACCAGGTATGAATGCAAATTAATTTCAACATTATAGAATTCAATACCTATCCATGAATTGCTGAAGATGCATCAGATCCTGATCATTTGTTGACTCTCTGAGAGAATCCATGTAGTAAACTGTGTTCTTATTTGGAACAATGAATACCAATATCCAGTGATCGCTACATATTAAGAAAGCCATGAACTTACGAATTATGTTGAAATCTGAAAGACAATCAGTGTATGCGTTAAGAAAGCCATGAACTTACGAATTATGTTGAAATCTGAAAGACAATCAGTGTATGCGTGGTTGTTTACTTGACTTACTGTTCATGATATGGCCAGAGAAATGATTCTGCATGGGACGTGTTTTCGAACAGACGGACGACCGTGTTAATGGCCCAGTCCTGTAGGTCCTTACCATCTAACGTTGTGCCATTTACTAATGCAGGATCTATGAAATACACACTCTCCCTTTTCTTCTCTGCGCGTTCACTCCCCTGAGAGGAATAAAATGCAGTTAGCTATTTATCGTTTACAACCTTGTATGGAGAAGATTATCAGAGTTTGTTAAGTACTTACAAAATCAAGCATCTAACAAGAGTGGCATCGGCCTCATTGAAGTTGAAGAAGAGATGTAAGTCCTCGAAACTCACATTGATGGAACCAGCATCGTGTCGGAAATGATCTTTGTTGTAGTGGACTAGCAAACCATGATGACCTGCTGACATTTGATCCATGCAATATTCATGTAACTCGAGGCAACTAGAGCTGCACTCATCAAAGTATTCGCCAACAACAAATGGTTGGCCATGGACGTAATTGCGTGATTCAAGTACATCTGCTTTACTTTTAGCAAGCAACAAATCTACTTCTTCATCACCCATGCCGTCAGAAATAATATTACTCCCTGATTCGGACCTGCTATTAATTTTGTTCTGGGCGAAGAGTGCATTAAGTAAGAGGCAATCGTTCTCTTTCCTCTTTGCTCTCCCGCCGCGCTTCCTCGTGGGTGCAACCTTTTTGGCCGCTTCCTTCTTGGTACTTGAAGCATTTACGGCGAGCGTCTGGTTGGCTGCAAGGTAGGCGCCGAAGGCGGTAAAGCTTCGACAGATTGCTTAGCGAGACGGTTTATCTATCTTGGGACCACCGAAATTTGGCGATCTTGTGACGGATTGCGCCGGTTGTAGGAGCAGAGGCATCAGACTGCTGACCATGCGTTGAAGCTATGTTGGGTTTCTGCGCAGGTGGTGCCAACTTGTCGGTGTGCTGAGGAGGCCGTGCCAACGCGTTGGTTTGCTGAGCAGGAAGTGCTGACGCATTGGTATGCTGATCACGCGACTGCGGACCGACGGACTGATGAGCAGTCGGTTCTGGACCTACAGACTGCTTAGCAGGCGGTTCTGAAGCATCAGACTGCTTAGCAGTCTGTTCCACCAGGTTGGTCTGCTGAGCATGTGCTGCAGCTGGGTCTCCCCCCGCTGCTTCAGCGGCCGGCATCTGAACCGGTGGTGCGTCTTTAGTAGTTGTAGGTCTTGCCACTGGCTGCTCTGGGGTGGAGGATGACATGGCCTGTACAACATAAAGTACTAAATGAGCACAAGTATCTGACCGAACAAAATCACACACATCATTGTTTATGAAGTATACACACACACACGAACACTCAGACACACGAACACTCATACACACGAACACACACACCACACACACACACACACACACACACAAATACGGATATGGTATTACATGGCACTGTTCTAATACTCTCCGATGAACAAAAATTAGTTCTATAGTACTAAACAATCACAAGTCTGAAACTGAACATGTCATAGCATTATTATACAGTTACGAATCTGAACCAATAGCAGGTTTCAAGCACTAGTCAAATATGAATATTACATACGATCTCAAGTCTACATAAATTTAGAGAATGAGGGAGAGTAGCAGCAGGGGTCTGAGATAGAAGAAGAAGAGCAACTGCAGCGCTAAAGGGAAAAGCAGCAGCAAGAGAAGTGCATCAGCAGTAGGGACGAGGGGGAGGTTCAGAGCAGAGTTTCAGCAAGTGAGGTGCAGCAGGGGGCGCAGGTGAAGAAGGAGCAGCAGCATGGGGTTGAGAGAAGGGCAACAGGGAAGACCAGCAGCAGAAGGTTCGTGGGACAGGGAGCAGCAGCAGATCACGGGGAAAAGGAGTAGCAGGAGTGGAGGAAGCAGAGCAGCAGCAGATCGGCGCAAGAAGAAGAGCATCAGCAGTTTTGGAGAAGAGGAGGGAGCAACAGGAGGTCGAGGGGAAGAAGGAAGATGCAGCAGCAGCAGGTTCACAGAGGAAGCAGCAAGAGGGGCGCGCAAGGTGGGCGCTGGTGGAGGCGTGTGGATGATGGATGGTGGTGCTGGTGGTGCGTGGTGGAGTGGTGGAGGTGCTAAGCGGCGCGGGGAGATGGTGGAGGTACTAGTTGGCGCGCCGCCACGTTGGCCTGGCCGCAGCGGCGGCCGGAGGTGGAGAAGGAGGGTGAGGGAAAGAGAGAGATGCCAGGCCCGATTTGCAATGAGGTGCGGCTAGAGATTTCATTCCCTCTCTGATCTGCCACATTTGCACATTGGCCCTCCTCTTCTCTTCATTTCTGCCCAAGAAGATCCTCCTCTTCTTTTAGTTTGCTCCCCTAAATTACTTCTTTCCTTCACGCTCAGGCCTTGACGTATTTCTTTCATACCCTTCTCTCTTCTCGTTAGCCACATAGTAGAAGTCTTGGCGATTATAGTGCCTTTGCGCACTTTTCTGCAAAATAAACAATTCACTAGTCAACATTCTCTTTTATGATTATCATTCGAATATTCAACAAGCCGTAGCAAGAATGGATGGATATATTTCAATAAATGGTGAATTCGTGTGCCTAAATTGTATATAAGAAATGTGCTTATCAAGTTCCCCCACACTTAAATTTTTGCTTGTCCTCAAGCAAAGGAATATGACAAGAGCTAGATAATGAACAATGAGCTGACTGGAGAATGTCCCAGTGAAGTAGATCTCTAAATAGTGCATGCTTCAGACTTAGTTAGTGAAAATTAATGGTTAGAGTGCTACAAAGCAGTAGGATACTTTAAACTTTTACAATGATAAAAGAAGATTAGCAAGTTCAAATGCTGATTGTGCCGGAAGGTTCCTAAAGAGAGCATGATCCCAAAAACAAAAGGAACTTAAACTTGTGATCAGATCACTTATTACCAGGAACACAACATTGCAGCTGAAAGCACTTGTCGAATTTGAAGAAAGTAATGATAATATTTTATTGATCTCACCAAAGGAACATACCACCGATCCCGAGAACATGGTATACACCCGGCTCGACCAATTATTAGTTTTTTTTGTTTGTCTCCCCAAAGGAACATACCACCGATCCCGAGAACATGGTATACACCTGGTTCGACAATTACATTTTTATTATTAAATACTGCCCAAGCTAACCCGATTTCACATGCCACCGATCCAGGGAACATGACATGCTACTGTAGGTAGTCAGACTTATTCATTCATTATAAGATTTTTTCATTTTCAAATGAACAAAAGCAAGAATCATCACTCATCCATGTCTAGTTCACATGCTACCGATCCAGAGAACATAGCATGCTAATCCATAGTGGTAAGTGATTGCTCTCAATGGGAACACATTAGGCACAAACTCAGCATCAGACACTTAATGATCTAGGTGTATCAAGGTAAAAGCAGAAAATGATTAAGTTTACTAGTGCACTAGGGATTTGAGCACTCAAAACTAATAGCTTTCACTACTTTCAGCAAAGCAAACAGGATGTAGATCACTAGTTTACAAGGCATTCAACAATCAGTTTGCATATTCTCATCAAGCACCATATGTCAAAGGTGAAAAATCTGTGGGACAACATTTAAAAAATGGCACAAGCAACCCAAATAGCAATTTAATTCAGCAAGCATCAATGGATGATATACTCGGAATGGGTCATGAAACAGCTCACCGGGCTTTGATGTAGCACTCGCTCGATCATCTCACCCTCTTGCATTGTGACTCCTCTCCTTTTGCTTCCCTATCCTCACGCCTGCACAGCTTCTCTCTTCATGTGTGCTCCTTGCTTCTCCTCATCCCCATGCCATGGGTCCACCGGGGTCCCAGGGAATGTCATCTCGAACTTGGTCAGCATGTAGTGGATCGTGCACAAGCAACAAGCTGAAAGAGCACTCAACCAAGGAAGCGATACAAGTGAGAGGGGTAATGCCCTCTAAATCATCAATAGAGTATCCAATTACATAAGCATAGCTATAAAGCACATGTTTAGGATGGTAGAAATCAGCAAGGTCAACACTAACATGAGGATGATATTTATCATTAAGCTCAAGATTAGCATTGGAATGATATGTTTCATTAAGTAAAGGACTAGCATGAGGAGAATAAGTGTCATAATCATAAATGAGAGCGATACCACCAACAGTGTATGTATCATCATATCCAAGCAAATGAGTTTTCAAATCAATCTTAAGTGATGGTATCATGTAATGCAAGGTAGTAGCAAACAATTCATATGGACGCATGTCATCAAGAGGATTAGATAAACCTGCTACATCACGCTCTTGTATGACGATGGGCAAATGAATTTCTGGTTCTTCATCTTCAACTACAGGAGCTTCTTTTACTTCTTCAGGAAGGATATACATTGGATCCTCAAGGTCTTCGACTTGATCACTTGGGTAGTTGAGATCTGGATCATCTTGTTCCTTGTCTTCAAGTATTTCTTCTTGGATCTGAAGTGTCTCTTCCTCTAGACTGTCGCTATCTTGCTCAGCTGAATGTGACGGTGTTGAAACCTCACACACCTCAAGGGATATCCCAGCAACACTCAACTCAAGGAGGGAAGAGATAGTACTGCCAGCATTGATGTTCTTCTCAATCTTCCTTACTTCTTCCACTAGCTCCTTTCCACTCTTAATCTTCTTCATTTCCTCTAGTATAACCTTCCTAATAGGATCATCCTCGGCACTCCAAGCGAACTTGAGACTCAGAAGTGTGAGCTTGTCTATGTCATCGAACTCATCTTGTGTGGGCACTTGCACATGAGATTGCACAACAGGTGCTGGAGTTGTTGGTTGACCAAATGGAGGACCATTTAACTCCATTGGACACATCTTCTGGTGCTGTGGTATATGAGTAGGAGCTGAATGAAATTGTTGTGGTGCATAGTTGTGGATCTCCTCATTGTAGCTAAATCCCTGCATATGATTACTAGAGCCAAACTGTGAGATCTCAGGGTTGTTGCTCCTATATGACATATTCGGGTTTTTAGGCCACCATGTGAGTGATTGTTTTGGTATGAGCTATGCTCTTGAGCAAAGCTCATGCCAAAACAATTTGGAGGGTGAGAATAACCACACTGACATTCAGCGGGCAAATGGCCCTGAAATCCACAAATATGGCAGGTAGGAGCAACATAAGGATGGCCTCTAGAATAAGGATCATAAGAGCTAGGCCTATCCTCAAAAACTACTTCTCGCTGCCGAGCTAAATCATATAATCGATGGGAAATCTTACTTATCAGTTCTTGAATACTTTCTATGCTGTTTGTAGTGTTGCTCACTTAAGCATGATGATCTGAGTAGAATGTCATTTCCAATAAGACAATTCAACCTACAAAATGAACAAGAAAAAAAGAAGATAACTAGAACAGTGGTTAGGGGTAAGAGATATATCACAAATATATGGCACTAAATAGAAACAGAAGCAAAACCTAGTTTATAGCCTAACACGGTCGCACGAGGCTAGTCCCCGGCAACGGCGCCAAAATGATCAATTGTGAGTATAGTGGGGTTTTTACGCCCAAACTATGGATGTCGTGTTCTCCACAGGGACTTGGCGATGGCAACTACGCTCGGCTAAAACTAGGTGACACAATATTTGGTGACGAAAACAGAAAATAAAACCTAAACTAACAAGGTAGCTCCTGAAGATTATGGAGAAGGAAAGAAACAAACAAGCATAATGAGGTTCAGATATTACTCGCGCATAATAATAGAGAGTCATATGCCACAATTCAGTTCACGGATCAACAATTTAAAATCACAGATACAAAACTTTTAAAATCACAGATACAAAACTAACACAGGAACTAAAATTGCAAGCCACTGATCCAATACTCACAGATCAACAAAGTAACTACTAAACAAGCACAAGTATCTGACAGAACAAAATCACACACATCAATTTTTATGAAGTATACACACACACGAACACTCAGACACACGAACACTCATACACACGAACACACACACACACACACACACACACACACACACACACACACACACACACACACAAATACGGATATGGTATTACAGGGCACTGTTCTAATACTCTCCGACGAACAAAAACAGTTCTACAGTACTAAACAATCACAAGTCTGAAACTGAACATGTCATAGCATTACTATACAGTTACGAATCTGAACCAATAGCAGGTTTCAAGCACTAGTCAAATATGAATATTACATACGATCTCAAGTCTACAGAAATTTAGAGAATGAGGGAGAGTAGCAGCAGGGGTCTGAGATAGAAGAAGAAGAGCAACTGCAGCGCTAAGGGAAAAGCAGCAGCAAGAGAAGTGCAGCAGCAGTAGGAACGAGGGGGAGGTTCAGAGTAGAGTTTCAGCAAGTGAGGTGCAGCAGGGGGCGCAGGAGAAGAAGGAGCAGCAGCGTGGGGTTGAGAGAAGGGCAACGGGGAAGAGCAGCAGCAGAAGGTTCGTGGGAGAGGGAGCAGCAGCAGATCACGGGGAAAAGGAGTAGCAGGAGGAGTGGAGGAAGCAGAGCAGCAGCAGATCGATGCAAGAAGAAGAGCAGCATCAGTTTTGCAGGAGGTCGAGGGGAAGAAGGAAGATGCAGCAGCAGCAGCAGGAGGTTCACAGAGGAAGCAGCAAGAGGGGCGCGCGAGGTGGGCGCTGGTGGAGGCGTGTGGATGATGGATGGCGGTGCTGGTGGTGCATGGTGGAGTGGTGGAGGAACTAAGTGGCGCGGGGAGATGGTGGAGGTACTGGTTCGCGCGCCGCCACGTTGGCCTGGCCGCGGCGGCAGCCGGAGGTGGAGAAGGAGGGTGAGGGAAAGAGAGAGATGCCAGGCCCGATTTGCAATGAGGTGCGGCTAGGGATTTCATTCCCCTCTCTGATCTGCCACATTTGCACATTGGCCCTCCTCTTCTCTTCATTTCTGCCCAAGAAGACCCTCCTCTTCTTTTAGTTTGCTCCCCTACATTACTTCTTTCCTTCATGCTCAGGCCTTGACGTATTTCTTTCATACCCTTCTCTCTTCTCGTTAGCCACATAGTAGAAGTCTTGACGATTATAGTGCCTTTGCGCACTTTTCTGCAAAATAAACAAATCACTAGTCAACATTCTCTTTTATGGTTATCATTCGAATATTCAACAAGTCATAGCAAGAATGGATGGATATATTTCAATAGATGGCGAATTCGTGTGCCCAAATTGTATATAAGAAATGTGCTTATCAAGCATGAATCCCCAGTCATATTAGTCCCTCGTACAAGATGCGACAGTGATCAAGCAGATATACCTAAGAAAGGTACGATCCAACAACCTCATGAGTCATGCCAATTGGAGATGAGTAGAAACACATCGCATGTAATGCAAGGATCGACAAGTTCTGGGAATGACAATGCAGAATCAATAGCCTCGGCAATGGTCACCAAGGCCAATATTTCCGCCCCCGACAAGGAGATCTCATTGTCACCCTCTTGTACGATTGGCCTCAATAGCGAGCTCTATACAGCTACAAGCCTCTGGATATGTCATATGTGTGCGGACCCAGGTCAGAAAACAAGCATAAGGAATGATGTCAAAATATTGCAATAACCACATCCATGGTCACAAGAAGAGTCAAGGACATCTGTGGCCAAGCTATTTCAGCAAGGTATCCTGACAAAGAAAATCATGACCGTCAAAGAATGAGACTGATAGCAAAGATATGCTAATTCTGGCACAACCATCAGGGTCCGGATACCCAAGTCGATTCTGAGCCATGATTCCACATGAATCCACAAAAGACACACCCTCAGAGGCCTACTTAGTTCTGCTCCAACCTTGTATCCGCTGGCCCGCTTAAAATGGTTAGTGTGGAATATCCAAGCCCGTTCTGTCAGATCCAAGACCCTTTGCAACCTCATCAGTTTGGCTTCAGCGGCAGAGTTGAAGCATCTCACAGCCTATTACTACAACTAGGTATACATTGCATGGGTAAGTTAAAAGCGAAGCGCTCACTTACAGAGACGGGTATACTCTCTAGTGGAGCAGTACACGTCTGACCTATCATGAAAAGTGTCTTCCCGCCAGTCCCTTGCCAGGCCAGTCTCAAGATGTTTATGTTTACAAGTATAGGCATACCCTGTTATATTGCCCACAACGGAAGGCAGTCGAATCTCTGGTACATATCTCATGCTCGAGACAAGAAACTAATCAAGATAAATCCGTACCAACTAGGAGCAGTCTGATCCCGTCAGGAGAATGGCCATGATTCTCAGCATTGTTTGAAATTGGAAGACATGTATTTATTTGCGCAACCCCATGGTATAAGTTTTCATGACAAAAGGGAATCTATGCTCAGATTCTTTGAATATCACCGAGATATGAAAGAGTCCACATCAGCATAAGGATTTGGTATATGATCAAAGACCTGTCAGAATTTGGGAAAGGTGAAGCAAACCTCCCCAGAACAAGGTAAGCGGATCATATGAAATTCATGAGGGAGCAATAAATAAAGGAAATGGATACCTGAGTTGGAAACAGTGTCCTCAAGTTATACTTCTTCCCTGAGTAACCAAATCTTGAGGACGAGATTTCTTTAAGGGGGGAATGTTTGTAACACCCTGGTTTTTGGCCCTTTTCTTTTCCCTTTTGATTTATTTGTTTTTGCTCTGATTTTCTTTTGGAGCAGTTCTTTGGACTTGAAACCTCGGAGATCATCATTATTTCTTCTCTGAAGTGACTCTTCATCCTCAAATCTTTCCCAAGATCGTGTCACTTCATTCCTTGACCAAACACTCAAATTCTTTTCTAAGGAATATTCCTTTTTCTATTAAAGGAATAACCCTTTTTGTCCTAGGTTGTGAAGCAACCTATACTTATGTCATCCACAAAATTGCCAATAAATTCTCATAATTTCTTTGGGTCATATATTTCTCAAATATGCCCAAATATTTCCTTGGCCAGTTAAAAAATAATTCCCCAATACTCATTCTTCATTTCTGTCCAAGTGGCACTTTGTGAAGGAAGTGTCATTTATCTTATCTTGTTTAATCCCAAACTTTTTGGGCATTCTTTCACATCCAAATAATTGTCTCATGCCAAAATTCAACTTAATTTGCCTAGCCAATCTCCCTCAGCAAATTTTCAAAGTTTCTGTCAGACAGAAGCCATTGTGAAGGAAGTACTAGCTAGGAGTATCCAAATAAGTTGAAATTTTGCATGCCTCTTCATGTGCTCATATTATTACCCTACTCCAATTTTCAGCTACATCCAATCATCAATGTGATCACAGCTTCAAATCTTTAATTTTGTTAATATTTTCAGGTTGTGAAGCAAGTATAATTTATAGGGAGAATTAATTTTATGCCCCTAGTTGTGTCCCACTCGTCTGTTTTACCCCTAGTTTCAGAAACACGCCTGTTCTGTCCAAGCCACTTTGGGATTTTTTCATTTTTGCCCTTCCGTCACGGTTCCACTTGGTCAGCGCCATTTGACCGTATACGGCGCTCCGTTTTGGACAATTTTACCCCTGTTGACATTGCCCCTTTACCGCTTCGTCCTCCTCGAGCTCACTTGGGGAATCAGACGGTATTTGGTGAAGAAACAGACCGAGAGGCGGAGGAGAGGCGAAGGGAGGAGAAGATGCAGACTGACGAGCTTGGGTCCTCGAGCTCATCGGCCATGTTGGTTTGGATGCAGAGGTAAGTGAAGCACTCCAATAGGATTCGACCCCAATATCATTCTAGGGTTTCTCTGATTTGGTTTTTTTTGCTCTTTTTCGATTTAGATCGATGGGATTGGGATTGTCGAGTTTGTCTCGGAGTACCACCACCCAGATGAATCTTTCTCCAGCTTGGAATCGAGGTCCAAGCATCGATGCCACAGTCATGGGCTAGTTCACCTTTCGCCGAGTGGCTTGGGAGGGGCTAGCACTAGTGGCGTTCTTTAGGATGCCCACTTGATGTAATCATCTAATATTGTCAATTTGTTTCGATTTGGTTCTGCTAATGTGAAATTTCTAAATCATTGTTCTTTTACGATGTAACAAGTTACGAGATGAGTGCAAGTGGGTGGTTTGGGTTGACCCTCCTCCTCCACTGCGTGTGGCACTTGCATTTGAAGATCTACATGCGAGCTTGAGCATAAGCTGGATCAAGTCTCACAAATTGCGGAGGGAAAATATGGGTGACAAAGAAGAACCGTGCTTTGAAGAAGAAAGCTGAAGGAGAGGGATGAGATGCTCAATGTTTGGGTAGTGTTGTTTCTTTGGAATTATTGTATGTGTTGTACTTGTTGCATTTTCAAGGCAGTGAGTGAATCAAGTATGTTTGTTGTAAGGGATCCCTTGTAATAATGTACCAAACTTAATGTAATGCAGTTTGTTGTTGGATGATGAAAGCTATTTGGTTCATATCTGCTGGTGGATGACTTAGGTACATGACCAAGTTGTATGAAGCGGCGACAATTTGGTTCATATTGTTACATGACCAAATTATAAATCGGCGGCGACAATTTAGTTCATATCGATACATGCTTAGGGAGATGACCAAATTATGAACAACCACAAATTAAAGCAAGCATCACATATCATTAAGGGAACAAGCATCAAATTCCACAACTTGAAACAAGTTCAACATGACATCGAGGTTCAAACACACGATAGTTCAACAACTTCAAACAAGTTCAACAACTAAAAACACACAGTACTTCATCAGGTTCAAACACACAGTAGTCCAACAACTTCAAACAAGTTCATCACCTAGTAGTTCAACAGGACACACGAATGATATTGGGGCACAACAAGAACTAGAACTTTAGTTTCTTGCTCACAGTGTTCTCAATTTGGATTTGGGGCTAGCCTACTTACATACGGTGTTCTTTCTTTGGGTTGGGGGCTAGTACAGCAGGAACTTGAGGTGTTGTTGTCTGCTTCTTAACTGGAGAAGCTCCTCTAGCTGTTGCCCTCTTGTAATTCTTCCTGGGGCTGTCACAAGTGCAAACATATTCAAACATATTACATTTCATCTTTTGTGCATGATAACAAACATAAACAAATAAATATATAGATGTACTTGACTACACTAGCATTTGTAGATGATGGTGTTGGCTCTTGTAGTGGATCTGCTGGTGGATATACTTCCTCTCCATCTGTTCCATCATCTACTTCTTGTGGATCTGCTGGCTCTTTCCTTCTTGGCTCTTACGCATTCTCTGCTCCCTAATGTTCATCTTCACCAAATGCTGCATCAACTGAATTTTTGCACTTGTTTGCATTGTGGCCAAGTCTTCCACACCTGCCACACTTGTACTTCCTGGGACCAAGTCCCTTTCCTTCACTGCTAGACCTTATCCTAGTTTTCCTAGGCCTGCCTGGTGCTCTGTTTTGAACTGGAGCATAGAGTTTAAATCCTGGATTCACCATTTCCCACTGTTTTTTTTCTTCCAAAGTTGGAAGGTTATCAGCATATGTAGCTCTGAACTTCTCAACAGAGTAAAATTTGTGCACATACTGATCTATTGGGCTTCACCTCTTAGAGCAGTGATAAAGAAGAAACATGGATGCATGGCTTACGATTATTTGCCCTTTATGCGCAACTACAAGTCCGATTACGTAAGTCAACTGGGTACCTCCATTCTCTTTTTTCTTTGTCAGTAGCTGTAACTTCAGCCTCTTTTGGGCTTCTCCTAATCAAAGTCATCTCTAAACCTTTTGTTTTTGCCATTAAGGCCTTCATTACAGATGGAACAATCAAGTGGCCTTTAAAATGGTCGATGGCAATCATGTTCACGATATCAAACTTTTGCATAATATCTTTGCTGATCTTGTCACACAAATTAGCTATGTGAAGCCCCTTGTATTTCTTGATCCTTGAGTTGAAAGCTTGACTAGGTTGTTTTTCACATAGTCCACTTTGCAAGTATCATTGAAGAGTGCCCTAGCCCATATTTTTGTGTGGTGCTCCTCTAAATATTCTTTAACTTTGGGCTGCTTTGTGCAAGCTGATTTAGATGGTAGTTGTGCTTCTTTATCTTTGTATGTAAGTGAGCATGGCCACAAATTGTCATCATAGAACTTGCCTTTGAACTTCTTGCTTTGAAGTTCTGAGCCAAATGTCTCATGCACTCCACATGCTCTACTCCGTGAAACACATCATCAATAGCTGCCTCCAATCCTTTGCAAGCATCAGTATGTATGACTAAACCATCTGGATGCCCTATGAGTTTCTTCAGTTGTTGGAAAAACCAAGTCCAGCTCTCAGTTAACTCTGCTTCTATGACACCATAGGCAACAGGAATAACCGATTGTGAGCATCAAGGGCACAAGCAGAAACAAGCTGACCCCTATACCTACCATTCAGTGCAGTTGCATCCACAGCAAGATAAGGCCTGCAACCCTCCAAGAAACCTTTTTGACATGCCTTGAAACACACAAAAACTCTTCTGAAGCACTCCTTGTACATTTTCTTTCCTCTCACTTGTGTACTCCACGATTAAACGCTTGTCAATTTCAACTACCTTTGCTGGTGATGTTCTCTCAACTTCAGCTTTGAATGAATAAATAAGACTGAAACTCTCCTTTGTACTTCCCAAACATCTTGTCTAGTGCCAGCTCTTTACCAAAATAACACCTACTGTATGGCACCTCCACTCCATACTTCTCAGTCAACATGTGCTGAATTTCCTTTGGGCCCATGCCTGGATTATTTCTAAGCCACTACATAGAAGCATCTGCTATCCATCTTCTCTTTGCAGCCCTCAATCTCTGAGATCTATTAACACTTGGACAATTGTGAGGGTAAGGGTTGACCTTAATCTAGAAAGAAGAAGAACAAGCAGTTAGTATACTGAAATTGTTTCACAATTACTATAGAAACTTCTGAGAAAGAAGAAAATGCATAAGTACCGAAATAATGTGCTTCTCCTCATTAAAGAGGCATGTAGCCTCCACTTACATCTCTCGAGGCACATTTGACAGTAAACCTTGTTGGATCACTTTTCAAAATAATGAACTCGGTTTCACTCTTAATTGAGAAAGTTGCAACTGCATTTCTACACTCAACTGCAGAAGGAAAAACTACCCCCTCCTCAATAGAGGGATTTTCTCTATCATACATCATTACAGGTATGTCCTCATCTTCAGTTCCAAATTCTACATTGTCCTCTTCCTCTAGCTTCTCATCTTCATCTGTATCTGAAAATTCAGCAGGAATGTAGGACTCATTTGCTTTATCTTCCTCAATGTTGTTCTCAGTATATCCTGGGTAAAGTTTCTCATCCTCTTCATCAGACAAAGGTTCTGCATCAGGCTCTGCTTCCTCCACAACAGGATCAACAGCTATGCTAGGTTTAGCTTGGGTTTTACTGCAAGAATGCTTTGACTGAACATTTGCACTAGGAGTTGTAGGTGGCTTGCAGCTGCTGCTTGTTGCCCTTGTTTTAGTCAGTTTTCCAGATGCTTTAGAACTAGAGGGCCTTGAAACAGTGGGATTGGAATTTTACTGTGATCTAGGCCTTTGAATAACATTGATTTCCAGATTGCATGACATGGTTTGTGCATTAGTAGCAAACATGACACCTAACTCACTATCAGACTGAATAGGAACCCAAGCAACTTTGGATGCATCCCAATACCTTGTCTCCACATCATCATATAATCCCCATGGATATTTGGCACAAATGGTTGCCCTTAACTGATCAAATGTGCTATTGTTGTCCACAACTCCTGGAAATGTGAAGCCTTGTTCTTTTCCTTTTGTACCAGCACCAGATAAAATGCATGCCTCCATTCTAACACTGAGATTGAATGCTCTAGCCGGATCCATCCTATGCAAACATGTCACAATATTAAAATACATCAAGAGACTAGCCTAAATAAGATGAAAACATGTATATCCTAACCTAAATCCACCAAGAAACAGTAGATCTAGGGGACAGAGGCAAGAGACAACAGATCTGGAGGAGATGGGGGAACTTACTGTGATGTTCTCTGAGATGACCGTGTTCTTCGCCGGCAGGCGCCGCCTGTGGCGGCACTGCCGTCCACGTCGTCCCCCATCGCCAGCAGAAGTGGATCTGGTGGGTGCTGATTCGGTCACCGCCGCCGCCTAGGGTTTGTGAGAGAGTGGGGAACGGGAGAGAGTGGGGAACGGGAGAGAGTGGGGAACGGGAGAGTGGGGATGAGAGTGAGATGGGCCCGAGTGGTTTTTGTCCTAGACAGGGGCATCTGGTGTCCAAAACGGGGCGCCGCATATGGTCAAATGGCGCTGACCAAGCGGAACCGTGATGGAAGGGCAAAAACGAAAGAATCCCAAAGTGGCTTGGACAGAACAGGTGAGTTTCTGAAACTAGGGGTAAAACAGACGAGTAGGACACAACTAGGGGCATGAAACTAATTATCCCTAATTTATATTGCTTCATTAATTCCGAGAAATTACCAGATCATGCTCCTACCTATATAACTCCTCTCCACCAAATTTGAGATCATTTCATCAACCATTTGATCACCAATATTATGGCAAGTTTCTGGACAGAGGAGATGTTTGTGAAGCAAGTACCAATTTGGCATGTCCATTTAGTATGAAATTTTTACAGCATCTACATATATCCAAATCATCATGCCTTGCCAAATTTGAGCTCAAGTGGTTACTCCATGTGAGTGCACCATCCTAATCTTGTTTCTGGACCTATATTGCAGTTGCAAAGCAACTATATTCAACTGTGGTCCAATTCTCTCCAAAATCAACAGGATTAGAGTCCTTCCTATCTTAAACACCCCATACAACTTATTTGGCTCCTAGCTCTTCTCCGTTGATCACTACATCATGAATCAGTCTAATGTAGCAAAGTTTTAGGGAAGCCTCACTTCTCACCTTGGTTTCTTTTGATGATCCATCAACTCCCACATCCTTAGTGATGCAGGGACTAATCACTGGACATGATTTGGCAGCCTCTTGTGTCCCCTCCTTGCCATGCCAGGCGGTGACCGCATGGAGTTTTGCCTGTGCACGTGCTCTGGCTGCAACAAACGCGCTCTGCGTGTCGGGTCTCGTTGGCCCGCAGCCTCTCAACGGCGTCCGCACGTCTGGGCGTGCTGACATGACTCCCTTGCCTTCACACGTCGCTCTCCACCCCTGCCCCTCCAGAATCCTCCTCGCCGAAGCTAGCCGCCGCGCGCCCACGGGCGCACTGTGCTCCTATTGTCTCTGAGCTCGCCTCATCTTCTTCCTCCTGTTCCCCTTGGCCTCCTCTGCCCCGTGAAGCTTGTCATCGCTGCCTCGTCGTGTTCCTCGCCCTTCCCGTGATTGCTGAGCTCGACAGAGCCTCGACCGGACGTGCACGGTGGCAACCGAGCTCTGGACCCCTCGCCCTGCCTATTTAAGCCACCCCGGAGCTTGTTTCTCTTCGCCCCTCCACCTCTCTCCCTCCCAATCACTCTCTGGAGTCTAGCAGCAAGGCCGACGAGCCCTCTTCCTCCTTTTCGGTGAGGTGCCTCTCCGCACGGCCTCTACTCTAGCCCGACTCCTTCCATGCATCTCCTCCCCAGCCACCACCACCATAGCGTTTCCCTTCCTCCACTGATCTCCTTGACTTCTTCCCCGAGCCAATCTTCGCCGGAATCGTCGACTTCGCCAGCACCCATAGCATGTGGTCGCCGTAGATGAAGGGGACGACGTCGTCCGGCCACCTCCCGAGGAGTTGCGGGTACAAGCATGGCCGCCGTCGAGCGCTTGATCCATCCCCGCCTTCGTCCAGCTCCGCCATGGCCTCTACGCCGGTCAGTCGTCGCCGGTGAGCCGCCCCGTCTCTGTTCCCTCCCCATCTCTTAATGAATTGTCCATGGCATTTATTGGAGTTTCCTTGACCTTGCTTATGCCATGGTATTGCTTGGATTTTTAGGACTATTATTTTGCAGATGATGGATGACATGTTGCCATTGGATTATTAGTGGATATTGTGATTCTTTTCATGTTAGTACTTGATATATGCTTTGGAGTTTTATTTTCGGATATGATGTTATCATGTGGATCTTAGGTTAATATCTTGTTATTGGATTAGTAGTATCATGTTTCTTGGATTCATCATGATCTTGGTTGATATGCTATCCTCGGAGTATTTTGATATGATGATATTATGCTTTGGATTATTTGTTGGATATTGACATGACTTGGATCACAGGTTGATAGATGATATCAGAATATCAGTTATCACAGATATACTTTGGGGATAAATCCCGTCATTAAGTTGGTCAGGTGCCACCGAATCGGGCTTTTCCAGTGCAACCACATTTGCCTTTATGGGAATGCCTTAATGCGGTCTATTGCCATGTCTCTCATCGGTGCCTCCAACGAGGGAAGGTCATGGGCGTGCATTACCCTGGCCCGGTAAGCAGACATAACCTTGTGTGCCCGTAGTTGGATAGGGCCCTTTTTGTCCCCGTTTGGGATTGTTTATGTTTTGCCACAATGATGGCCGTTGGATGTCACGAGTTGACATCGGGGCCGCCCAGGACTGAACCCAGAGGGGGTGTTGGTCGGAGTGGCCAGGAGAGTGTCATGGCAGTAGATTGGTTTTGTTAGAATGCCGTTGGTCCACCCGAATGGGAGCGAGAGGCCATGGGTTCTGTGATGTGGGTATAGTCTACTAACCTCTGCAGAGTGTGTGTTAAATCTATCGATAGCCGCGTCCTCGGTCATGGGCACAAGTTCGTACTAGGTCACACCGTTCGATCAACACTCACAATGATGGAATGACTTATGGGTGATTTATATGTTGATATGTGAATTATAACAGCTTGGCAGGATGCCGATGATGATGTTGAGATGATCTTGAGGATGATCATTCAGTGTGTGATGTGGTCACGAGGTGATCACGTGGATGTTTTGATCACGAGGTGATTAGGTGGATCACGAGGTGATCGAGATGGTACATTTCTTGGCGGATAGCCAAGAGTGAGATGGTTCTTGAGATTGAGATGTTGGTTTATCGACATCGTAGTAGTTTCATATCATGCTTAGTAGTTGCTTTACGCCTCATAGTAGTTGTTAATTAACTTTGCACCTGTAAATGCTACGTTATTGTTTTGCCTTGATGCTTTTTGGTTGTTGTGAGCTTGCAAGTACATTCAATGTACTGACCTGGCGTGTCATGCCAGATTGCAGGTGATGCCGTGATTGATTGATTGCTTGTCGAGGTTGTCGTTTGTGCGAGCTAGATCATGTCCCAGCCAGAGTCCCTGCGGAGTGGAGTTCACCACCTTCGTCGTTGTTCCGCTGCTAGAAGTATTCCGCTGCCACGAGTTGTTCCGCTGCTAGCATAGAGCTACCTTAGCAGGCGTAGTGTCGCCGTGCTGATGTGATCTTTTGTAACATCAGACCCTTGTACCATTATCCTTTGTTACAAGAGATGATTGGTTCTATGCCAAGCAGTGTCGTATTCCAGAAGACTTCACCTCGATCTCTGGGCTGGAATAAGGGGCGTTCCGGTCTCTCTAAGCCGGGGTGCCACAATGGCCCTGAGTTCCTGTAGAACCTTCCAGGGATCTTGGAAGCCTTTAACATCACTTGATACAGTTATTCGTCAAGCGATTTTTCAAAGTAATAAGTTCCGTCATCACGCCTCCTTGCACGTGCCCGCATGTAGTCTCTGGCGCGTTCGCCACTGATTTCACTAAAGGCCGGTTTCCCACCCGCCGCTACTACTTCTTTGTCCTCCTGGTCCCATATCGATTTCATGCGGTAGTATCCTGCCACACCCATATGGCGGGTGTGTGTGTTCTTCTTCTAAAGTTGCAATTGCTTGGCACTCTTCTCACCAAACTGTTTAGTTGCCCCTGACCCTTTTGAATTCTGCCTAGTCTGCCTTTGTAATTTGGGGGTATGCGGGGATTGGGTCCTTGCCTTCACTCAAGTACTTCTTGTACAACACATGCTTGCAGTATCTCCAAGCATCCCTGATGACCCACAAGTATATGGGATCAATTTTAGCCTTTTTGATAATTAAGAGTGTCGAACCCAACGAGGAGCGGAAGGAAATGACAAGTGGTTTTCACCAAGGTGATGTTTGTAAGTACTGAAATTGTAAGTAACCGAGTAGTTTGATAGCAAGATAATTTGTGACGAGCAAGTAACGATAGTAGTAAAAAAGTGCAGCAAGTAAACCCAATCCTTTTGAGGTAAAGGACAGGCCAAAACGGTCTCTTATAATAAGCAAAAGCGTTCTTGAGGGTACCTTGAATTTCATCTAGTCACTTTGATCATGTTGTTTCAGTTTGTGTTCGCTACTTTGATAATTTGATATGTGGGTAGACCGGTGCTTAGGTGCTGTTCTTACTTGAACAAACCTCCTACTTATGATTAACCCCCTCGCAAGCATCTGCAACTACGAGAAAAGTACTAAGAATAAATTCTAACCATAGCATTAAACTTTTGGATCCAATCGGTCCCTTAGGTAGAGCGCATAAACTAGGGTTTAAGCTTCTGTCACTCTCGCAACCCATCATCTAATTACCAATCCAAAATTAATTCCCTTAGGCCCAAATATGGTGAAGTGTCATGTAGTCGACGTTCACATGACACCACTAAGGGAATCACAACATACATACTATCATAATATCGAACACATATCAAGTTCACATGATTACTTGCAACATGATTTCTCCCGTGACCTCAAGAACAAAAGTAACTACTCACAAGTAATAAACATGATCAAGATCAGAGGGGTAGTAAATAGCATATATAATGGATCTGAACATATAATATTCCACCAAATAAACCATATAGTAATCAACTACAAGATGTAATCAACACTACTAGTCACCCACAAGCACCAATCTATAGTTACGGTACAAAGATTGAACACAAAGAGATGAACTAGGGTTTGAGAGGAGATCGTGCTGTTGAAGATGCTGATGGAGATTGCCCTCCCCAAGATGGGAGAGTTGTTGGTGATGATGATGACGATGATTTCCCCTTTCGAGAGGGAATTTCCCCTGGCGGAATCGCTCCGCTGGAGGGAAAAAGTGCTCCTGCCCAAGTTCCGCCTCGAGGCAATGACACTCAGATCGAAAGTCCTCCCCTTAATTTTTTCTAGGTCAAAATGACTTATATACCAGAAGATGGGTACCGGAGGTGGGCCAAGGGGAGCACAACCCACCAGGGCGTGCCTGGGCTCCCTGGCGCACCCAGGTGGGTTGTCCCCACCTGGTGGGCCTCTCTGGTTCTTATTCACTCCAACATTCCTCATATATTCCATTAAAAATCCCCGCAAAGTTTCAGCTCAATTGGAGTTGTTCAGAATAGGTGGCCTGACGTAGCTTTTCCAGGTCCAGATTTCCAACTGCCGAAATTCTCCCTCTTTGTGTGTACCTCGCATATTATGAGAGAAAAGGCATTAGAATTACTCCAAAAAGCATTATTATGCCTAAAAACATTATAAATAACAGTAGGTAAACATGATGCAAAATGGATGTATCAACTCCCCCAAGCTTAGACCCCGCTTGTCCTCAAGCAAAAACCGAAATAAAAAAACATGTCCACATGCTTAGAGAGAGGTGTCGATAAAAACAGAATACAGACATAGAAGCATCACGTGAATTATTATAACAGCAACAAACCTTAACATAAAACTTTATCACATAACATTTATCATAGACTTTTCACGAATAAGTAACAATTCATCACACTATCAAAGTATAAAGCATAAAGTCTATTAGAAACCAACAAACTATGTTCTCGGTCCACTTTGCAAATACAATTCGACATCTTTTCAGGAAGGGTCACGTATTGGAGCCTTTAGGCAAGTCTACATACTCAACCATCATATAGTCTTCTATGATTGCTAACACTCACCACATACACATGACTAAAACATTTCAACCGGACACATATAAATATATGTGCTTATAGTTTAGCCTCCCAACGTATTCACCTCAAGGATGATGTCAACAATAGTAAATCATGCTACCCATATTCAACTGGACATATGTGCCTAGATATTTCCTCACCACATGATGCTTGCGAAAGGAGAAAAATAAAAAGGAATAGAGAAAACTTTGACTCTTGCATAAAAGTAAATACATAACAGTAAAAGATAGGCCCTTCGCAGAGGGAAGCAGAGGTTGTCGTGCGCTTATTTGTTTGTATGCTCAACCCCTTAATGAAAGAGAATGTCATGTTATATTGCCCCTTGTGATGGCAACCTTTATTATGCAGTCTATCGCTTTTATTTCTTTACCATCACAAGTTCGTACAACGCTCAATTTTCTCTTACACTAAATAATCTCACACTTTTAGAAGCAATTTTTATTGCCTTTTTGCACCGATGACAACTTACTTGAAGGATCTTGCTCAATCCATAGGTAGGTATGGGACTCTTGAAAATAGTATTTGGGTTTAAGGGTTTTTGGATGCACAAGTAGTATCTCTACTTAGTGCAGAATTTTTGGCTAGCAAAGATGGGGGCAAGCACCACATGTTGAAGGATCTATGACAATATAACTTCTATGTGAATATTAACAAACATAAATCATTAAGTTGTCTTCCTTGTCCAACGTCAACAATTTTGGCATATAATATTTTGATGGGGGCTCACAATCACAAAAGATTTCTAGGATAGTGTATTTATATGTAAATCTTCTCTTTCCTTATTAATCCTTTCATGAGTTGCATCATTGACCAATGCTATGTTTGTCAATCTCTAATAAAATTTTCTACTTATACTTTTCCTTATGTGGTGTCATTACCTACCATAAGATTAGCATATGATCTTTTTCATTTATTAATTTCCTTTCTTTTAATTGGAACAAGAAAGTAAAGAAAGAAAAAACTCAAACTAAACTTTATTATATATCTCACACATGATTACAAGGATAGATCACTAAGCAAACTCTCAAAAAGAAAGGAACTAACTAAACTTTTATTCATCTAAAGCAAAAGATAACTGAAATAGGTAAAGGCAAAAGATAGTGGAGGTGATATGATACTGGGGCACCTCCCCCAAGCTTGGCGGAAGCCAAGGGGAGTGCCATACCCGATACTCAATTTTCTTTTGGTGATGAAGAAGAAGGTGGTGGTGGTGAAGTGGTAGATGGTTTGTTCCTCTTCCTCAGCTTACGCTTGAGGATAGAATTTTCCTCCTTTAATTCACTGATCTCCTGCTCAAGCTCCAATACCCTTTTGCATAAATCTTGCTTATTTTCCTGCAAAAGGCGTGTGGCACCCCGGCTCAGGGAAAACCGGAACGCCCCATATTCCAGCCCAGAGATCGAGGAGAAGTCTTCTGGAATACGGAACTACTTAGCATAGAACAAACCAGCTTTCTATTATTACACGAGTATGATTACAAGGTCTCCGATATTACAATGAATAACATCGACGCAGCGACACTCGCCATTCTCGGTTGCTCTATGCAAGCGGTAGAACAACTTCAAGCGTGGAAAAACTTCTAGCGGCGGAATAACGACAGCGGTGGTGAACTCCATTCATGAGGGACTCTGGTGGGCAGCTTATCCTAGCTTCATGAATCTGGGAACAACACCAAACAAGCAAGCAATCCAGGCACGACCTGCAAGCTGGCATGACACGCCAAGTCAGTACATTGAATGTACTTGCAAGCTCACAATTAACCAGAAGCATTCAAGACAAACAACAACATGGTGATTATAGATTAAGCAGGAATTATCATGAGGTCATCCGGATAACATGGCATGAACAAAATGAACATAATATCGCTAGGACAATATATGATCATGGCATGAACATATAAATCTGATGATACTAGCATGCAACTTGATGACACTATATGCATTATTTATTTTGTTCGGGTTACCTCGTAACCATCACATGCATCACTTACCAACCTCGGACATCACACGATCATCTCATGATCAAATCAAGATTGGTATAAACAATACCGTAGTAATCATTAAATGACCACCAGGAGCTTGATCTTTACCCACGATTCTCGCACAATATCACGAATATCCAACAACTCGGTATCCTCGATACCACGGTGATCATTCCGGCGATCACAACCAGGACCAACACTTGGTCTCAAATGGTGATCTTTCCGGTGATCACAACCAACTTATCTCATCATCGAACCAGGGTTGTCATTAATCAAGTTATTATTAATATTGTTGACTCACGGTGTGACCGACCTGGCCCAGGCCCTTATCATGGTAGCGACTACCGATTGATTTAATATACACTCTGCAGAGGTTAGCACACTGTACCCACACCATGGAACCCATGGTCTCGCACTCCCATATGTGCGTACACGGCATTCCGACAAAACCGATCTACTGCCATGACACTCTCCCGGCCACTCCGACCCAATCCCCAACGGGCTAGTCCTGGGTGGCCCCGTGTCTACCAAAGACACACCGACCACAGTCGTGGCCAAAACGATCCCACTCGGGGACAGAAGCGCTTATCATCCAAACCAGGGGCACACAAGGTTATGTCTGCCTACCTGATCAGGGTAAGCACGCCCATAACCTTCCCTAGTTGGAGGCACCGACGAGAGGCACGACAATAGACCCAGCTAGGACCTCCCCATAAGGTAAGCATGGTTGCACTGGTCAGTTTCGATATGGTGGCACCATGACTCAGCCAACAGTTGTTCAAGTTCAATTTAATCTGGTTAAACTTGAATGCAAATATGTTGAGCCATGATAAAATAACATGATGTAATTACAATGCATGAGCATGATTTCACCATTAGCATGAAATGCGACATAACTATCCACTATATCAACAATGAATCATATCCAATGGAGCATGGCATACTGACTAACATGAACATCACAAGTACATACTTCACAGAAACATAGCATGACCACTAGCATCAACAATAAATACCATGCGAGAACTCATCAATAACATTACAGAGTAACACTTAACCAACTAACAGCAAAGGATCAATGCATATTAACAGTACTCGGTAACCGACGTTAGTCATGCGCCGAAGAACATGACCAACCCAACATGTACTACTATCAAGCATGGCAATTTTAAAGTAATACTAGCAACTAGCAGGGCATGATAACCAGGTGCATAACAGCATAGCAAGCAAGTAAGCACTAACCCAGAAGCATTACCGAAACAACGATAACCATATTTTAAACAAGCAAACATTTAATAAATATTCAAGTTGAAAACCATAGCCCTTTGCATGACTATCATGCAAGTGGGTATTAATAACTTACACAGGGGTGAAGAAGGCACCGGGGAGAAGTGCGGTGAAGCCGCGGAAAGATTTGCTGGAAACAGTTCTCTCTCGGAGGGGCTGTTTACGTGCAAGGGAAAAAAGTCATTTTCACAGTGTCAAACCACAGTGAAAATGAAACCAACAGAACGGGTTCAACGAAACAAAGACGTGGGCTTTGTAATCACCTCATTTGGAGTTGTGGTTAAAAAGTTATAGCTGTTTTTCTGCCAGGGACCTATCTGTAAAGAAATATTTCACAATCTGGGCCTGGACAGAAAAAAAGAAAACATCTTTAGTGGAATACGCTTTCGCAGCAGAGAAACCACATTTACAGCCGTAGTTAAATGAGAATACGCCTTCCCATCAGGAAAACGCATTCTCCATCGAACTAAGACCAAAGTACGCTTTCCCCAACAGGAAACATATTAAGCGAAAGGTGCTTCCACTTATCTGACGTGGACGGCGGGGGTCAACGCGTGTGGATGATGGGTGGGGTCGGGAGAGACCCGGGGCCCTCCTGGCTCATGGTCGTATTCTTCCTCACCCCTGCTCCCTTGCAGAGACGAGGAGGAGGCGGTGCGGCCGTGGCCCGTCCCGACCAACCGGCCATCCTGGCGGCGAGGCGAGGCCACCGGTAGTGGGCTGGGCTGGCGCCCATCCGGGAGGGAAGCGGCTGGGGATGGAAGGGGAGACGATGACGGGAGGAGGCAGAGGCGGTGGTGGTATTCGGGGCACGGCCCAATAGAGGCTCCTGCGAGAGGGCACGGGCACGGGGAGAGTCGTCGAAGTGTGGGGAAAATGATGGTGGTGGCTAGAGGTAGCACAGGGCTCGGATTTGGGTTAATTTAGGCCGAAGCCGAGGTGGACATGGCGGCCATGGAGGTGGAATGAGGGGCTCTGGAGCTCGAGCGAGTAGACAAGGAGGAAGCTGGGAGTGAGGCGAGGCTGATGAGGTGCTCGGGAGGCCGCGGGGATGGCTATATATAGCCGCGGGTGAGGAGGCCGAGCTGGCACCGCCGTGGACGTGTGCCCACGCGCGTGAGCTCGGAGGGAGGCGACGAGCGCGGGAACGGACGAGGGGCAGGGCTCACGGAGACGAGGCCGAGCTCGTGGACAAGAGGAGAAGAAGCCGAACGCCATAAATGCCCGGTCGGCACTGTGTGCTCGTGGATCTTGTGGCGGATTGCGTCGGTGAGGAAGCGGACGGAGGAGAGGGGTCGAGGCAGCGGCGATGGCGAGATGCAGCCCTTGGACATGCTCACTGTGAAGGCAGCCAGTGGGAGGCGGTGCCAAAGCACAAATGATGCTCTAGATCGCCCACGGCCTTGCAGGCGGCGTGCGAACGCGCCATTGTCGTGGTCACCATGTGAACAAGGGAATTCAATGCTCAACAACACCCAAAAGCGTTGTCTGGCTGATAGTTCATCCGGGGAGGTTGAAGCTGCGGTGGTAGCTTGGTTAAAAGTGCTATGGTTAAGCGGTAAACAACCTCATAAGTTTCTTGCGATAAACTTGATGGGTATCTTCTTGCTCAGCGAGGGAGGTGATTGGGTCAAATGGAGTTGTCTTAGAGGTTTAGGGTAAGAAGTACTTACATCCTGGTAACTATGGAGGGTTTGGATCAAGATTTAATAGAGTTGCTTTGCAAGCTGCCAAAGATGGTCCAGAATCAAGATTAGGATGATGCACTCACATGGAGTGTCAAATTGAGCTCAAATTGGGCAAGGCAGAGTCATTTGGTCCTATGAAGATGCTCAAAAGGTTTCATACAACTTGGATAAACCAAAATGGTACTTCCTTCACAACCATTTCCACTGACTAGAAACTTGCAAAAATTCTAGAGGACAAATGGCTTGATGAAACATGCCCAAAATGTGTGGAGGTAAGTTATATTGATAATAGAAGTCCTAGAAAAAATGGCAGCCATAATGGAGCAAGATAAAATATACTTGCTTCACAATCTGGAATTTTGGACAGAATCGAAGAATTGAAGGTGAGCTCACATGGAGGCATGAAATGAGCTCTACTTTGGTGGAGGGCTATGATATGATGATACGAGGGACCATGCAAAATGGCAACTCATTTGGATATGCCTAGCTTGTACTTCCTTCACAACCAGTTCCCTTAGACAGGAACTTTGGAGAATCATAATTAAATAATTACTAGGCAAATGAGGTTGAACTTTGGCATGTGGCAATGATATGGACAGGAAAATGTGTCCAAGGAGTTTGAGGTTAATTGGGAAAAGGAAAATAGCACTTGCTTCACATTCTACCATTCGAGGAATGAGAATAGGAAATGAATTAATTGAGCATGAGGAGGAACATGAGTAAAATTAAATATTTTGCCATATTTGATGAAGATAGGACCCAAACAATTTATGATAATTATTTGGGAAATTTAGGAGTGATAGAAATATAGGTTGCTTCACAACCTAGGGCAAATTGGGTTATTCCTTTAATAGAAAAGGAATATTCCCAAGGAAAAGAATATTGGGATTTGGGCTAGGATGAAAATGACAGGGTCTATGGAAGGATTTGGGTGTGACAAGCCACTCTGGAAACAAAGAAGAGGTCATCTTCTTGACTTTCCAGACCACAAAGCCACGGAAAAAGAAAACTCAAGCAAAAACCTCAGAAAAACAAAAGAAAAAGAAAGGGCCAAAAATCAGGCTGTCACAAGGCGGAAGGGTATAAACTGAACCTTAGGCCTCTTTGCTTTGTTGGGGAGGCTTGACTTCTTGAATTCCACATTCATGTCCCTAGGTTGAGGCAATGGGGTTTCATCCTCGTCTGAGCTCGTCTCCTCCTTCCCCCTAGGATAATAATCTTCCTTTTCCTCCGAAGTCCAGCCATAATGCTCCACATCCCCATAAGACTTAGGGTTTGTGATAAAATCAGCAACATAGCTCTCACCCTCCGAGTCTTGGGATGACATATTTTCAGAACTATCAAGAAAACATCAAGAAAAGAAAATAGAAGATTTCTCCATGATCACGATGGTCAGCGGAGTTCGGGAGGTATATAAAGATTTTTTATCTTGGGAAACAAGCAAACGGTAGAAAAATGGAGTCCGGAAGGTACCCGAGGTGGGCACAACCCCGACAGTTTCTTATTTTCCTAATTTTATAAATATTCCAAAACTGACAAAAAGTATTTTTGCGGATTTTTCGGAGTCCGTTTACTTACCGTATCACATACCTCCTCTTTTACACGATTCTGGAGTGTTCCGGAAGGTCTCTTTTATATGTTCCTCGGGTGTCATAGTTTGGATAATGTTACTTTCAACATTAATGAGCATACCTAAGATATAATTTATTATTCGTTGCCCATTAATAACCTTCGGGTTAGTACCTTCGGCATTATTTATTTTGATAGCTCCAGACCGATAAACCTCCTCGATAACATAGGGTACTTCCCATTTGGAGAGGAGTTTTCCTAAAGAATCTAAAAGCGAGAGTTGTACAAAGAACATACTCTCAACTTTGAACTCACGCTTTTGGATTCTTTTATCATGCCATCTTTTAACTTTTTCTTTAAATAACTTGGCATTTTCATAAGCTCGGGTTCTCCATTCATCTAATGACCTAATATCAAATAACCTCTTTTTACCGGCAAGTTTAAAATCATAGTTGAGTTCTTTTATTGCCCAATATGCTTTATGTTCTAACTCAAGAGGCAAACGACAAGCCTTTCCATAAACCATTTTGTAAGGAGACATACCCATATGATTTTTATATGCTGTTCTATAAGCCCAAAGTGCCTCATCTAATTTCTTACACCAATTCTTTCGGGACCTATTGAGAGTATTTTGCAAAATTAATTTTATTTCTCTATTGCTAAGTTCAACTTGACCACTAGACTGAGGATGATAAGGTGATGCAATTCTATGGTTAACATCATACTTGGCAAGCATTTTATGGAAAGCACCATGAATAAAGTGTGAACCACCATCAGTCATTAAATATCTAGGAACTCCAAACCTTGGGAAAATAAATTCATTAAGCATTTTAATAAAGGTGTTGTGATCAGCACTACTGGTTGGAATAGCTTCTACCCACTTAGTAACATAATCAACATCAACCAAAATATGTGTATACCCATTAGAGCAATGAAAAGGTCCCATGTAATCAAATCCCCAAACATCAAATGGTTCAACAACAAGTGAATAATTCATAGGCATTTCCTGACGCTTACCGATGTTACCTATTCTTTGACATTCATCACAAGATAAGACGAACTTATGGGCATCCTTAAAGAGAGTAGGCCAATAAAATCTAGATTTCAATACCTTGTGAGCAGTTCTGTCTCCCGCATGATGTCCTCCATATGCTTCGGAGTGACATTTCAGTAGGAATTTTTCATGTTCATGCTCAGGTACACAACATCTAATAATACCATCTACTCCTTTATAAAGATGTGGGTCATCCCAAAAGTAGTGTCTTAAATCATAGAAGAATTTTTTCTTTTGTTGGTATGTAAAGCTAGGTGGTAAATATTTAGCAACAATGTAATTAGCATAGTCAACATACCAAGGAGTATTATGAGAAACATTTATTGCAGCTAATTGCTCATCAGGGAAACTATCATCAATAGGTAGTGGGTCATCAAGAACATTTTCAAGCCTAGACAAGTTATCAGCTATGGGGTTCTCAGCTCCTTTCCTATCAATGATATGCAAATCAAATTCTTGTAGAAAGAGAACCCACCTAATAAGTCTAGGTTTAGCATCTTTATTTTCCATAAGATATTCTATATCAGCATGTTCGGTGTGAACAATTACTTTTGAATCAACAATGTAAGATCTAAATTTATCACAAGCAAACACCCTTTGCTAGAAATTCTTTTTCATTAGTAGCATAATTTCTTTGAGCACTGTCTAGAGTTTTACTAGCATAATGAATAACATTTAGTTTCTTGTCAACTCTTTGTCCTAGAACAACACCAACAACATAATCACTAGCATCACACATAGTTTCAAAGGCAAGTTCAATCGGGTGGTTGAACAATAGGTGCAGAAATTAAGGCTTTCTTGAGTATTTCAAAGGCTTCTAAACAATCATCATCAACAACAAAAGGAACATCCTTTTTCAAAAGATTTGTAAGGAGCCTAGAAATTTCAGAAAAGTCTTTGATAAATCTCCTATAGAGACTAGCATGACCTAGGAAACTACGAATACCTTTGATATCTTTAGGACATGGTATTTTCTCAATTACATCAACCTTAGCTTTGTCCACTTCAATACCTCTTTCAGAAATTTTATGGCGGAAAACAATACCTTCATTAACCATAAAATGGCACTTCTCCCAATTCAAGACAAGATTTGTTTGCTCGCATCTTTGGAAAACTCGATCAAGATTGCTTAAACAATCATCAAAAGACTTCCATAAACAAAGAAGTCATCCATCAAACCTTCAACAATCTTTTCACAAAAGTCAGAGAATATAGCAGTCATACATCTTTGAAAGGTAGCAGGTGCATTGCATAAACCAAAAGGCATACACCTATAAGCATAAGTTCAAAAAGGGCAAGTATAAGTATTCTTTTCTTGATCAGGTTGAGAAACAGGTATTTGTGAAAAACCAGAATATCCATCAAGGAAGCAAAAATGTGTGTGCTTAGATTATTTTTCTAGCATTTGATCAATAAAAGGCAGAGGGTAATGATCTTTCCTGGTTGCTTTGTTTAATTTTCTAAAATCAATTACCATTCTATATCCTGTAACAATTCTTTGTGGAATAAGTTCATTCTTATCATTAGGACAACGATAATAGCTCCTTTCTTAGGGGCGCAATGGCTTGGACTCACCCATCTACTATCAGCTATAGGAAATATTATACATGCTTCTAGAAGTTTTAATATTTCCGTTCTTATCACTTCTTTCATCTTGGATTTAACCGATGTTGGTGATCAACAACGGGTTTAGCATCAGGTTCCATATTAATTTTGTGCTAACAGAGAGTGGGACTAATGCCCTTTAAGTTGTCAAGAGTATATCCAATAGTAGCTTGGTGCTTCCTTAGAACTTTCAATAGTCTTTCTTCCTCATGTTCTGAAAGGTTAGCACTAATAATAACAGGATATATCTTCTTCTCATCAAGATAAGCATATTTCAAAATTAATAAAATTGTTTTAATTCAAACAAAGGATCACCTTTAGGTGGAGGAGGACCTCCCAGTGTTTCAATAGGAAAATTGTGTTTAAGCAGAGGACGTTGCTCAAAGAAGATCTCATCTATTTCATTTCTTTCATGCATATGTAAATCATTTTCATGGTCTAGCATATATTGTTCTAAAGGATCAGTAGGAGGCACAACAATAGAAGCAAGACCAATTATTTCATCTTTACTAGGCAATTCTTTTTTATGAGGTTTTCTACTAAACTTGGAAAAATTAAACTCATGAGACTCATCACCAAAGATAACACCGACAATTTGTTTCTTATAATCTATTTTAGCATTAAGCTGTGTTAAAAAAGGTCTACCAAAGATAATGGGACAACAATCATCTTGTGGGGAACCAAGAACAAGAAAATCAGTAGGGTATTTTATTTTCCCACACAAGACTTCAACATCTCTAACAATCCCAAGTGGTGTGATGGTGTCTCTATTAGCAAGTTTAATAGTAGCATCTATTTCTTCTATTTCAGCGGGTGCTATGTCATTCATAATTTCTTGATATAAGGTAAAGGGAATAGCACTCACGCTAGCACCTATGTCACATAAACCATGATAACAGTGATCTCCTATTTTAACTGAGACAACAGGCATGCCAACAACGGGTCTATGATTATCCGTTTTATCGTGTTTGGCAACTCTAGTAGCTTCATTACAGTAGTAAATAACATGCCCATCTATATTTTCTTCAAGGAGATCCTTAACCATGGCAACACTACGTTCTACTTTGATTTGTTCATTAGGTTCAGGTGTTCTGATATAACTTTTGTTGAACATAGTTGAAACTTTAGCATGCTCCTTTATCCTAACAGGGAAAGGTGGTTTCTCAATATAAGCAGTAGGAACAACTGGATCAACATTATAAATAATAGTTTCCTCTTTAGCTAGTATTGGTTCTTTGATTTCTTATTTAATAGGTGGGTGATATTTAAACCACTTCTCTTTAGGGAGATCAACATGAGTAGCAAATGATTCACAAAAGGAGGCTACTATCTCAGAGTCAAGTCCATATTTAGTGCTAAACTTTTGAAAAGCATCGGTGTTCATAAAAGTTTTAACACAATCTTAAGCTTAATACCCGACTCTTTACCTTCATCGAGTTCCCAATCTTCAGAGTTGCGTTTAATTCTTTCCAAAAGATCCCACTGGAATTCAATAGTCTTCATCATAAAATAACCAACACAAGAAGTATCAAGGACGCATCGATCATTATGAGAAAGCCGAGCATAAATTTTTGGATAATAATTTCTCTTGAGAGCTCATGATTGGGGCATGAATATAACATTGACTTAAGCCTCCCCCAAGCTAGAGCGATACTTTCTCCTTCACGAGGCCAAAAATTATATATGTAATTCCGATCACGATGGACTAGATGCATAGGATTATTTTTTTGGTGAAACTCCAATTTCAATCGATTCCAATTCCAAGATCCAATATCATCGCATACCTATACCATGCCAATGCTTTTCCCTTCAAATATAAAGGGAAAACCTTCTTCTTAACCTCATCTCCATGTAAACCTGCAAGATTAAACAATCCACAAATTTCTTCCACATATATCAAATGCATATCAGGATGTTCGGTTCCATCTCCTGCATAAGGATTAGCTAGCAGTTGTTCTATCATACCCAAAGGAATTTAAAATTAAATATTTTCAGTAGGTGTAGTAGGTTTAGTGGTAACTAATTGTGGTTCCGATAGAGGTGAAAATACCCCGAACAAACTCCTCAAAGGATTGTTCTCCATAGTAACAAGTGATAATAAATTTCAGCACGTAGTAATAATTTTTCCTTACCAATTTCCACTTACCAAGAGCGCTTCGCTCCCCGGCAACGGCGCCAGAAAATAGCCTTGATGACCCACAAGTATATAGGATCAATTGTAGTCTTTTTGATAAGTAATAGTGTCGAACCCAACGAGGAGCAGAAGGAAACTACAAGTGGTTTTCAGCAAGGTAATGTCTGCAATCTTTGAAATTGTAAATATGAGTAGTTTGATAGCAAGATAATTTGTGACGAGCAAGTAATGATAGTAGTAACAAAAGTGCATCAAGGTAGCCCAATCCTTTTGATACAAAGGACATGCCAAAAGCGGTCACTTATAATAAGCAAAGCATTCTTGAGGGTACCACGGAATTTCATCTAGTCACTTTCATCATGTTGGTTCAATTTGTGTTCGCTACTTTGATAATTTGATATGTGGGTGGACCGGTGCTTAGGTGCTGTTCTTACTTGAACAAACCACCTACTTATGATTAACCCCCTCGCAAGCATCCGCAACTACGAGAAAAGTATTAAGAATAAATTCTAACCATAACATTAAACTTTTGGATCTATCCAATCGGTCCCTTCTGAATAAGCGCATAAACTAGGGTTTAAGCTTCTGTCACTCTCGAAGCCCATCATCTAATTACTACTCCACACATTCCCTTATAACAAAGTATGGTGACGTGTCATGTAGTTGATGTTCACATGACACCACTAAGGGAATCACAACATACATACTATCAAAATATCAAACACATATCAAGTTCACATGATTACTTGCAACATGATTTCTCCGTGACCTCAAGAACAAAAGTAACTACTCACAAGTGATAAACATGCTCAAGATTAGAGGGGTATTAAATAGCATAATGGATTTGAGCGTATAATCTTCCACCAAATAAACCATATAGTAATCAACTACAAGATGTAATCAACACTACTAGTCACCCACAAGCACCAATATATAGTTTTTGTACAAAGATTGAACATAAGAGATGAAATAGGGTTTGAGAGGGGATGGTGCTTTGTTGAAGATCTTGATGGAGATTGCCCTCCCCAAGATGGGAGAGTTGTTGGTGATGATGATGGCGATGATTTCCTCCTCTGGGAGGAATTTCCCCAATGAAATCGCTCGTCGGAGGGCAAAAGTGCTCCTGCCGAAGTTCACTTTGGAGGCAGCGATGCTCAAATCCCAAAGTCCTCCCATTATTTTTTCTAGGTCAAAATGACTTATATACGAGAAGATGGAGCCTTTGGAGGTGGGCGAGGGAGCCCAACCACACAGGCATGCACAGGCTCCCTAGTGTGCCCGGTGGGTTGTCTCCCACTGGTGGGTGAGGAGTCTGGACTAAGGGTCCTCGGGCGTCCGACACTGTTAGACATGGGCCGGACTAATGGGCTTTGAAGATATGAAGACCGAAGACTCTCTCCCGTATCCGGATGGGACTCTCCTTGGCGTGGAAGGCAAGTATGGCGTCCGAATATGAAGATTCCTTTCTCTGTAACCGACCTTATGTAACCCTAGATCCCTTCGGTGTCTATATAAACTGGAGGGATAGGTCCGTAGAGGCCAATCATCATATTCATAGTCATTCAGGTTAGAGTTCTAGGGTTTTAGCCATTATGATCTCATGGTAGATCAACTCTTGTAATACTCATATTCATCAAGATTAATCAAGCAGGAAGTAGGGTATTACCTCCATAGGGAGGCCCGAACACAGGTAAACATTGTGTCCCTGTCTCCTGTTACCATCAACCTTAGGCCTTGCAGTTCGGGACCCCCTACCGAGATCCGCGGTTTTGACAACGACATTGGTGCTTTGATTGAGAGTTCCAGCATGCGTCATCAAAAGGCTTGATGGCTCCTTGATCATCTACAATGATCTTTGTCCAAGAAATCTTCCTTCCGGACAGATCTTAAGTATTCGGTGGCCGCCTTCTTGAGCCAACTTCGCAGCCATCTGGAGCGAGATCGAAAGCTCGCCCCTGATCGTAAATGGTCAGATTTGGAAGCTTGAACTACGTCCACGGATATCCGTGGAGACTTGATCTTTGATGGATTGAGACCACGACAACCGCTCCACCTTACCGCGATGAACATGGCGTAAATCTATCGCCGGACCATACCGGAGATAGCTTTGTAACTGCTGCGGCCTTAGATCCGGAGTAGATCGTGCCATCTGAGGATGGGAAGCTCAACCCCGCCGCGGAAGCCGCAGACTCAGCAGCGTTGGAGCCGCACACAGACCTAACTTCAAGTGACATCTGTGTCACCGGAACCATGTACTCATCTCCGGCTACAAGTTTCGAACCATGTGCGTCCGCATACGTTGAGCTGGATCAGACACCGATCGTCGAATTCAGCTCCGCAGGCATATTCCGGCACTCGCCCTTACGCAACGTGCTAAACTCATTAAAAAATCTATCCTTAGTGGGGGACTCACAGCCGAATTATATCTGGTTGAGGCGGAGGCTGATGACGGAGAATTTCATTTCCCACCCACCGCCCACTTCATAGACACTGTCGAGGACCTAACCGACATGCTCGATTACGGCTCCGAAGACATTGATGGTATGGACGACGATGCTGGAGAAGAGGAGGCCCAAAACCCGTCGTTCATCGGACGATGGACGACCACCTCCTCATATGATGTATACATGGTGGATGCACCAAAAGATAATAGCGGCGATGACAAGGAAAATCCGGTTGAGGATGAGCCTCCTAAGATAAAACCAAAGCGCCGTCATCAGCGGCGCCGCTCTAAATCACACCGCAAAAAAGACAGCAACACCGGCACAGGAGATGATAACACTCCGGATGGTGCCAAATACAGAGAAGATCCCGATGAACAAATGGCCGAACAGGACGATCGGGAAGACGGGCAAGTTAGCCCTGACAAACAGGCCGTAAACGAAGACTTGGAAGACCGTAATTATCTTCCGCTCTTGAGGAGGAGGTGAGCCTCGACAGCGAGGATTTTATCGTGCTGAGGAACCTCTCGGGGAGGCGCTTTAAGCGCCGACTAATAGCCCTTGCAAGGAGCACGAAAAAGAAGCGGCAGCAGCTTCAAGCTGATCAAGATCTGCTAAGCGATAGATGGTGATGTCACGGCAGCGAGGAATCGGCCTCAAGCGCCCAGCCAAAAGTTACTCGAGCGTAAACTTCTACCTCGGTTTGATGAAGAAGCGGCTGGGCCGGTACCATCATTGCGTGATCTGGTGACCGACCACCACGTGGTCGGGACAAGCAACAACTCAAGCGAACACCAGCCCGCCCCACCTCACCGTAAAGGCGAGATAAAATAGCTCGAGGACATACCTATGACCTGCGGCGAGGGCTTAGGCGATAGAAGCGGTAAGAACATATCGATATATGGATCACAGGGGCGGCGCCCAACCGCGACAACGGCTATCTGGCGGACGCAACAATCATACTCACGCCCGGCCAAGAACCGCGAGCGGACTCTATCCAAGCTACGTCGCGGCGTGGCCCGATCTGAAGGCGCCGCACACCCCTTTGCTTCCATGAAGTAATGGACCATGAATTCCGGAAGGGTTTAAACCCGTGAACATCGAATCATATGGCCGGGACAGCGGACCCGTGGTATGGATCGAGGATTTTCTTCTCCATATCCATATGGCCCGTGGTGATGATCTTCATGCCATCAAATACCTCCGCTAAAACTCAAAGGACCAGCTCGGTCTTGGTTGAGCAGTCTGCCCAAAAATTCAATTGGCGGCCGGGAAGACTGGAAGGCGCCTTCCTCGACAACTTCCAAGGTACATCGTCCGACCTCCGGGATGCCGATGACTTAAGCCACGTAGTTCAACAGCCCGGAGAGTCAGCTAGGAAATTCTGGACTAGGTTCTTAACTAAAGAGAACCAGATCGTGAACTGCCCGGATGCCGAAGCCCTAGCGGCCTTTAAGCATAGCATCCACGACGAATGGCTCGCCCGTCACCTCGGCCAAGAAAAGCCGAAGTCTATGGCGGCCCTCACGGCACTCATGACCCGTTTTTGTGCGGGCGAGGATTGTTGGCTGGCATGTAGCAATAACAATGCAAGCGACGCCGGCACCCTCTGAAGCCAGAAATAGCAACGGCAAGCCCCCAGCGTAATAGGCACAAGCGTCTAAACAACGGTGAAAACACCGATGATCTGACGGTCAATGCGGATTCGGTGGCTCTAAAATCTGATCGTGGAAGAAACCTTTCAAAAAGAACAATTCGGGCTCATCCATCTTGGACCACATACTCGATCGTCCGTGCCAGATCCATGGCACCCTAGAAAACCCAGCCAACCATACCAACAGAGATTGTTGGGTTTTTAAACAGGCCGACAAGTTAAATGCCAAGAATAAGGAGAAGGGGTCGCCAAGCGAGGACAATGACGAGGAGCCTCGGCCACCGAACACAGGGGGACAGAAGAAGTTTCCCCCTCAAGTCAAAACGATGAACATGATATCGCTACCCACATCCCCAAGAGGAGCATGAAGTGCACACTCAAGGACACCAGTCGCCCCAAAATTCAACCCATGGTCTTCCTGTCAGATCACCTTTGATCGCAGAGACCATCCGACCAGTATCCGTCATTGTGGGTCAGCCGCACTGGTCCTCGATCCAATCATCGATGGGTTCCACCTCACGCAGGTCCTAATGGACGGAGGTAGCAGCTTGAACCTGCTCTATCAGGACACAGCGCGCAAAATGAGCATTAATCTCTCAAGAATTAAGCCCACAAGAACTACCTTTAAAGGAGTCATACCAGGCGTGGAGGCCCGCTGTACGGGCTCAATCACCCTCGAGGTTGACTTTGGATCCCCGGACAATTTTCGAAGCGAAGAGCTGATCTTCGATATCATCCGCTTTCGCAGCGGCTATCATGCACTGCTGGGATGAACCGCATTTGCGCGCTTCAACACGGTGCCACACTACGCTTATCTTAAGCTCAAGATGCTCGGACCACGCGGCGTCATAACAGTCAACGGAAATACGGAATGCTCCCTTCGTACAGAGGAGCACACCGCCCGCGTTAGCGGCAGAAATCTGAGGCGGCCTTCTCAAGCGAGAACCTTAATTCGTCGGCGAACTCCGGACAACTTTGTCAAACGAGTCCGTACTACTCTGCACCAGGACAACTCAGCTCGTCAAGAGCTCGATTAGAAATTTGGCCTCCGTCCCAGTCCCAATAAAGTGACGGCATTTGTACCACGCATACATAACTACGCACTCAAAATACCATGGGCATAGACGGAGGCATAACTAGCTTGTGATCCACACTACGGCTCGACCGCCCCCGGACACACATACTTTCAGTTTTTCCTTTTTATCCTTTCAGGTTTCTTTCCTGCAGGCTTCTTCCGACGGCCTGATCATTGGTCCTCTCAACAGGACGGATACACCAAGATGGCAAGAAGCACTGGCGTACAAGGGAATTTTTAGGTGGTCTCTTTAACGATCACTCTACCTATCTTCAGGCCCGCACGCAGCTCTCCCTTGGTAGTGGCATGTTAAATAGCCCGGTTGCTTATTGCACCACCTGTACGAATACGCTTTGACGTATTAATCAAACTATAATGGAAACAGTTTGTGGCCCAACTTCTGCGGCACTGGCTTACTACTCCCGTTTTCCTTCTTTGGTAATCTTCTCAAAGTTGCACATGTACACTTTGGTACACTTTAATCTGCCAGGGGCTTCTTCGCGACCCATAATACGGCAAAAAAGTCCGAACACTTTTTACAATAATAGTTTGGCACCCCGAATTTAGTATTGTATGCATTGGCTCCGAATCATGTCTTTGGTCAATAGTTGGGTTGCCCGGCTCCTGTGCTTACTACCTTACGTTATGCTATATCGGCTAGGGTAGTAAAGGGAGAACTACTACGATTGTGTCCTGGTTTATCCGGATGAGCACCTTAGTACAGAAAGCCAAAAACTGACTGTCATGATGCGGCGAGAGCCGGTCAGCTCTTCGGAGGTTTCAAATCTTTAGCGATTTTTTCTGAATTATGCGAGGGATTGGTTCTTACACGATCAGGCGTTTATAGTACCCTAGTTCGGATACTAGGGGCTATGCCTAAATTTTCATTGTCAAACTCCTATGGCTAAGTGAGGGTGATAAAGCCCGGATAGTCTGATTGCCTGGTTCGTTGCGCTAAACACCTCCTTCAAGGACCAAACAATTGGATCAAGAGTGTTTATATTCCATCCCAAACACCCCCGTACTATCTACGTGGGGGCTGAAGCCGACGACTGGCCAACTCTCAGAATTTCATAAACACGGCCGCATAGGAGGTAAAATATTAAACAAACATTTATCTTACATAAATTAACTTGTGTTCCATAATACAGGGCAAGATAGTGCAAATGTACTCATTCAAAGATTACATCTTTGGTGCACTGCGCCGCCACAATGCGGATCCCTCCAGGACATTGTCAAAACACAGTTCGGGCGTGCGGTGCTCCTTGCCCTCGAGCGGACCCTCGGTCGCGAGCTTGACGGCGTTCATCTTCGCCCACTGCACCTTGGCGCGGGCGAAGGCCATCCGCGCACCCTCGATGCAGACCGACCGCTTGATAACATCAAGCGGAGGGCAGGCATTGACCAGCCGCTTCACGAGCCCGAAGTACCTGGTGGGTATAGCTTGGCGAGCCCGCAGCGGATTATTAAATCCTTCATGGCTAGTTCGGCCACCCTATGCAGCTCGACCAGCTGTTTTAGCTGGTCGCTAAAGGGCACCGGATGTTCTGGCACAAGGTCTTGCGACCATAACTGGTTCTCCGTTGAGCTCCCCTCTTGGCTCGGGAAGAATTCCGCGGCGTCGAAACACTTCTGGCGAGATCCATAAGCCCTGGAGAACTCCAAATCCGGGTCAGTAAGAGATACCTCCTCTTCACATACTTGATTTGCATAATAAAAGCCTTACCCGCGGCGATCTTGTTGGCCTGTTGGATCTCCTGGAGGGTGCTTTGGGCTTCGGCCCGGGCCTCTTGTGCGCTCTGGCGAGCCTTGGTGAGTTCGGTCTCTTGAGCCGAAACATCGCTTTCCAAGGACTCGCACTTCTTCACGGCATCCTTGAGTTCTCTTTGGACCTCATCAAGCCCGGCCTCGTGCTTCTCATGAGCGGCTTGTTCCTTGGCAGCTTTCTCCTTGGCCTCGACCAGTGCCTTCTTAAGGACCTCGACCTCGGTCTCTGCTCCTACAAATATCATTGCACTTCGGTCAGTAGACATCATTTATTCTTTTCGAATATACAGCAAGCCACTACATACCTTGCTTGTCCTCCAGCTGCCTTTTCACAAGGCCGAGCTCTTCTTCAGCCCGCCCCAGACTCTTCTTTAGTCCGGAGACCTCAGCAGCATGAGAGGTTGCGGCCAGCAACGACGCCTGCACATTCACACAAGACATATTTAGTTAGTATCCTGCGAAAATTACTTGATCCTCTGTCCGACTTTTCTTTCCGAACACCGGACAGTGTCTCAGGGGCTACTGTCTATGACATGACTTTTTCTTTTGTGTTGCTTACCTCAAAGCACATCCAGCGGTAGTGCGAGGCTTGATCGATCCGCTCTTGTGGTGAACCCTCTCAACCATCGTACCCATAAGGACACGGTGTTCCTCCACAATGGAAGTGCCTCGTAGCGCTTCCAGCAGATTATCTAGTGCCTCTGGTTGGACAGAGGTCACTGGCGGAATAGGCACGCTCCTCCCTTCAAAGGAGGTAGATCGCTTGACCCCGGAGCTGTATAGGTCTCCGGGATGGTATCTGGCTGGGGGCCGAATTGGATATGGCCCCCATCGCCAGTCTCCATGGGGGCTTTCTCCCCCGGGTGTCCGGCGGCCGAGGAGTCATCCTCTAGCGCCACCTTGACGACCTCCTGAACCTCTCCCTGGTCAGGGAAGGTCCTTCAGGACAGCATCTCGGCGTCGCCCTTGGCCTGGGGAGAGTGAGCCGTCGGTGGTGACTCGCTGGCCATCGCCTTTGAATCCAGCGAATCCCCCGATGAGGATCGCAGGGAGCTGTCGCGGGCCGGACAACAATTGCATAATTCAACATGTTAAAACTCTGAAGTAGAGAGGCGGATATAGGGATGCATCGGGGTTTTTCGTTTAGTCACTATCGGCCAGGGGCTTCTCTCGGGGCGTCGCTGCAGGCTCTTTGTCGACATCCCTGCGGAGTTATCCGCGAGGTCCTTCCCCATATTGGGCGCCTCCGCCTCCAGATGTGTGGAGGCGCCCTCTTCTTCCTTCCCCCATCAGGGGGAGAGTTGCTTTCGTCCTCCTCCTCGTCGTCGTCTTCGGCGGCAGAGGAGTGAGTCTTGTCTTCGGACGACACGTCTGAAGCTCCCTTGCGGCGGGGGCCACTCCGGACCCCCTTGGCCTTCTTCTCCGGCGCCTGATAGGGCACCGGGACCAGCATCTTCTCCAGGAGCGGGATGACTGGTTCCTCTGGCAGCGGAGCCAGACACCGAATCCGCTCCGCCTTCTTCGTCCAGCCCTGAAAAATAAATGGTGAAGTTTAGATATCTTCCTTGATCAAGCAAGTGGAGGATGCACCTTGAGATGTGAAGGACTTACCGCACTGGCAGGATGGGCAAGATCGTGCCCGCGGTTCGAGTCTATGTCCGGTGGCGTCTCATTGCCCTTAAAGAGCAACTTCCAGACATCTTCATGAGTGGTTCCGAAGAGCCTTTCCAAGGCCCGGTGCTTCTCCGGATCGAATACCCATAAAGGGCAGGTTCGGCTCTGGCATGGAAGGATCTGGCGAACTAGCATCACCTGAATCACATCGACGAGCTTGATGTTTTTATCCACCATGCTTTGGATGCACATTTGCAGCGCTATCAGTTCGTTTGACGAAGACCAATTTGGGCCCTTCTCTATCCAGGAGGTGAGCCGCATTGGAGCTCCGGACTTGAATTCGGGAGCCGCGGCCCAAGTGGCGCCGCGAGGATCTGTGATATAGAACCACAGTTTCTGCCACTCCTTGACGGTCACCACAAACGTACCTTTGGGCCATGTGACATTGGGCATCTTGCTCACCATGGCACCTCCGCACTCTGCGTGTTGATCATCCACGACCTTCGGCTTCACGTTGAAGATCTTGAGCCATAGTCTGAAATGGGGAGGAATGCGGAGGAAGGCCTCGCACACGACAATAAATGCCGAGATGTTGAGGAAGGAGTTTGGGGCTAGATCATGGAAATCTAGCCCATAATAGAACATAAGTCCGTGGACGAAAGGGTGGAGAGGAAACCCTAACACGCGGATGAAATGGGGGGGATGAACACCACCCTCTCATTGGGCTTCAGGGTGGGGCGACTTGCCCCTTGGCGGAAGCGGTGGGCGATTTCTTCGCCGGATGCGGGCCTCGAAGCTCAGTGATGTCCTTCTCCTTGACGGAGGATGCCATCTACTTGCCTTGCGCTCCAGATCCTGACATGGTTTAGTGCTTTCTTGAGGCAGAAAATAGGAGGACTTGGGCGCTGGAGCTCGAGAACGGAAGAGGCGGAAGAAAGAGAGAAAGGCGTGGGTGAAGAAAGGAAATCCTTATTTCCTTATAAAGGCGATGAATATCAAGTGCCTCCCCACTGCGCCTTAAAACTCACCTGTCCCCAAGGGCTGTTAAAACTTCGCCTATAAACGGTTGGATTACCCACGCCCGTATTGATGAGAATCCCGCAATAAGGAGACACAATCTCTGCTTTGACAGGACGTGCCAATGAGGCCGCATCTCGAAGCGGCAGGTTGAAAAACGGTTCAAAATAATGACCGGGTGATGACGTGGTATTGCGTCGCCAAAAGTTGTCAGCGGATGGGACTCGTGGAATATTATACTCTCTACGGTTGTGTGTGGGATTTGTTTTGCAGAGCCGGACATGTTCGTTGCGTCCAAAGACCGCATTGGAGTATTCGGAGAAGGAACCCGCCTTGCAATGCCAAAGACAATATGCGCGCCGGACACCTCGTCATTGAAGCCTGGTTCGGGAGACTCTTGAGGAGTCTGGACTAAAGGGGTCCTCGGGCGTCCGACCTATTAGACATGGGCCGGACTGATGGGCTGTGAAGATAAGAAGACCGAAGACTCTCTCCCGTATCTGGATGGGACTCTCCTTGGCGTGGAAGGCAAGTATGGCGTCCGAATATGAAGATTCCTTTCTCTGTAACCGATCTTATGTAACACTAGATCCCTAGGTGTCTATATATAGGAGGGCTAGGTCTATGAGGCCAATCATCATAGTCATAGTCATCCAGGCTAGACTTCTAGGGTTTAAGCCATTACGATCTCGTGGTAGATCAACTCTTGTAATACTCATATTCACCAAGATCAATCTAGCAGGAAGTAGGGTATTACCTCCATAGGGAGGGCCGAACACAGGTAAACATTGTGTCCCCTGTCTCCTGTTACCATCAACCTTAGACGCATAGTTCGGGACCCCCTACCCGAGATCCGCCGGTTTTGATGTCAGGACCGGGTTTTCGGGATATTGATTTCCCAGAAAATGGCCCTTGTGCTCACCAGCCCCAGGATTACTGTTAGCTGATGAGACACCAACTTGATACAGAAACTCCAAGCAAAATACAAAATATGTAGTACAAGACCGTTTTGGCCTATAAGTACAACAAATGGTTTCTAGTGGTTGATTGTGGAAGCGGTTTGCGGTTCTTCAGTGTCTATGGGACTCCATTTCCCACAGGAACAGCTGACCTGGTTAACTCCTATCTTCGCGAGACTGTTCTCGTCACTGCCTAGGTTCCGGGGCTGTCATCGCAATGCTCCTCTCCACGCAAGAAATCTGGCCAAGACAATAGCCAGGGACAAGCCAGTGAGTACTTTGAATGTACTACATAAACATTAAGAACACGGGTATAATATAGCAAATGATAATCATGCTCACGAAGTATTGTATGATCCTAGCGTCGGTCACAAATAAAAATCATGATGCCGCATAAGCAGGTTATTCATGTCAAATATGAATATGCAATCAAGGAGTAGAAACAGAATGCACCGATCGAGTGTCTGAAGTGACGCCTCGAAAGGATGATAATAATAAGCATGCCTCAGTCAGGCGTCTGAGCGACGTCACATAAAGGACTTATAAAGGAAATAAGTAGCAAACATGCCACAGTCGGGCGTCTGTGCGACACCACATAAAGGGCTTATAGAGTAAATAATTAACAAGCATGCCACAATCGGGCGTCTCAGCGACACCACATAAAGGGCTTATAAATAAAAGAATTAACAAGCATGCCACAGTCGGGCGTCTCAGCGACACCACATAAAGGGCTTATAAATAAAAGAAATAACAAGCATGCCACAGTCGCTCGTCTCAGCGACACCACATAAAGGGCTTATAAATAAAAGAAATAACAAGCATGCCACAATCGGGCGTCTCAGCGACACCACATAAAGGGCTTATAAATAAAAGAAATAACAAGCATGCCACAATCGGGCGTCTCAGCGACACCACATAAAGGGCTTATAAGAGAATAATCACAATGAATACCCAGGAGGTAGAACCGTCCCAGGGATACTCAATAATTCAGATAATGTAAATGGTTAGTCCATATTAATAATAATCATAGTCATCACGAGTCACAAGTCATGATCCATGTTCCAGTTTAGCAGTTTTCCCTCCGAAGACCGACACTAAGACCGACACTTGACCCATCCCAGACTGTAGTCCTTAACCATGGACACGGCTATTCGAATAGATATAATCTCTGCAGAGGATGTACTCTTTACCCACGAGTAGCAGTTCCTTTAGTCCATCGGGACTAATTCCGTCTCTGATCTTTTAATTGAAAACACACAGCTCGCACACACCGGCTTAACTTTGCGATTATGCAGGAATCACCCACGACACCCGTTAAGAGAAACTCTAAGTGGGGAGGCTACAACCTCGACTTGGCATGGGATCACAAATTTTATGACACGCGCAAACTAGGGGAGCTACCCCTTCGGCTCCAACCGAAAACACCCATGCCCCTGGACCAGGTGGCATGCCTACCGGCTGCAGTCGGTATCTTCCACCATGGCCTCTCTGTACGGTGTGTGCTAGAAAGGGGTTGACAACTTACTGAACCGTACCCTACCTCTGGCGGGGACAAGTGGTAGCACGAAACAAGTATGGGGAGTTCTTTGGAGACAAGACTCGATCTATAGTGCGACTCAGGAGGTTTAAGTATTCCCTGCATGATTAGCATAACAAAAATATTTCAACCGACAGACAGAATCACCACCCATCGTACCTCATCATGCCATACCGGACACAACCGTCTCGACGAGGAACTAGAGATAAGCTCGTGTCTACCCAAGACAGAGACTTTCCGGGCTTCCTTCCGGTAGGCATGAAAGGCATATGAGGGTGATTACTATCACAAGAATATCTATTTCCAACAACAAAGAATCTTCATATAAGCACTCATGCGTATGATCATATCATCACATAAAATAACGAATGCTCCATGTCAAGGTGGTGTTGTAACCATATCAAACAAATCACAAAAATTATTATGCCAGGGTTCAGAAAGCTTGCCTTCAAGTTGTGGAGAGGCAGGGTGCATTCCAAAAATTTTGAAAGTTGCCTTCTTCTTCAAAATTCCTATTTTGAAAAATTTAAATCAACACATAGTTTCAAAACAGTACAAAAAAGTTGTTTGGAAAATTTTCAGATAAATATGAAAATAAACTAGACAGAATTTGAGAAACAACAAAAAAGGAATCAAGTCAATTGGACTTATATTTAAAAAGTTATAGCCAGTCAAAGTTTAGTCAATATTCTGTTTTTTATATAAAAATCAGAAAAGAAAACGTTTCGGGGGGGGGGGGGGCTTACGATTTCCTCTCAGCGAAGGCGTATTTGGAGGAATACGCCTCCACTTAAAACACGTTTCGGCGGGGCTGGGTCACTGACAGTGGGTCCCTTGGGCCCACTGGTCAGGTTTGACCAGTCGCCACCCCGCCTCCTTCCTCCTCTGCCCGAGCGGTGGCGGGGCTCCGGCGATTGACGCCGGCGAATGGCGGCTCCCCACGGGGATCCGAGGGCAGGGATGGATCCGCTGGTCCAGGGCGATCCTCCCGGTGGTCGACAGGCTAGTGGGGACGACGAGAGTCACCGTGGCGAGCTCCGCGGCGAAGGCAACCGGAAGAATTTGGGGATCGAGCTGTGGTGGTTCCCGATCATGTTTGAGAAGTGGGGCGGCTCACTGATCGAGGAGGGATGGTGGCCTTTGGAAGGGCGGGGAGGCTCTACTTGCGATGGCGGGGCCGGAGGTGGCGGCGGCGAACTGGCGGGCGAGAAGGCGGCCTCCCTCATCGATTCTTGAGCTAGGGAGCTCTAGAGGATCATTTGAGGTCGCCTGGGTGCCTGGTCGAACTCGGGGTCTCTTCTTATAGGTGGTTGAGGTCGGTTCTGTGGCGGCCGGGGATAAGATCGGTGAACCGCCGTTCTGTAGGCAAGGGGGCGCGTGGTGGCGACGGGCGCTAGTGGACGAGCTCTGGATAGCTTCGGGCTGCTCGAGGCGGTGGCACGCGGCCGGGGCTCGGGCGGTGCCGTCCATGGCGAAACCACTGCTGCGGCCGCTAGCCGCCATGGCCGACTGGCGGCGGCGCTATGGGGCTCGAGGCGACTTCTGCGGCGAGGAGGCCGAGGCGCGTTGGCTGGGAGGCGGGAAGGGCGAGAGCAGGCGCGGGGAGGCGGCGATGGGGCCCTTGGCGGCTCGGTCTTGTGGCAGCGTGCAAAACGTGCGCTCTAGGCGCGCCCAACGCACGCATGCTAAGTGTTCGGCAAAATGCCAAGGCATGCCAGGAGGTTTGGGTGAGGCTGGGGATTAACAGGTCTAGGTTAGGGTTAGCTAGGAGCTTAGTGGACATGCTGGTTGGGCAAAGCAAGCAGGTTCAAAATGCAAACTAGTGTTCATGCCAATTCTGATTATGCACTCAAGGTGTTCGACAGAATGCTTTGGCCATCAAGGCATCTCTTGGGTGGCCAAGATCTCCAGTTTCGGGTCTCTTTAGGTGTAGGTGATGATGGCAAAGTCATTTGGGCAAAACCAGAATCTTGTTAGTGCAAGTTTTTGAGAAAGCCAAATCTGGACAAAAAGGAAATGGTATTAATCCATGTACCAAAAATACTCCAATGGGTCTAGTCTCACGGACTTAAGGGTTTGGTAGGGTGTACTACAAGCAAAAGGAAGATCATGGGCACTAGAGCAAAACAAAATAGGGTTGTAGTAGAAAACATCCAAGCTGGACGAGAGAGCAAAAGAGGATGTTTTGCTCAAATTTTTCAAAGAACATCAATGGTTTTTTGCATAAAGTTGAATTATATACTCCTACTAACATCCCTTAATTTTGGTGGAAACTTTAAAGAAAAATTTAAATAGGTTGTAGTGCAATTTACATACTTGGACCAGATTTGAAAATTTGAGGTAGAGCTCAAAATTTCTAATTGACCAAAGGGATTTTGCATAAAAGTGATGTGGGGACATCACATGTCATCCCCATATTTTGGTGGAAATTTTGAAAGAGTATTTGAAAGGGTTGCAGTGCAAACTGACTCCAAATCTTATGAAAATCCATTTTAAAAGAAATAAATCTCAGGAAAATTAATTATATAAATAATTCCTTGATACAAGAAATGTTTTCTTGAGAGAGTATACAAGTCCAATAATATTTTGGAAAGTTTTCACTTGGGGTAAAAATTCCATAATATCAAAAGAAAGAGAGAGGTTAAATCAAAGAAAATCCAAAAAATAAAATTTTAATCTCACGGCAAAAACATTATAAACAAATCATGGTTAAAATTTTAGGGGTGTTACATTTGACACCGAGAGTGGGCCCCTCTGGTGCTTATTGACTCAATATTCCTCATATATTCCACAAAAAATCCCATAAAGTTTGACTAATTTGGGTTAATGCAGATTAGGTGGCTTTGGCGTAACTTTTCTAGGTCAGATTTCTAGCTACCGGAATTCTCCCTCTTTGTGTGTACCTTGCATATTATGAGAGAAAAGGCATTAGAATTACTCCAAAAATCATTATTATGCATAAAACATTATAAATAATAGTAGGTAAACATGATGCAAAATGGACATATCAATCCCTAGCCTTCTTCAGTGCAGTGTGTTCCACCTGCATTCTCCACTACTCTAGAGCGTTGAAGCGATCCATGATGTCTGGACTATCCTTCGCCCGTGTTTACGTGTTAGCCTTCGAAACCCGGCAGATTAATGTTGAGCCTTGCCACGCTAACAAATCCACACACACTCCACGAACCTCGTGTGTGCTTTATCTGGTTTAGTTGGAGCCCAAGACTTTAAATCGATCTCGATTACTTCATATACACCTTTAGGCTGGTTTGTGGGCTTCCTTGGAGCATTCCTTCATGTCCTGACCGGAAGGGTAATTGCTGCAGCTCTATCCCGTTCAACATTACTTGATCCCTCACCATCTGCTGAAGACCCAGGGTTGTCGGAATCAGATGAAAATACATCGCTTGAAGCATGAGTGTTGTTGCTGCTAATCGGCATCTACAGAGAACACATGTGAAACTCAGGAAAGGAGGATAAGCATAAAACTTACAACTTCGTATCAAGCTGTCTAAACATGTCATGCAATAATTTAGAAAATGTACGGCTTACTTGTCAAGTTTGTTTGACTCGGGCGCCCGCGATCTGTAAATCGGCAGTAACTTATTGGAACAAATACAACTTATATGTACTAGTTAGGAAGGTAGATAATGAGCATATATATGCTCTCCGTTATTTTATAACCAATTTGGGAAAATACGAAACAAAATACGAAGAGGGATTGCGAGGAAATATGCCTCACCGCAATGGAGACCAGTAACTAACATGCTTCTTAATGCAAAACCGGCTAGACCACAGGAGTGTTGAGGGTTACAGGATCAATATGCTCGAGGGTGACTGGCGAGCAAACAAAGAGGGCGAGGCACGGGAAGCTGCGTGTTGGGAATGGCAGTGGAGGTAGGCTTGGCCAGAAGAAGCGGGCACCACGACCGGGGTAAGCCGCCTTGACCTTGGAGAGGGTTCTGCTATGGATCTGGGGGAGGGGGAGCTGGCGATGGAGATTGGGTGGACTAGTTGTGTGAAACGCGGGCGGGCGGTGGGGGGTGTCAGTGTCAAAACCAGCGGATCTCGGGTAGGGGGTCCCGAACTTTGCGTCTAGGCGGATGGTAACAGGAGACAAGGGACAAGATGTTTTTACCCAGGTTTGGGCCCTCTCGATGGAGGTAAAACCCTACTCTGCTTGATTAATATTGATGATATGGGTAGTACAAAGTAGATCTACCACGAGATCAAAGAGGCTAAACCCTAGAAGCTGGCCTATGGTATGATTGTCGTCAAGTCCTACGGACTAAAACCCTCCGGTTTATATAGACACGGAGAGGTTAGGGTTACATAGAGTCGGTTACAACGGGAGGAGATCTTCATATCATATCGCCAAGCTTGCCTTCCACGCCAAGGAAAGTCCTATCCGGACACGGGGCGAAGTCTTCAATCTTGTATCTTCATAGTCCGGGAGTCCGGCCAAAGGTCATAGTCCGGCCATCCGGACACCCCTAATCCGGGGACTCCCTCGGTAGCCCTGAACCAGGCTTCAATGGCGGCGAGTGCAGCGGCATGATTGTCTTCGGCATTGCAAAGGCGGGTTCCTCCTCGAATACTTCATAGAAGATTTTGAACACAAGGATAGTGTCGGCTCTGCAAAATAAGTTCCACATACCACCGTAGAGAGAATAATATTTACACAAATCAATCTGGCGACTTATTCCAGCGTGACATCGCCGCTGCAGCCAAGCCTTTATTTGAATTTTTTTACTGTCCCACCTCAGCGCGTTTAGCGAGGCGGTTCCTTGGCACGTCTTGTCGAAGCAGAGATCGTGTCCCTTTATTCCGGTATTCTCATCAATACGGGCGTGGGTAACCCAACCGTGCCATTAATTACGACGCTTGGGAGATAAGCGAGTTTTACCACGCTGGTGGGGGCACATAGTTTCGTCCGCCCATATAAGGGGATAAGGATCCACTTTTTTCATCTATTCCTTCTTCCTCTTTTGCTTATCCATTTTCGCGCACTCGAGCTCCAATGCCCAAGTCCGCACTTCCCACCTCAACCTTCTCCAGCCATGTCCGGAGGCGGGAGGCAGGTGGATGGCCTCCTCCGTCACGGAGGGACACATCAGAAAGCTGAGAAAAGCCGGATACTTGTCCAAGGACATCCCGCACCGGCTCCCGACAAGGGGCAACTCATCCCACCCCAGGCCCCATGAGAGGTGGTGTTCCTCACCATTTCCTCCATGGACTAGGTTTCCCACTTCACCCATTTGTCCGGGGCTCATGTTCTACTACGGCCTGGACGTCCATGATCTGGCCCTGAACTTCATCCTCAACATCTCGGCGTTTATCGTCGTGTGCGAGGCTTTCCTCCGCATCAAGCCCCACGTCGGCTTGTGCTGAAGACCTTCAATGTCAAGCCGAAGGTAGTGGGTGGCCAGCAAGCAGAGTGCGGAGGCGCCATGGTGGGCAAGATGCCCAACGTCCTATGGCTCAAGGGCTCCTTCGTGGAGACCATAAAGGGGTGGCAATCGGGGTGGTTCTACATCACCGAGCCGCGTGACCCTGAATGGGCAGCGGCCCCGAGTTCAATCTGGCATCCTCTCGCGGCTCACCTCACGGAAAGAGAAGTGCACATAGGTGGGGTAATTAGGAAGAAACTGGCCGGGACTCCAAACCTGCGTCCAAAGCCTAGTGGACAAGAAGGTTAAATTCGTCAATGTAGTCCAGGTCATGCTCATCCGTTGGATCCTCCCGTGCCAACAACGGGCTTTCAGCTTGTGGGAGTTTGATCCGGCCCAGCACCAAACTTTGGCGGGCTCTTGACACAACATCTGAAAGATGCCTAGAAGGCACTATTCAAGGCGCCCGAGGCTCCGCATCCGCTACCGAGGATCGCGGATACAGCGCCTGACATCAAGCCGGTAGCGGTAAGTTGTTTTCCTCTTCTGGATATTTGTCTTTCATAGTTTGACTCTATGCGGGATCTAAGCCCCATGCCTTTGTGGGGAATTTGGCGAGAAGAAGGCCGAACAAGTCAAGCTGTCAAGCGCCTTTGCCCGAAGACCCATCGGATGCTCGCTTAGCGAAGCTGCTGGTCCCGGCACCTTACATGGTGCAGGAGAAGAAGGCCAAGAAGAAAGCCACGGGAATTTCGAAAGAGTTCCCAGCGCCTGGTGGTGTCGGACTCATCGTCCAGGAGGACTTGAGGCGGACTCCTCCCGCAGCGAGGAGGAGGAAAGAGATCTCTCCCGGTGCGGAGAGAAGAAAAGGAAGGCCGCCCCAAGCTGGGGGCGGAGTGTCAAGAAGGAAGGACCCTTCTGCGGACTACTCCACCAGCCAACTGACGGCGAAGAGGAGTAGCCATCGAGGCCAAGCCCCTTGCAAAATCGTAAGTATCCGGATACCAGAATAACTCATGGCGTTCCTTTATTGCACAGTATCTTCTGACGCCAAATATAATCATGCAATCCGCCCAAGTCCGAGCTCGACGCTTTGTCGAGCAGCTCCCTGGGTTCGTCGGATGTGAATAGCACTTCACTTCCGGCCGCCTCCTCCTCCCGCCCTGCGAATGATGCCGAGGTGGAGTCCCAAAAGGGTCCAAGCCAGGAGGAGGTGGTCCTGGAGGCGCCGCAAGGCGACCTCCCGGACTCCAGGCGCAAAGGGGATAAAACCTCGAAGGGCTCTAAGTCCGGCCCCGGGCCGGACACCGCCGGAACCTTGGTGGTTTGAGTCCGTGCCAGTGGCCCCTAGCAAGAAGGGCAAGCCCTCTGACGCGCGGTGACCTCCGTCCAACCAGAGGCACGGATAATTTCTTTGGAGGTGCTTGGCGCCTCCATCGACGAGCACCGCACTATTATGAGTGCGGTGATCAAGAAGGATTCGATCCGCCAAGAGAGGGCTGGCTGAAACTGTGCCGACCTTCTAACGAGGCTTTGAGGTATGTATTTAAGATATGTAAAAATATTACCGAGAGATAGTAGCCCACGATGCTCGGTTTGGTGTTGGAAAGAAAAGCTGGGCGAGGATCTAAAAGATATCTGTAGGAGTTTAACATAAGTATGTCAATATAGGAATGCAGGCTGCGCTGCTGACCTCTGCCGCCTTGACTGCGGAGGTCGGTGCATTGAAGCGAGCCTCGGCGGTCGAGAAGCAGGCTCGGCCTTGCCAAGAAGCAGCTCGAAGACAAGGAAGGTAAGTAATACCATATGTAAGTATATAGAAAGATGTGGTTCCAAAAAAGGACAGGACCAACGTGAGTATTACAGGGGCCACGACCGAGGTGGAAACCCTGAAGGAAGCGCTGTCCAAGGCCGAAGACAATGCGGCCGTGGAGCGCCTGGCGAGAGAAGCGAGGCGCGGGTGGCGGAGGTGCAGCAAGAGCTCGAGGCTCTCGTGAAAACACCACGAGAGTTTGGGCTTGACTCAAAGACTTCGAGAGTCAGGCTACGCCACGGCCCTTGAGGCGCCAAATCTGCCAAGGCGAAGCCCAAAAAGCCCTCCGAGGAAATTGAGGCGATGAAGAAGATAGCGGCGGGTAAGACATTCTTTATGCAAAGCAAGCACGTGAAAGTGAATTAATTGTTTCTTACCGAGTCAGGAGCTCTCTAGGGGCATTCGCGAGATCTTCCCCTTGGTGTGTCCGTGACTGCCGCATTCTCTAGAGCCGAGGAGGGAGCTCGGCGGAGAAGGTGTTACGGTCTCGGTATCTTTGAGACCGGACACCAGTGCCTATGGCGACCAGTGAAGCGGTGGTCGAGAGCTCCATAAGGTGGCGAGCAGGCCATGAAGGGTCTCATAGTCCATTTGTGGCACAGGAGGCCATGCACAGGGAGCTACCGAAATTTGGTGAGGCGGTGGTGGATGCCTATCCGTGGCTTAAAGTCATCAAAGCGCTCCGTATGCATCGAAGGTGCCGTGGGGCCTTGCACATGCTAAAGTGCCTTTGAGGGCAAGATGAATGACTGAGAAGCTTGTGACAGACGGACCACCGCCGGGCGAGGAGCATCGCCATAAGCCGAGATGTATTATGAGGTGTCTGAAGGGTGCCGCCTATATAGCGGATGAATGCTCTAAAGATGTAATTTTGAGTAAACTTCGCATTTGTGATCTGTCTGCTGAAAACTTGTTCATATCTTGAGCAACGCTTTTGAATTTAAAATATTACCTTACATGCGGCCATTTATTAAATTTGAGAGATGGTGAGTCGTAAATAAACCTTACGCCCCCATGCATGAAGTCTTTGGGGTGTTCGGGATAAACTTGAGCTCTTTTTCCCATTCTTGGGTCCTTGAGGGCGCTCAACACAATGAACAAGGCAATCGGACTATAATGCTTGAACACTCTCACTAGCCATAGAATTCTATAATTTTAAATTTAGTGAAGCCCCTAGTATTCGGAAGACCGAGTTTGAGGCGCTATCACGCCTAGGCAGGACAAAGCCGACTCCTCGCTCTAAGCGGCATAAGTCCTTAGGGACTCGAAAACCTCTCGAACAGTGACCAGCTCTCGCCTTATCATGACGGTCAGGTTTTAGCTTTCTCCTTTGAGGTGCTTAGCCCAGCTCGGCAGGGCACAATCATAGTGGTTCTCCCAGCGCTACCTTAGCCGATGTAGCAGGCGTAAGGTACCAAAACATGGGAGCCGGGCAAGCCCAACTATTGACCCAAGACATGATTCGAACCCGATGCATATAGTGCTATAAGTTCGGGTGCCGCACTTGTGAAAGTGTTTGGACTTATCACACCGTATTTTGGGGTACTTAAGCCTGGTGTATTTAGCCGTACCAAAGTGTACGGGTGCAACATGTCATTAATGAACATATTTACCTAAAAAAGGAATGCAATAATAGACAAAAGCTATGCATTGTTTATTCGAAAAGGCTGCGGTAAAAGCAGAACGATACAAATAGTGCGATAAGCAAGAGATGGGACTATTAGACATGTCCCCCTCCAAGGGCGAGCTGCGGGATGATATGTGAAACAAGTATACTGCTCATTATAGAGACCACCTGGACACTCGACGTAACTTTACGCTTCCACTGGTTGTTGCATCGTGTGTTCGTGATTCTCTTGCCGGATAGGCCTTCCGGAGGCGGAGTCTGAAAGTAAGAAAAAAGAATGGCGAAACCGGAGCCCCTAGTGCGGTTGAGCCGCATTTTGGACATCTTGGTGGTCGTGCCCCTCCCCAATGCCCATGGTATTTCGGGCGTATCTATGTATCGTAGTAATCTTGGTTTCGCAATTTAGCGAGGGCTGGGGTTGGGGCCGCATTACTACGCTTGCTCGGGCGTGCCGAGGCGGTCTTGTTGTAGGTTACTCGGTAGCGCAGCGGTGTCCGGGGCGATGGAATAGCGGTGGAGGAGAATTGCCTTGAGAGGCTACTTTGTAGTTCCGCCCTTGTGAGGGCAGCTGTATGCTCCTCCGTTCGGAGAAGGCGTTTGGTGTTTCAACGACCATAATGACTCTTGAGGGCCTGGCATCTTGAGCTTGAGGTATGCGTGGTGTGGCACCCATTGAACTTTGCAAATGCGGTTCGTCCGGCGGTCGCGTGATAGCCACTGGAGCAGGACTATGTCGAAAGATTAACTCCTCGCTTGGAAATTATCCGGGGATCGAAGACCACCTCAAGTGTAATTGAGCCTGTCTGAGTTGGCCTCTACACCTGGTATGGCGCCTTTAAAGGTCGTCTTTGTGGGTTTAATCCTTGAGGATCTATGCCCATTTCGCCTTTGTATCTGATAAAGCGAGTTAGAACTTTGCCGGCGTCCATAAGGACTCTAGTGAGGTGAAATCCGTCAATGACTGGGTCTAGAACCAATGCGGCGAATCCGCCATGGCGGATGCTAGTGGGGTGGTCCCTTCGATCAAAAGTGATCGGGCAGGAGGACCACGGGTTGAACTTTGGGGCGACTGGCTCCAATGCGTATACGTCCCTGAGTGCACGCTTCCGCTCCCTTTTGGGGATGTGGGTTTCGTATATCATGTTTACCGTCCGCACTTGTGGGGGGAAGCCCTTCTGTCCCCTATTGTTCGGCGGCCGGGGCTCCTCCTCGTCATCGCTATGCAGCCCCTTGTCTCTGTTTTCGGCACTTAACACTGCCTTGAACACCCAACAATCCTGTTGGTGTGATTGGCTAGTTTTGAAGTGCCATGTATACGCAGTGATCAGTATTCGGTGCAAAGCTGGGCCGGGCCTGGAGTATTTCTTTTGAATGGATTTTTCCGTTGACCGGGTTTAGAGCCTCTGAATCCGGCATTAACTGCCGTATCCTCGGCATTGTCGCTGTTAATGCGGCGCTTGTGCTTGTTGCGACGCGACCTGCCATTGCTGTCCTTGGTATCCGAATTACCAGGGCTCTTGGTCGTATTATTACTACGAGCTAGCCAGCTGTATTCTCCCGCGCAAAACCGGGTCATGAGTGTTGCGAGGGCTGCCATGGATTTCGGCTTTTCCTATCCTAGGTGTCAGGCAAGCCACTCGTCACAAATGTTATGTTTGAAGGCTGCAAGGGCCTCTGCGTCCGGACAGTCGACTATTTGATTTTTCTTGGTTAGGAACCGTGTCCGGTGTTATGCGGCGATTCCTCTGGCTGCTGAATTATGTGGCTTAGGTCATCGGCGTCTGGTGGTCTCACATAGGTGCCCTGGAAATTGTCGAGGAATGCGGCTTACAGGTCCTCCCAACAGCCAATTGACTCTGTTGGCAAGCTGTTAAGCCAATGGCAAGCTGGTCCTTTAAGCTTGAGTGGGAGGTATTTGATGGCGTGTATATCATCGCCGCGGGCCATGTGGATATGAAGGAGGTAATCCTCGATCCATACCGCAGGATCTGTTGTGCCATCGTATGATTCGATGTTTACGGGTTTGAAACCCTCGAGTTTGATGATCCATTAATTCATCTGTGAAGCATAGTGGGTGTCTTGGCGCCTCTGTCTTTGGGCTATATCACGGCGCAGCTCAAATGAGCTTTGTCTCTTGTGTTCGACCGGCGGATTTGCCATATCCGGCGTGGCGGTTAATAAATCGTCACGTGTCGTGGGCGCATACGCGATCCGTGAATCGATCTTGTTTGCCTTGCCTTGTCCTCCAATATATCTCGCCAGTGCGGCGCATTTCCCGATGCCTTGGTACTTTTTGGCGGCGTCGAGTGCGGCTTGAGTGGAGGGCGAGAGGCCTCTCTGTCAGCTGACCACGAGGTGGCGGTCAGCCGCGTCGTCTGCTGGTGATGTAGGTTTAGGTGCTTCCTCCTCTAATCTGGGTAGCAGCCTGCGCTTTGGGTAGCTCTTGGAGGCGTTGAGTTCGTACTCTTGACGCAAGGACTTGATCCATCTGTCGGCTAGCAAGTATTGGTCAGCTCTAAAATTTGTTGCTGTTTTCTTGAGGCTGCTCACCGTGGCCATAAGCCTGCGTTTGAAAGCAGCTCTTGTTCGATGGTATCCTCGAGGCACGACAAATTAGTAAATAAATGAGGAGGCTTGCCTCGTCTTCGGAGGGAGGCATGTAATTATCGTCCTCTACCTCTCTGTCTGCCGCTCTCTCATGAGGCTGGCTTCTCCATCCTCTGTGCTAAATCCTGCTTTGGAGGGTTGTCTTGACCTTTGTCAGAGGTATTATTATCTCCCGTGCGGAATCACCATTTTGTTATGGCGGGATTTAGGCGGGCGCCTTGACGTCGGCGCTTAGGTTGCTTCTTGGAGGGTCATCCTCCGTTGTTCCATCGCCATTCCCTTCTTTTGGGGTGTCCACCATGTATATGTCATCTGACGAGGTGGCCTTCCGGTGCCTGTGGCGCTGGTTCTTGAGTAAATCTCCTGCATCGGCGTCCATACCGTCAATATCTTCAGAGTCGAAGTCGAGCATGTCGGTTAAATCATCGACAGTGGCTACGAAGTGGGTGGTGGGTGGGCTTAGAATTTCTTCGTCGTCCACATCCCAACCTTGCTGACCATAGTCCGGCCAGGGCTCTCCTGATAAAGAGAGAGACTTTTGTGAATTCAGAATGTCGCCGAAGGGTGAGTGCTGAAAGATGTCAGTGGCGGTGAACTCCATGATCGGCGTAATCGGATTCAATTGGCGAGAAGCGCGGAAGGTTTGGAGTCTAGAGAGGAGTCCGACACCTTGGAGTCACAAGCTTCGCAAAGGACAAGGCTGGTGTTCGGCTCGATCGCCGTAGAGATTGCAGCCCCCGAGGTGGTGTCTAGCCACCCGTCCTCGATTGGCGCAACCGGCTCCGAGCTAAGGGTCGGAGCGGACACGGGTGGGGCCTCCAGGGCACTGTTCGGCGGCAGAGCTAGATCATGCCCATCGTTGATCTTGGCGGCGCTTCGGCTGTGGCTCGAACCCATCGAAGGTCAAGTCTCAGCGGACGTCGGCCCGTGTAGTTCAAACTTCAAATCTGACACGATGGCGGGGCGTAGCTTCGATCTGCTCGGATGGCCAAGCGAATTGGCGCAGTGCAAAGCCGCGAATCTGAAGATCTGTCCGGGAGAAAAGTCTCACCACTGGACCGCATCGTTATTGATGATTGGAGGAGCCATCGGGCCTAAAGATGGCGACAAGAGGAACTCCAATGAAAGCACCAATGTCGGTGTCAAAACCGGCGGATCTCGGGTAGGGGGTCCCGAGCTGTGCGTCTAAGCGGATGGTAACGAGGAGACAAGGGACACGATGTTTTTACCAGGTTCGGGCCCTCTCGATGGAGGTAAAACCCTACTCTGCTTGATTAATATTGATGATATGGGTAGTACAAGTGTAGATCTACCACGAGATCAAAGAGGCTAAACCCTAGAAGCTAGCCTATGGTATAATTGTAAATCCGTCCCTGGGACTAAAACCCTCCGGTTTATATAGACACGGGAGAGGTTAGGGTTACATAGAGTCGGTTTACAAATGGGAGGAGATCTACATATCTGTATCGCCAAGCTTGCCTTCCACGCCAAGGAAAGTCCTATCCGGACACGGGGGCGAAGTCTTCAATCTTGTATCTTCATAGTCCGAGTCCGGCCAAAGGTTATAAATACGGCCATCCGGACACCCCTAATCGAGGACTCCCTCGGGGAGTTGGCGTCCTAGAGTGAAAAGGGTGAAAAATATCCCGATGCGCTTGCGTAGCGAAAGGCCTCATAAGCGATTGCCTCTAAGCGCTCGTGTGCACAAAAAAATAATTTCGGTTGAAATGAAGACGTACTAATTTTGAAATGAAGACGTGAGTTCATCGTTTCGCCTCTAAAATTTTCCCACGTTAAGCAATCACCATTATACCACGGGTTTGATTTGTTGGCGCATTTCAGGTCTCATGTGTTATATTTGAGACATTTTTTGGGAATTACCGTGCATTTTGGCATATAAATAATATCCTAGCCGAACTGCATTTCCTGTCGAAAGGGATAATGATTGTCGTTGTTGGGAAACATAGCATTCAATTTCAAAAAATTTCCTACGATCACGCAAGGTCTATCTAGGAGATGCATAGCAACGAGCGGGGAAGAGTGTATCCATGTACCCTCGTAGATTGAAAAAGCGGGAGCGTTAGGTTTACACGGTTGATGTAGTCAAAGCGCCTTCACGATCCTACCGATCCTAGTACCGAATATACGGCACCTCCGTGTTACGCACACGTTCAGCTCGATGGCGTCCCTCAAACTCTTGATCTAGCGGAGGTCGAGGAGAGTTCCATCAACCTGACGGCATGGCGGCGGTGATGGTGATGTGATCCAGCGCGGGGCTTCGCCTAAGCACTACGACACTATGACGGAGGAGTAAACTGTGGAGGGCACCGCTGCAGCTAAGAGAACAAGCTGATGTGCCTTTGGAGTGCCCCCGCGGTATATAAATGAGAGGGAGGAGGCGGCGGCCAGGAGGAGACACGCCAAGGGGGGGGAGTCCTACTAGGACTCCACTCCTAGTAGGATTCGCCCCCCCTTCCTTCCAACAGAGAGGGGGAAAGGGGAAAGGAGGAAGAGGAGAAGGAAAGTGGGGCGCCCCCACCCTTGTACAATTTGGATTGGGTAAGGGGGAGGCGTGCGCCACCTCCCGTGGCCTGCCTCTTCTTCTCCACCATGGCCCATGAGGCCCATTAACTTTCTCGGGGGGTTCCGGTAACCTCCCGGTACTGCGAAAAATCCCCGAACCTCTTCGGAACCATTCCGGTGTCCGTATATAACCTTCCAATATATCAATCTTCACCTCTCAATCATTTCGAGACTCCTTGTCATGTCTGTGATCTCATCCGGGACTCCGAACAAACTTCGTTCACAAAAACACACAACTCATAATACAAATTGTCATCGAACGTTAAGCATGCGGACCCTACGGGTTTGAGAACTATGTAGACATGACCGAGACACATCTCTGGTCAATAACCAATAGCGGAACCTGGATGCTCATATTGGCTCCTACATATTCTACGAAGATCTTTGTCGGTCAAACCGCATAACAACATACGTCATTCCCTTTGTCATCGGTATGTTACTTGCTCGAGATTCGATCATCGGTATCATCATTCCTAGTTCAATCCTGTTACCGGCAAGTCTCTTTACTCGTTACGTAATGCATCATCTCACAACTAACTCATTAGTAACATTGCTTGCAAGTCTCATAGTGATGTGCATTACCGAGAGGGCCCAAAGATACCTCTCCGATACTCGGAGTGATAAATCCTAATCTCGATCTATGCCAACCCAACAAACACCTTTGGAGACATCTGTAGAGCATCTTTATAATCACCCAGTTACGTTGTGATGTTTGATAGCACACAAGGTGTTCCTCCGGTATTCGGGAGTTGCATAATCTCATAGTCAAAGGAATATGTATAAGTCATTGTAACATCCCAAAGTTTCAATTTGGAATGTTATACATTAGATCATCATGCACTACATATTTTCTTGCATTTTGCCGATCCTAGAAATTTCACGCAACTCAAGGACCCTCGGAGAGAGTTGGAGATTTCGAAATTTTCATATTTGAGTTTCCTCGAATTATGAAAAAAAAGATCATTTATTTTATTTATTTCATCTTCAAATAATTTTCCAATATCAAAATATGAGAGGGAATAATATGACTTTCCCAAACATTAGGAAAAAAAATGAAGATTTAATAAATAAATCAAATTCTGGATTTTTCGGAGTTTATTTTCCTTAGGGAAAAATCGTGATTTCAAAAATTGCATTTTTGGCCGAGTAAAAGTTCATTTTGTTCGACTCATTTTTAGGAGTCGGGAAAATTTACTTTGTAAATTTTGGAGTTCGTTTAGATTTTATTTTATTCGTTTTTCTGTGGCGGTATTTTAAAAAAGCATGGCGCCTGCACAGGCCAAGGGCCCGGCCAACCGCCCCTCCCGCAGCACGCGCCGCCGCCCGGCCGAGATCCGAGGAGGACTCCTCCTCCTCCTCCCTTTGCTTGCCCCCTCCCCAAGCCACCCTTCCTCCCCCTTTAAATACCCCAACACCCCCTCTTCTCCCCACAACCCCCTCCTCTACAACCCGCAGCCACAGCTGCCGCCACTAGCGCCGCCGCCCGCAAAGCCCGCCTCGTCGAGAGTAGCCGCGCCACCCTCCCCTCGGTTCGGTTTTTTTTATAAAAACCGTTCCCGTTTTCTTTTTCCGTTGTTCGGTTTTTTTCAAAACCCTAGATCGGTTTTATTTCCGGTTTTCTTTTGTTCGGTTTTTTTTCGAAACCCTAGCTCGGTTTTATTTCCGGTTTTGTTGTTTAGCGGCGTTCACGGACCGTTCGTCTTAACGAGCGTGATCACGGTTATTTCCGGTTATGACGTCCATTACGTTTAGCAGATTCGTTTTTCTTTTAATCGGATTTATTCCGCTATTCTTTCTGATCACGATTTCAGATTCGATCTTCGTTCTAGTTTATCTTCTCGCTTGTTTATCGGAATCAGGTGATTCAAGCGCCTGGAGTTTCGTTTCGAAACCGCCGTTCCAACTAATCAACTTAAACAAAGTTTTTCTACTGTAAAATTTGACCTAGTTTCAACTTGCTAGAACCGAGCTATTTTCTTTCGCCGGTTGTTTTCCGTTGTTTTGTTCGATTCGTTTTCTTTTGCAACGAGGGTTCTTAAGTTGAAATTTCTGGTCGATCTTTTATTAAAGATTTACCGTGCATTAGATGAGTACTTATTGTATGCTTGTTGTTTATGCGTGATAGATCACCGGTGCGCCGCTTGTTACTTGAATCTCTAGGTTTCGAGATCATCGACCAAGGCAAGTAACACTTGATCATACCTTTTCTACTACCCAGTTTTTATGCATTAGAGCAATCCTCAAACACTTGCATGATTAGGATCTAATTAAATTGTGGGATGGGAAGTAGATTGAGGTAGTACCTATTACCTGTTTTATTATCAAACCTTTGGGAGTTACCTCTACGTTGCTTATTATGCCATGCTATGCTAGTAGGCGTGGATTGGGTGAGTGATTATCCATGACGGATGTGAGATTGTTAAATTAATGGTTTATCTAAGGTGGCAACTTAAACACACATCTGGGTGGGTGAGGCACTGGGGTATCGATGATTACTGTTTTTTATGGACCGCCACCCGGGCTCAAAGGGATCATGAGATTATTCAAACTAGTAACTTCCGTTAATGCAGCCACAAGCCATTATGGGCTCTGGCATAGTTGATTAAGTCGATGCGAACTCTTATAGTGGTGGACTAGCGAGATGTAGGGGATGTAGGTGTACGGTCTACCCATCGTAAGGTGCTGGCGCTTACGAAAGACTATGTCTCGGTCATCCGTTTCTCAAACACCACTGTAGTATGAGAAACCAAGCGGAGGCGATCAAGTCTTGTGGGGAAAAGTCATAAACCTCTGCAGAGTGTATAAACTAATCATGATTAGCCGTGTCCCCGTTATGGACATCTTGAGTATCTAGTACTCGAACATCATGTGAATCTCAACATGTTACTCTAATTTAATATTGTTGGGTTTGTTAAGGATTACTTTTTAATTGGGATTGAGGATCTTGTCAACCATTCTCAATGTTTAACAACCACCATGATAGTTAATTAAATTTATTCCTTTGCGTTAAGGGAAAAAGCGGCTTTATGCAAAGCTGTAACCGTAGAGCTTTCCACCAGCCACATGTGCACGTAATGCAGGCTTATCATTCATTATTCTCTATGTGTTACATTGCGGCATATTCCATGTCTTGACCCGTTTCGGGCTGCAACTTTCATGTTGAGACTTTTGAGACGACAGGTAAGGTGCTTTAGGTGCGTGGTTCTATACTCGGTGATGCATTTGGAGTTGATGGACTCACTTATCTTCCAAGTCTTCCGCTGTTATCGTTATTGCATGGCCTTAAGCCATATTTATTGTAATAAGTCCTCTTTTGGACAACGATGTAATAAGTGTGTGATTGCTACTCTGTTATAAATCCTTCGAAGTACTGTGTGGTGTCAGCATTACTGATCCAGGGATGACACCTGAGCACAGAGACTTGATCCATTCGGGTCGGGTCGCTACAGTCATGAAGAAAGCAATAGAAATAAAACTTAACGATCATTATGCTAAGCTAACGGATGGGTCTTGTCCATCACATCATTCTCTAATGATGTGATCCCATTCGTCAAATGACAACACATGTCTATGGTCAGGAAACTTAACCATCTTTGATCAACAAGCTAGTCAAGTAGAGGCATACTAGGGACACTCTGTTTTGTCTATGTATTCACACATGTACTAAGTTTCCGGTTAATAATATTCTAGCATGAATAATAAACATTTATCATGATATGTGGAATTATAAATAACAACTTTATTATTGCCTCTAGGGCATATTTCCTTTAGTCTCCCAATTGCACTAGAGTCAATAATCTAGATTGCATAGTAATGATTCTAACACCCATGGAGTCTTGGTGCTGATCATGTTTTGCTCGTGGAAGAGGCTTAGTCGGCGAATCGCAACATTCAGACCCGTATGTATTTTGAAAATCTCTATGTCTCCCTCCTTGACTAGATCACGGATGGAATTAGGCGTCTCCTGATGTGTTTGGTTCTCTTGTGAAATCTGGATTCGTTCGCCAAGGCAATTGCTCCAGTATTGTCACAAAAGTTTTTCATTGGACCCGATGCACTAGGTATTACACGTAGATCGGATATGAACTTCTTCATCCAGACTCCTTCATTTGCTGTTTCCGAAGCAGCTATGTACTCCGCTTCACACGTAGATCCCGCCACGACGCTCTGCTTGGAACTGCACCAAGCGACGGCTCCACCATTCAATATAAATCACGTATCCGGTTTGCGACTTAGAGTCATCGAACTAGTGTCAAAGCTTGCATTAGCGTAACCATTTACAACGAGCTCTTTTCACCTCCATAAGCGAGAAACATATCCTTAGTCCTTTTCAAGTATTTACGGATGTTCTTGACCCATTTGTCCGATGATCTACTCTGGATTAGTTTGGTACCTCCACGCTAAACTTATAGCAAGGCACACATCGGTGCACGGTACACAACATTGCATACATGATAGAACCTATGGTTGAGGCGGAGGAATGACTTTCATTTTCTCTCGATCTTACTGCGGTGGTCGGGCATTGAGTCGACTCAATTTCAAACCTTGTAACACGAGCAAGAACCCTTTCTTTGGTGATCCATTTTGAACTTCTTCAAAACTTTATCAAGGTATGTGCTTTGTGAAAGTCCAATTAAGCGTCTTGATCTATCTCTATTGATCTTGATGCCCAATATATAAGCAGCTTCACCGAGGTCTTTCATTGAAAATTTCCTATTCAAGTATCCTTTTATGCTATTCAGAAATTCTATACAATTTCCAATCAACAATATGTCATCCACATATAATATGAGAAATGCTACAGAGCTCCCACTCACATTTTTTTGTAAATACAGGCTTCTCCAAAAGTCTGTATAAAACCATAAGCTTTGATCACACTATCAAAGTGTATATTCCAACTCGAGAGGCTTGCACGATCCATAAATGGATCACTTTGGAGCTTGCACACTTTATTAGCACCTTTAGGGTTGACAAAACCTTCTAGTTGCATCATATACAACTCTTCGTTAAGATATCCATTAAGGAATGCAGTTTTGACATCCATTTGCCAAATTTCATAATCATAAAATGCGGCAATTGCTAACATGATTCAGACAGACTTAAGCATCTCTACGGGTGAGAAGGTTTCATTGTAGTCAACTCCTTGAACTTGTCGAAAACCTTTCGCAACAAGTCGAGCTTTATGAAACGATAACATTACCGTCGTCGTCAGTCTTCTTCTTGAAGATCCATTTTATTCTATATGGCTTGCCGATCATCGGGTAAGTCAACCAAAGTCCACACTTTGTTCTCATACATGGATCCCATCTCAGATTTCATGGCCTCAAGCCATTTCGGCGGAATCTGGGCTCATCATCGCTTCCTTATAGTTCGTGGGTTCGTCATGGTCTAGTAACTTGACTTCGAGCAGGATTACCGTGCAGCTCTAGTGCGAGAGCATTACTCTGGTTGACCTACGAGGTTCGGTAGTAACTTGATCCGAAGTTTCATGATCATCATCATTATCTTCCTCACTAATTGGCGTAGGCATCACTGGAACTGATTTCTGTGATGAAGTACTTTCCAATTTGGGAGAAGGTACAATTACCTCATCAAGTTCTACTTTCCTCCCACTCACCTCTTTCGAGAGAAACTCCTTCTGGAAAGCGATCCATTCTTAGCAATGAATATCTTGCCTTCGGATCTGTGATAGGAGGTGTACCCAATGATCTCCTTTGGGTATCCTATGAAGGCAGCATTTCTACGATTTGGGTTCGAGCTTATCGGGGTTGAAGCCTTTTCACATAAGCATTGTAGCCCCAAACTTTAAGAAATGACAGCTTAGGTTTCTTGCCAAACCATAGTTCATATGATGTCATCTCAGCAGTTTAGATGGTGCCCTATTTAGCGTGAATGCACCCGTCTCTAAAAGCATAACCCTAAAGCGATAGCGATGCGTCGGTAAGAGACATCATAGATCGCGGTATATCTAATAAAGTCTTGATTACGATGTTTGGACACACCATTCTGTTGTGGTGTTCCAGGCGGCGTGAGTTGCAAAACTATTCCACATTGTTTCAAATGAAGACCAAACCCATAACTCAAATATTCACCTCCACGATCAGATCGTAGAACCTTTATTTTCTTATTACGATGATTTTCCACTTCATTCTGAAATTCTTTGAACTTTTCAAATGTTTCAGACTTATGTTTCATCAAGTAGATATACCCTTATCTGCTCAAATCATCTGTGAAGGTCGAGGAAAAATACTTGATACCCTTGTGACCTCAACACTCATCGGACCGCATACATCGGTATGTATTATTTCCAATAAAGTCGGTTGCTTTCGCTTCATTGTTACGGAAGCGGAGTCTTAGTCATCTCGCCCATGAGGCATGGTTCTAAGCATCAAGTGATTCATAATCAAGCACTACAAAAAAGACACATCCATGACATTTTGGGCGAGCGGAAATTTTTCTGTCATGCTTATGACACTTCTATGGCGATAATTGTGACAAAACCCGGTATCATCATAGATGTGGTGGGCTCCTACTTTCTATGACAAAAATCATGACAGAAAATGGGCTTTTCATCCTGGGTGCGCCTGAGACGCAGCTGCATGACATTCTTTGGGCCGTCCATGATGGAGAAAACCATGGTAGAAGCGAGGGCGAGGAAAATATCGGGGAGTTCCCGGTTACGGTGGGTGGTCGGGGGCCGAGCGATGCGCGTTTCTCTCGTACTGCGTATGCACGTGGAGTGCGAGGCATTGGGCTCTAAGCGAACCCGGCGAGGCGTTAAGCCCTCTTGAACCCGAGCTATTGCACTGCAGGCTACGTGTTACTGAACTCGAGCGATCGATCGATGGCTGTTAACTGAACCCGCTCGAGCGATTCCTTCGCTACTATTGCTAACTGAAGTCGATCGAACCCTGCTGCCTCTTTCCCTTGATGAGCGATGAGGCGTTGTTGGGGGGGTTTGGATGAATAGTTCGGTGGGGGTTGGATGAGCGATTACCGTGGTAGTAGAGGCCGTTGCAGCTAGATAAATAGGACCCCGATCGAGCTGGTTGGGCGTGGATGAATAGGACCCGTGGAGGGCTGGATGAATAGGGCGACCACGTGGAGGGCTACATGGTTGAGCGATGGCGGTGGAGGGCTGGATGAATAATAGCTTCGTGGAAGGGTGGTTGAGCAGGACCACTGTGGAGAGGGCTGATTGAGCGATGGGCTGGTGGAGGAAGCGGTGGAGGCTGGATGAGCAGGAGCCGTGGATGAGCGATCGCGGTGGAGAGGTGGAGGAGGTCGACGGTGGATGAATAGTAGCACTGTGGAGGCGGTCGGCGGTGGAGATGAACAATATCCGTGGAGTCCCGTTTTGTGATGCGCCACACCTCCGATGAAGCAGGACCCCGTTTGACCATAAGCGCTCCTTCACAAGTCCGTTTCCTCCGTTTTGCGATACGCCACACCCCTCCCGATCAACAGGACCCTGTTTTGACCATAGGAGGTCCAAGAGAAGTCCGTTTCCTCCGTTTTGCGGTACGCCAGACCCCTCCCGATGAACAGGATCCCGTTTCGACCGTGGCCAGTCGAACACAAGGCCGTTTCCTCCGTTTTGCAGTACGCCAGGCCTCATTTCAATTGATGTTCCGTCCAAGCCGGTTGGCTCCTGATGAACACAACGTATTCCGTTGCCTCCCGATGAACACGACGCATTCCGTTGCCTCCCCATGAACATGACAATGACGTAGTTTCTCCGTTCCGACCCGGCCATGTACACGAGCCACGGCCGTGCGTATCTTGCAGTAGGCGTTGAGACCCGCCCGTAATATGCGTGCGTGGCGTATTTACTTTCTTGCACCCTGGCCGTTGTACGTACGTGTACACGATATTAACGGGACCGCGCGACATGCTACGTGCGCGCCTGTACTACAACACGTGCGCGCCTCTACTGCGACACGTGCGCGCCTCTACTACGACACGTGCCCTTCCTTACACAGCCACGGTTCACCGCTGCAGCCTGCAGACAGACCGATCGACCAGTATGTGTTGGGGAACGTAGCAGAAATTCAAAATTTTCCTACGTGTCACCAAGATCTATCTATGGAGAAACTAGCAACGAGGGAAGGAGAGTGCATCTACATACCCTTGTAGATTGCTAAGCGGAAGCGTTCATGAGAAGCGGGGTTGAAGGAGTCGTTACTCGTCGTGATCCAAATCACCGGAGATCCTAGTGCGAGCAGACGGCACCTCCGCGTTCAACACCGTACAGCCCGGTGGCGTCTCACGCCTTGATCCAGCAAGGAGAGAGGGAGAGGTTGAGGAAGACTCCATCCAGCAGCAACACAGCGGCATGGTGGTGATGGAGGCGTGGCTATCCCGCGAGGCCGTAACACCAAGGGAGAGGAGGAGGAGGAGGCGGGGGGCTGCGCTGGAGAGGAGGCTCTCGTGTGTTATGGGCAGCCCCATAGGCCTCATATATATAGGGAAGGGGAGGGCTGCGCCCCTCTAGGGTTTCCACCCCTAGGGGTGGCGGCCAGCCTAGATGGGTTTTGAGGCGGCCAGAGGGGAGAAGGGAGGCGCCCACTAGGTGGGCCTTAAGGCCCATCTGAACAGGGTTTGCCCCTCCACTCCCCTTGCGCCTTGGGCCCCTTGTGGGCGCACCAGCCCTCTTAGGGGCTGGCCCCTCCCACACTTGGCCCACATAACCTTACAGGGCAGGTGGCCCCACTTGGTGGACCAGGGACCCTCCGGTGGTCCGGTACGTCTGCGATATCGTGAAACTTTTCCGGTGACCAAAACAGGACTTCCCATATATAAATCTTTACCTCAGGACCATTCACGGAACTCCTCGTGGCGTCCGAGGATCTCATCAGGACTCCGAACAACATTCGGCAACCACATACAAACTTCCTTTATAACCCTAAGCGTCCTTGAACCTTAAGTGTGTAGACCCTACGGGTTCGGGAATCATCTGAGAACATGGCCGAGGCGTTCTCCGGTCCAATAACCAACAGCGGGATCACGGATACCCATGTTGGCTCCCACATGTTCCACGATGATCTCATCGGATGAACCACGATGTCAAGGACTCAATCGATCCGTATACAATTCCCTTTGTCTAAGCGGTATTGTACTTGCCGAGATTCGATCGTCGGTATCCGATACCTTATTCAATCTCGTTTAATGAAGTCTCTTTACCGTTCCGTAACACATCATCCGTGATCAACCCCTTGGTCACATTGTGCACATAATGATGATGTCCTACCGAGTGGGCCAGAGATACCTCTCCGTTTACGGGTGACAAATCCAGTCTCGATTAATTGCCAACCGCCAGACACTTTCGGAGATACATGTAGTGCACCTTTATAGTCACCCGATTCGTTGTGACGTTTGGTACACCAAAAGCATTCCTACGGTATCCGGGGAGTTGCACAATCTCATGGTCTAAAAATGATACTTGACATTAGAAAAGCTTTAGCTCACGAACTACGATCTTTGTGCTAGGCTTAGGATTGGGTCTTGTCCATCACATCATTCTCCTAATGATGTGATCCAGATTATCAACGACATCCAATGTCCATGGTTAGGAAACCGTAACCATCTATTGATCAACGAGCTAGCCAATAGAGGCTTGCTAGGGACATGGTGTTGTCTATGTATCCACACATGTATTTGAGTTTCCTATCAATACAATTATAGCATGGATAATAAGCGATTATCATGAACAAGGAAATATAATAATAACTAATTTATTATTGCCTCTAGGGCATATTTCCAACGGTATGTACGCATTACCGTTCACGACCAGAATGACAACACTCACGTATGCTTCGACCAGGTGGGTCCCGGTATCGAGCACTTCCTTGCGTGCGAAGATGTAGCTAGTGGGTCCCGGCGATTAGGGGGACATTTTTTTGTAATCGATGGCCCGTCCGATGGGTCCTTGCTGTCGGTGGAGAATAATTATTTTGCACGTAATAAGGAGGCACTTCCTTGCTGCTGCCATGGACCCAGCTGTCAGCCTCTCCACGTATAGTACTCTTCCGATATAAGTCGTTCCTTGACCACGTTGAACACGCCGCGCTGAGAGCACCAGGGCGGTGGACTGACGGCGAGCCTAGAAGGGGGCGGCGGGCGAGAAGACACCGCAGTGGAAGCCCGCGGAGAAGGAGTATGAGGTTCCTTTGGTTCGGTTGCGGTGTGAGGCTTGCCGTCACCGCATGAATAACGAGGAGTGTGGGTGAGTTGATGGCACAGCCAGCGGTGGGAGTAGTAGGAGGCGGTGAGGCCTCCACGGCATCTGGCCCGACCCACGGGAGGCGAGGAGCAGCGACCACGACGGTGCTGGTTTAGGCGGCTTGAGCAAGAAGACCGGAGGTTGAAGAAGCACTACGGCCGTTGGATGGACATCTTACGGTCACTAGAGCTATAATCGTTCATATTGACTAAGTTGACAAAGCCCTTTGTCCCCGCCAACAAGTAGGCCCACAAGTAAGCCTCCCATTATGGTGGGTCGGCTAGCGGTAGGTATTCATTTTTTGTGCGTAATAAGGAGGCTCTTCCTTGCATGCAAAGATATAGCTGGTGGAGTGCGACATGTAAGTGGGGAACTTTTTCACGAAATCTGAGAGGCCCATCCAGGTTGGGTCCCAGCTGTCGGTGAAGGCATCATTATTTTCTTGGCGTAATAAGGAGGCATTTCCTGCGTGGACCGGTGTCGACCTCTCCGCGTCTGATCCACTTCCGATGGATGTCGTTCATTGACCATATTGACCACTCTGCGCGGCGCATGCAAGGTGGTGGAGGCGGGGAGGCCGGACAACAACGAGGCACGAGATGGGAAGACCGGGAGTGGAGTCACAAGCGGAGAGGTGTCACGAGGTTAGCGGATTACAGTGCGTTGTGGTTTGACGGTCGGTGGAGAAGAACGAGGAGGTGTGGAGGGTGGAGGGATGGCACGGCGGCGGTGGGGTAGCGCTTCACGGTGAGCGTGCTAAGAAGAGTTGCTAGCGGCGAGGCGGCGAAGCAGGTGGTCGGGCTGCTGGAGGAAGAAGACGAAGAGATTGAAGATGGATGTCGGTCGTTGGATGTAAATCCAACGGCTAACGATGTCAGAATCATTTGTTGACTAAGTTGACAATGACTTGCGTTGGCTTCGACCTATTGGCCCACATTTTAGCCTCCAAAAATGTGGCACGTATTCAACCCTTTTTTTTAGAATTTACAGTCAATTTGATCTCTTTTTTTAGAATTACAGTTCATTTGCTGGGCTAGGTGAACAAATAATGTAGCGTCCATGCGGCCCATTTATTTTTTCCTAAAAAATTAGAGGCCATTTGCACTTTCTCGAAATACATGATTTTGCTGGGCTGATTCTAATTATAATGTTGGGGTCGGCGCAACAATGTTATCAAAAAATAAACAAGGGAGCATTTTGTTATAAATATATTTAAATAATAATTGATTTATTATTACATTGGTCCTTAAATCTTACTAAACTTTTGTACACAATCACTAGGATTTTCGTTGCCAAAAAAATCCAGGATTTTATTGTTAAGAAATTATTTTTATAAGTTAATAAGATGTGGGATATTGTTTTCTTACATATGTAAGTATCACATTAAATATATGATGACAATAACAATAATATACAATAACATATAAAATAATTTATATATATATATAATATAGTTAGAAGGGAAACATAAATTGGACCAGGCGTTCCTATTCTTATATAGAAAAATAGAACAGACCTCTGCGTTTTCTTTAAAAAAAATACATAAGTTGGGCTGACTATGTTTCAGGAAAAATAAAAAAGCGGATGGGGAGGTCCATAGGCGGTCGATATGTAATGACCCTCAAGAAAATATAAACCCGGCATGTCGTGGGCTGCGCATGTTAAAAAAAGAAAGCCTAGGCAGGGCAGCCCACAACCAGTGATACTTGCTGCCCCGGTGATAATAAATGATACTGCAAGCTACCCGGCTTCGTTGTGAATTTATCTCCTTTAGTAACTATGTTGAAGCACCTAAAAAATGTAACTATGTTGACACACCCGTGGGCCCCAACGTCAGTATTGCATTAGGATGAAGTATTTTTTCAAGGCACTTGCTTGCGCGATACGACCATAGACCAGGTGGGTCCACGTATAGTCCTCTCCAGTTAAATCGCATTTTGTTCGGCATGTTCACAATGGCGAACAATGATTGCCCTTGTGGCGGCCTTACAAAGCGAGGAGAGATCGGACCACTGAAGCAGTGCCTTCTTTGTAGCGAAAGTACTAAACTAGCCCGATGGCCAAGTGACACTGCAAGCCAGTTGTTCCGCCGGGTTCGATTCCACCGATGCGGAAATATCTCCAATTTTTTGCCTCTGCCATTATTGACATGTGGGTTCCCATTGTCATCTCCTTTTCCACGTCCAACACTTGCCAAAACTTAGTCCCTCGTTTTCTCTGTTTTTCGCTTTTCGACATTGTGTGGGCATTTTGAAAATAGCATATCTTCTTTTACTGTGCATCATATGAAGATGTGCTATGCATGAATGTTGATCAGCATGATGTCAACTGGCTGGTAGTTCCATTTTCAACCATGAATAAAACTTCCAACATGATGTTATCCCTGTTTGAAAAGGCCGTGTTAATAGAAATGCTCTGCCTCTGCAAGTTGCGATTTCCTATCTGAAGCCCGAACTTGCAGGTTTCTATCTGGCCCGAACATGCAGTTTCTTATCTGAAGTGAAACTTAGTTTCTTCTCTCACAATAACATTATACGCACTTTTATACTCCTATGAAACTACTTTTTTTAAGTGCTAAAAATAGATCTCTAGAATTCATAAAATACTTCATATGTTTCAATACTACAAATCTGAAATTCAAAAAGACATTCATATCTGAAAGTACTCTCAAAATACACAACACAAAACACAATTCACAACACGCAAATCTTGACAACCCTAAGCTCCTCGACAATTCACAACCTGCCCGACTATTGGAGTGGGGGTGAAATCCCCTCCTATTTCTCGGTGGCGGACAACACGCCCGTGAGACGATGTGAACAGCGAGAGAGAGGGTGGCGGGAAGCGTCATTGGGCCAACTACTTTTCTCCTCTTGCAGTGGGTTGATCGGCGAAGACTCCACCGGCTCGCTCTGGCATGACACCCTCACAAGCGGCACCTGTAGATGCTCGATCCTTCAATATCTGGTGGATGCTCCATCTGGGATCGATACTCCCACCTTTGCTCCCTCACGATCGGGTTCGGTAGTCTGTTTGCTCCATGGCGGAAGGAGCAGCTCTATGTACTCTGCGTGAATCCCTTGGGGAGTATCGCGCCTTTTTCGCTCTATTACAGATATTTGGCCATGGATGTCAACGTCGCCGCTAGTTGGTAATTGTTGTCAAACCAAGAGTGTATATCCAACATCCTAGCTAGCTTCACGGAATTAGCCATCTGCGATCCTCACGTGTCGACTGTACTCCTCCATCGATCTACTTCTCCACAACACCTTCACTGCTTGGTGATGGTTTTTGAATGGAAGAGGAGAGGAGCGGTGCTGATTTTGGATTAGAGCAGGGAGAGGGCGGCGCTAGTTTTGGATTGGAACAAGGGAGAGGAGGGCGATGGTTTTGAAATGGAAGAGGAGAGGGCGGCTGGATTTAGATTGGAGCAGGAGAGGAGGCGGTGGTGGCTTAAGAGGAGAGGGCGGCGCTGGTCTTGGAAGTATTTTTCTTGTTTTCGTATTTTGGGTCAAAGTTTGACCACGTCTTGTATTGACAAGTAAAATGTGAATGCATGTCACCAAAATTGTATCGTTTGGTTTGTTAATGCGAATGTACTTTCAAATTATATTATTTTTGCAATGTATAACATATATTTTTTGTGAAAATAATGGTGCAATTATGACCTAGAATAAAAAGGAGACTAGTTAATGTGGGGTAGCTTTCTTAATTGAAGGGTAAATTGATTTTGATTTTGATCCGATCCACAGTGGCATGACCCTCTCATCCAACCCTAAATCAACTTTGCCCTTGCGCTCCTCTCCCTCTTCTCCATTGCAAAACCACCTCCTCTCCTCTCCATCATCTCCATTCCAAAACCACCGTCTCGTCTCTCCCTCTTCTCCATTGCAAAACCACATCCTCTCCTCTCCATCATCTCCATTCCAAAACCACCGTCTCGCCTCTCCCTCTTCTCCATTGCAAAACCACCCCCTCTCCTCTCCATCATCTCCATTACAAAACCACCGTATCGCCTCTCCCTCTTCTCTATTGCTAGACCACCGTCTCTCCTCCCATCTTCCAAAGCTAGCACCAGACCACTCAGAAGGACATCTATGGAGAGGGCCTTAGCAGCGAATCAGGCAGATCATGGCGGTGACCGAGCAAAGGTTAGCCATGTTGAAGGCAATCCTTACTTGGTTTGACAATGAGTGGGAGATTTGAGGGCAGTGAGGCCATGTGGCAATGTATGCGAAAGAAGCGAGGCGATGGCGATGAGGCGGCGATGTCTCCTCGGTGGCGGTCATGCCGCGAGTCCTTCGAGTTCATCGAGTATCTCCCTCTGGGTGATGGAAGCAGACAGATTCTCCGGGGAGAAAGTCGAGGCGGAGGTGGTGGGCGTCTGGTCGAAGGTCGAGCACCCGGAGGATAATGAATCGATCCCGAGTGCACGGTGTGTGGATTCGTGAGGTGCGGAAGCCATCCGAGACCACAGGGAATATTCATTCTCCCATCGAAAGAGGAGGCGGATGGCGCGGCGTCGCTTCCTCGCCATTCTCCATGGTTCCCTCGGTGCTTGCCTCGTTTCAACGGCGGCGGTAGGGTTTAAAAGGTAAGCCGCACTAACCTAATCTTCCATGCTCATGCTTATAATAAGTGTGACAACTAATGAAAATCATGCTTACAATCGGTCTCAAAGGTACTATGCCAATCACCCTAAAGTAGCTCACGGACCTTTGGGTCAAGTTGTGACAACTTTGTGTACAAATAAAGAAAAAATAGATTGGTGCTTCTTTCAGAAAAGAGTACTCCCTAGAAAACTGCCAATATAAGCTACTAGTATTTGGTTAGAAAGATTTCTGCCGAGAAAGATCCGATCCACGAAGGCGTCACACATTCCACTAGTGGTGGTGGATGCCAATCGTGCATGGAGCATGGTTGGTGTCGGTAATTTTACTTGGCACACCTCGCACTTTTCTGCATATATATCGGTTCCATCCGTACATTTATGCTTGATTCCACCAAAATGCAGCTAATAACCCTATGTGTACATATAATGAAAAAGCGTGATTACATTATAGTGGCACTAGTTGATGAAACATACACTAATAAATAGAAGAAAATATTGCGATAGTATCATAGTATGCCATCTTTGCGAGGCGAGATGGGCCTGCTGGCGCCTCATATAGTGCGCCTCATACTAGAAATGGGCCCAAGTCTCCCGATACACCTTACGCGGTGATGAACATTAGTGTACAGCGGTGAGTACAAGGAGGGCCTTGAGAAATTCAATCTCTATTTTGTGTAGATCAACTAAAATTAAGCACCCCATTTTGTAAAGCGGCTTAAACATTAACAATGTGACTAGTTGATGAAACATATACTAACAAAGAGAAGCACTTTATTTATCTACATTGGAAATGAAATGATAGAGGACACTCGCTCTATTTTAACTGTATTATTACATCATTTTATCGGTGGCACTAGAATTGAGCAGTGTGGCAACGAGGTGTACCATGCGTCATGAGATGGAGGCCGGGGTGCTTATTTGGGATCTGAAGCTGGCTCTTTCGGTCCCTATCTTTACGATGTTTCTCTGGTAGCATTTGGGTTTGTAATCCAAACTTGGCAAGCCGGTGCTGTGTCCCCTACCTGCCAAGCTTATGTGGCGAATATCTCTCCTGCTAGTACTCGATGCTGTTCTAGTAGTAGTTGCATAGCGCCCGAATTTACCTTTGAGATGTTGTCGGATAATGGTTCTCTATGGTTGGGTTTCTTTAATAAAATGGAGAAATCCCTCTTTTAGTATATAAAAAATATGTGGCACTAAGCGGTGCCAAAACATTACCTCAAATTAATAGTGCCACTAGATTAAGGTGCAAAATAATAACATTCTTTGCTTTATCATGGCGGTGCCAAAATAGTAGCACAAGAAGCGAGACTCAACATGCAGGATCTTTGGCAAGCGGTCGGACCAAAAGGAACATACCTCGTGATGGGGAACCATATCTGCGATCCAAGCATACGTCATCGTAGAAGGGATGACACAGTCATAACATGGATGATTCAATTCATGGGACCTTTTGATGCGATTCACCTAAATGAAGCAATGTCCCATGGAGCTAGTAGCTTCTTCTTCATTTTTTTTAAGAAAAAGGCTGCGGCCCGGTTCCATTTCCATCGGAAAGCAGAAACCCGCAGAGCTCCTTCTTCATTGGTTGCAATAAAATTGAGCAACATCAAGGTTGGTTGTGAAGCCCACAGAATGTTTAATTATAATTTGGATATCATTTGTGAAGTTCAACTAAGATCAAGCATGAAATGTATATCTCTGTTTGCACCAAAAAGGTGGAAAAGGAGGTGACTAACAAGTGATGAAACATACATCAAATGAAAAGAATGATGTTCCTTATCTGAATGGCAATCCTACAAGGGCAGTAGCAATTTCTAAAAGCGGTAGCATTTGCTAGATATTAGTGTAGAATTAGGATTAACTATGACAACCGTTAAAATACGACATTACTTTAATGGTGCCATTGCTTCATTTTACCAACAACACTACATTGGCATTTTGCTACGAGTTGGTAATGTTGTGCCTTGCGGGAAGTAGAAGCGGACAGGGACAGATTGCATTTCTAATGAAAAGAAGCAACTTATCTTAATGGGAAATTTAGCGAGGACATGAAAAAAAGTGCCATTGATTCACTTATTACTAGAGGCATTACATTGAAAACAACATTGGTTTTAACGTGTCCTTACTTTTAACAATGCGACTACTACATTTTACGGTGGCACTACATAAGAGTGGCTTGGGGCAACAAACATCGAGCAGGATATACAGGTTGGTCCCATTTTTGTTCGGTATAGCCACCTTATCTGTCATGTGAGTCTAGCAAATCAAATTACTGAACTTACTCTGTTGACTTGTCCCCAATCCCCACTTTCTTTCCTTTTTCAACCAATAGATCGGGTTTATATTGAGTTTGTCTTTGCATGTTTCCTTTATTTCCCTATTAGACCAAGAGACCAGTTGGATATCCAGGTCTACGCTACTTTTCGCCCCCATTATTTCCTCTTCGACCAAGTCCTAGATTCCAGGTAACAAATCTTGCCCACCCCACCCCTTTCTTCCTTGTTTGAACCAAGTAGTACTAGATTGAGTACATGAACTAGTTTACCATATGAGTAAAAATTTAGGTGGCTTTGAACAGCGTCGATCCTATCTTCTGAGGAGGCTTGAGAATTAGTAAAAGATACAAATCATGTTGATGTCGGGGAAGATTATACACGAGGGTGGCGGGATGTCGCTAGGTGGGCGGCGGGAGGCCTGATCTGCCCACACCTACTGGCAGGAAGGAAGAAGAAGGGGTGAAAAGGCCCTAACCCTAGCCCGGTGGTGCTTGGGAGAAAACGACAAAACACGCTGATCGGAGACAACAGCAAGCCGGTGATGGTAAGAGCGCGTGCGCCCGAGGGCGACCAGCGTGAACTGCACCTTCTCACCTTCCCGGCGGAGGATTGGTGGATATGTGACCAGCCGTGGCGAGAGAAGGCGTGGCAATTTGGTACCGTGTTTAGATACGGGCAGACGGGGCGAGGCGGTGTGAAGAGAGCAACACTAGCAAGCAAGCGGAGGCTCCTGCCTATATAGTTAGTACTAGTTTTCTTTTGTCTCTGGGCAGCCGGCTTGACCTCGTCGATGACTATCGAGAAGTCTTCATGCATGTGCCGGGAAGCGCGGTTGTATCGTCATTTTAATGCGAAGCACGGTTATAACATATAATCTGAAAAAATGCCACATGACAGAAACCATAACCTCACTTCCCAAAGGAGACAACATGAATCGAGGGACAAACTAGATGAGGATCAAGCTCAAATTAAAAGATAAGCTTCGTGAAAGGGTCCATCAATAGATGTCCCAATTAACATAACCCGGCTTGACCTAGATGGCGGTTGAGTAGTCTTAGTGCATGTGCCCCCAATTATCCAGGCGCCTTGGAGGAACTTCGATTGTCATTGTTTTAACCCTCGCCGATGATCCGAAGCACATATGACACCTAATATTGCAAGATGACAAGAAACCATTTTTAGATTTCTCCATTCGGAACTCTGACCCTCCACAACTTACCACGGCCTCCATGATATGTAGGCGATAGCCAATCCAGTGATGTCTGCTTGAAATCTAGTCACATGCATGGGCGAACTGATCTTCCATGTCATGCGGTATCGTCCGAGCACCAGCGTCTATACAACACTTCTCTAGTACTACCGCTCGTCTCTCTCTTCTATTAACTCACACCCCGGAGCTTGCCGGGGCGGGGTGTGTGCCTATGGTCGGTTCTCAATTGTGGTCCCACATGTGTGTACAGAAAACACAATATGGCGCGTGTTCCATTCGGAGGCGTGCCATCTTGTGGACCGTATGCAGGGTGCGGCCTTGAGCAGCCTTGAGCGAGGCATGTTGTATACTCCGTACATGTGTACCTGTACCGTTTTACGGAGAGCTTTGCTCCATAAGCGCAATCCATGAGTACTATTTAAAATTCAAGGCGGGGCTTTTCCCGCGCGATGGCGTGACGGTTCCGCCCTAATCGGTTCAACAGAGAAGCGCATAAGAAGATGAGGAGGTAGAAGCTTGTTGTTACCCAAAGCGTAGGGGCTGTGTGATTTGTGGCCGAGGATTCTTCTTTGGAGCCCAGGTGGGGCCCCAAGTGATTTGACTTGCCATTATCATTTTTTAAGCTGGCGCTTCCTGGCACAACCGTGAGTCTCTCGATTCTGACCACCTCCATGGTATGTAGGTGCCTCTCCCAATGCTCCACCATGTGAGGCTGGCTCTTGCATGAGGTCGAGCTCCTCCACTTTTCCTTGCCTCTTACCTCCACATATGCAAAATGCCATGTAAGCGTGCTTATAGCCCACTTTTGTACTTGCTGATGCGATGTGCTAAGCCTGCCACATAGGCACAGCATAAAGTCGATGTGGCAAGTTAATTGAAGAAGAGATAGACTAGTTTGGTGACCCCGAGGAAGAAATGACGAGGCGCTAAGCACGTGTACCCTAGGAGAAAAGACAATTATGAGTCTATAGCTAATTAAATGAAGCAAACTTAGTAACAAAAACAAAGCACCTATGCATTGGGGACTTGAGTTTGTAAAGCCATTTTAATGCCCTTAGCACCTCATCTAAGCACCATTTCATTGGAAGAGGTCACTCCTTGGCAAATACAATAAATACTACAGCGAGAAAAGAGATAGAGAAGTAAAAATACTCTTATAGCTAACCTTGTTGTATGAGTGACTAAGTGATGACTATGTATGACATGCCAGACATCATATAGCCCTAACGCTTTTTACGCGTTAAATCTCAAAGGCGGCGACCCGCGCTTGACGGCGACGATGCGTAGTGACAACCGCGACCATGATGCAGACTCTATTGGCAGCCCTTAGATCTGAGATCGAGCGCAGTTAGCATGCTAAGGTGCTGCAAATTTGCAGAATAACCCTCGAGGGATAGGATATTCACCGCATAGGTCTAGAATCATGCCGTACAGCCGTTACCGATCTCAGATCCAAGGGCTCTCGGTAGCCCGTATCATGGGAAGAATAAACTCCGTATCACGTGTAATTTTCACGACGGTTGGCATGACATCGAAAAAGCCATTTAATTGGGTGTCGAGTAGACATAACATCTAATTAGCCCCCATAGTACTATGCATGAATCCATTTTATCCACCGGGCAAGCCACTACCTGCCGTTCGCCGCCCCACTCGGCATTTTACAATCGAAAACTGCTGGCGGTTCATCTCCTACTGGGTCCACAGGGCGTCCTTTAACATTCTGACGGCAGTTCGCTCCTAATCGTCCCGTCCTTTCACATTCTGGCGGTTCCACTAATCTAACCCTCATCCCAAATCCATGGCGTCCCAAATCTCCATGATCGGCGGTGAAGTACAAGGTTAGAACCATCACCCGGCGATGAGTTCGGCGTCATCTACACCCGTTCTTCATGACGGTGAAAAGATTCCTTAACAACTCGCTTGAGACGCATGTTCGAAAACTCAAATGATGAGTGGAGTATTGGAGCTAGATGTTGAGTACACCACAACCATGGACAAAGAGAAGAATCTAAAGGAGGAAGAGAAAGGCGAAGCCAGCATTTGTGATCCAGGTTTGCATGTACTTGACTTGTGCTTGGTATACCACATATGCCATGCCGATGTTGAGTCTTGAGAATTTAAGAACTTCCTCAGGCGACGGCCTAGTAAATTACGTTCTTTGTAGACTTTCTGAGAGCAACGAAAGAACAGTCACAGGTCAGATAGAGCCTCAGTTGAAGAGCAGAAACCTTATGCGACCTCGGAAAGAGAGCGAGTGGTGCCCTCCGAAGTGATCAACCTTCAATCTTTGACCTGGCGAGAACCATGGTTTCATCCTTACGTCTGATGGCCCAGAATGAAAAACCCTCACTTCAAGTTTCATCATGCATGGCGATGGAATGTCTGCTAGATATAGACCACATCCACTCAAGCCTGTTTTGCCAATGGATGCCTACCTTTGTTTCAACAATATCTACATGGAGGTTGGATGAAGAGCAAGGAGCCAAGTTAATCGCGGTTCAAGCAAAAGAAGTATCGTGCCAAGAGGAAGAGGGACAGAAGGGACAGAATTCCGAAGACACGCGTGGACAAAAGGAGTCCGTGTGGAATATGGCGATGTCCACTACTAGGAAAAAGGAGCTATAGATGGAAATGACACTAATGGCGCACCGGAAAGATGAGTGCGCCATTGAAATCCTTATACTAATGGCGCACCACCATCCGTCATGCGCCATTAGAGTCCTAAACTACTAATAGGCGCACCATGGCTTGAATTCTTGCCATTAGTACCAATTTTTTAAACTAGTGCTTTGTCCAAAACATACTAATAGGCGCATCCTGCCAAAGTCACGCCATTAGTAGTTGTAACTACTAATGGCGCACCAAGTATTAATGTGTCGCCATCGTAGTATATAAACTTTTTTTTGGAACTAGTGCGCTTTGTCAAACATACTAATAGGCGCTTTTACCCTTTGCACAGTGCGCCATTAGTAGTTGTAACTACTAATGGCGCACCATGGTGCTTGGTGCGCCGATAGTATAGAAACTTTTTGAACTAGTCACTTTGTCCAAACATACTAATGGCGCATCACCTTAGGTGCGCCATTAGTAGTGGTAACTACTAATGGCGCACCATGCAAGAGTGCGCCATTAGTAAGTGGGCAGCAACAAGATATTTGGGACAGACCTCTCCTACCCCACACACCTCACTTTCTTCCCCCACTTCATTCTCTCCACCTCCTCCTTGTCTCGGGTGCCTCCTCTTTTCACCTCATTTCCACCATAGATTCACATTCCAAATTAAGTGGTTAAATTACCTTGTTTTTTAATAGAGTAAAGTAAGAGGGGAAGCTATCATTTAGGTTGTTCTCCTTACAACAATGTGCACATGCACTTTTCTGACGGCCCTAGCTAGATCTCATGTGTATGTTAAACGGTAATTATTTGCATATGTTTGTGGTGTTTGCATATGTGTTTGTGTTTTGGAGGGTGTCTACGGAATATTTGAAATCACGATAGTTGCCAATATTTTGCAGGAAATGTTGAGTTCATTTCCGTTTAGTGAGGAATTTTGGCATTAAAGCATCCTTTTTGGTCCTATTTTAGGGAGAAGTCATGCCAACTTTTTCTTGGTTCTAAAAATATCGTTTTGCTCCTACCCACTTGGTGAGCCATAGTCCGCATACGATGACCGAAGGCATCGTGAATAGGAATTTTGAGGTCCATGAGCCCGAGATGCTTCAAAAAAGAACAAGGCGGAGATAAGATGTCCGTGTTATCGAAGATGCAAGCTTTGAAAGAGCCTTATTGCGGACCGGATTCGGGCAGGTGCTTGGGACCACCTGCATTTTTATTCATTGCGTGTAGTTTCATGGATGGCTATGCTCGGTGGCAAGGTGATGAAGATGACCTCTGAAGTACGTCCCATGCCGGGCAGGCGAGAAATGAGGAGAGGCGGCAACCAAGACAATGACCACTTAAACATTGGCTTTCGGTGAGCGAGAAGCGAAGAATCCCGAGGAGATGATCACGGTAGTGCAGCGATCTTTGTCTACGATCCATCATGTAGAAGATCACGAGGACATGATGATGAGGAAGATCTTGCGGAGCAGGCGGCGGGCATGATCATGAAGATGATGATGCCGGCGGAAGACTGACGGCAGCTGGACCATCGATGGGCTGGAGTGCGAGGACCCTCATATTCAAGAGCTGCTTCTCAAGCCGGAGCGGATCGCCTTGATAGGCATTTGCCGCCCGAGAGAAAGCCAAGATGGATCAACTTGAGTTAGACGCGGTTTACTCCATTGTACTGAGAAGGATCTTGATCACGCGGCCGAGGATACCGCTTTGATAGTACGCTCATGGCCACGGAGATGAAGGTAAAACACAAAATGACCCGGCGCGTAGCTTCGGCGGGAACATGCCTCATTACGCGCGCGAGCGTCTTCCCAAAGGGAACAGAAGTGCGGAAACCAGTTTGGAGGAGGCGAAAGAAAATCGTGTGTCCTCTGCTTGGATTTACGCCGTGAAATCACCATGTGTTGCATGAACAATTGCATCATTTATCGGAACCCGAGCACGCGGAGTCTACCATATGTCCGATTGTCTTGGCGTCACTCGATACAAGAAGAGGAAGAAAGCTCCTCGAAAAAGTGGTGTGGTACTTTCAAGATCCTCCCTCTGAAATCTTTTGGCAGCGGTATTTACCGGCGGACCCTAAAAGGTAGCAAAAGCCTCCCTGCGCCTTGGCCTTGTGGATGGGGAGGAGAAAGAAGCGAGGGAAAGATAGCGCCAAATGATCCGGAGATAGAATTAAAAAAGACAAGATGCTTTGAAGTCACCCTAAGGATGCGAACCCGGTGCTAAGCGTTGAACTTCGAAGACTAAAGATTTGGGAGCGATCCAAGGAACATCATGTCTTTGGTAGCAGAACACCCGATGTCGAAGTCCAATGTCCAGATTTGGCAGCGGAGAAGCTTTACATAGCACCTTTTGGCTTTGTGTTTGTGTGGATGTACAACCTTCCCCCTAGATTTGTGCATGAAGAGGAGAGTACATTCACATAGGTATACTAATGGTGGAAGGGCGAAACAACTTGAGAGAGCGACATCAATCGTATGTCACGGGGGCTGCTTCCAGAAAGAGGAGCTTGACCTGTTGTAAACGCCCGACCAATCGTGGGGCCTTGTGAGGAGAAAGAATATTTCCCTATGAGAGCCAGCAGCTGCTCACGCGGCGGTGCGACTATCTCGATTCTACGAGGATATGTCGCGAGGCGGGGTGAATCCGCAGTTTACGGATCGCGTAAGAGTGCATGGATGACACAATGATATCGCCATGACGTAGATAGAGATCCGCAGGTCTTGAAAACCGTGTTCATGGGACTTACTCGAAGGTGGCTGTGACGGCGATGACCCCGTGGAGGAAAGCGCGCAGGATCTGTTCGATGGTGAAACCGAACCCAGCGCCCGGAGTTATTGCAATGACCCGAGGCCTTGGAGGACGGACGGACGATACACTCAAGAGCACAACTCATGTGTTTCACGTGTTGGTTCAAGCATAAGCTTATCATACGTAGGTACCTTTACATGAGGATTCTTAAGCGGAAGAACAACTCATATTCGCCTACTATCCACAGGGCCCCGAGCACAACTTTGATGACCTATGCAGGGCGTCTACCGATATCATGACTACACATTGATCTCTACACACGAGGCCAAGGACATGAAGAAGCGATGGTTATCGAGAACTCCGAGGTAGCTTGATGGAATCCTACAGAGTAGCTGACAGGGCAGTAGTCCACTACGGAAGGATCGAGGGAGATCTGGAGCTGAGCTACTATTTGCAGAGAAAGGTCCGATGTTAAAGAGTATGTAATGGGAATGGAGCCAAAACGTCATAAAAGAAGGCCGGTATTTCACCACCATGGATTTATGCAGAAGCAAACCCAAGACCCATGAGCGCCAGCGTCACCCTTGAAAAAATGAGCCATAGATGCTTGGCTTCCCAGAGTGGACCAATGCTTCTTCATTAGCGACCGCCAAAGCCCAGTCGTGTTATGCAGCCATTGAGGGGAGAGGCAAAAGGAAGATCATCCGGAATGGATGGAGTAGCCAATGAGCAAGACTTCCGACAACGTCTGCGGCGACAGGATCCGAACATGGCAGCGATGATGAAGTAGCAGCATACACCACAAGAAGAAGCGAGGACCACCCTACCTACCGGACCGTCAGATTTCCGCGAAGAACTCCATTTGCGAAAAAGAAGGGCAAAGAAGATTGTGAGGCGAGGATAGCTAGCTAAAAGATCGATTGTATGTTAAATAAAGTAGCACTTCATTTTTCTCGATTGTATTTCATGGGTACTTTTTGAACTATCATGAATATTTTTTAAATTTCATTGCAGACACTTTCGATCCTCGATCCCCCACTCCATCTCGATCGCTATCCTTTCACCTCGCCGAGATCCGACCCCCCTTCCCTCGATTCCCCTACTCAACCGCCCGCCTTGCATTTACCCCGCACCCAGCGCACCGTCTTATAAAAAATAGAAGTATCAAACAGCTTTTTAAAATACTACTTTGTCCCCCAGATCCACATTGCCGCCCGCCGCCCGCAGATGTAACCCCCCGCACCCTCGATTCCCCTACTCAACTTGCATATGCCGCCCTTGACCCCCACTTTTTGCACCCCGCTACCGTCTTATAAAAAAATAAGTAGTCAAACAGCTTTTTAAATACTCTGTCCCCCAGGTCCACGGCCTATGCCGACCCCGCACTTTCCCTCGATTCCCCTACTCAACACGTCGCCGCCGACCCCGCACTTCCCATACCGTCTTATAAAAAATAAGTATCAAAACAGCTTTTTAAATACTTTCTCTTTGTCTTATAAAAAAATATTACACATTATTATTTAAACAAGATTTGAATATATTTAAACATAAATAAGTTATCAAAATAACTTTTTAAATGCTTAAAAAATTTGTGGAGCACAGGGAGTCAGAACCCGGGAGACCTCACAGTGTGTGAGAACTAGAGGCTGACCCGATCAAAACTAGTATAGTGGGCTTGACACTGGATGAGGTTACAGTAGCAGTACATAACCCATTGGCTTGAGTGGAAATAAAAAAAATACTAATAGGCGCCTGCACGGTGAGGTGCGCCATTAGTGTGAACATGCTAATAATAAGCGCACCTTGTCGACCAATGGTGCGCCATTAGTCATGTAACCTCCTTGCCCGCCGAATCCCCCCTTAGCTCGATCCACGCCTTCGCCAGTCCCCCTGCCAGTTCTCTCCCTCTGCGCCCCTTGCCCGCCCGCCCGCTGCCCTACGCCCTACGCCCTCTCCCTCCCTCGCCCTCTCCTCGCCGCCCTTGGGGCCTTGCCTGGGCCTTGCCTTACCAGCTGCCGCCTCTCGACCCTTGACCCAAACTTGGGCCTTCCGCCCCGGGCCTTACTTCTGGGAGCCTTGCGCCCGACTCCCAGCCCGCCAGACGCTGCCCACTTGCCCAAGCCAATGACGCCGCCTCGACCAGCCCAGCGCTTGCTGCCCCACCTCGGCCAGCCCGAATCCACCACCAAAATCGCGAAACACCACCACCCCGTGAGCTCCCCTCCTCTCCTCATCCTCCTCCTCCCCCTCAGAAAACTAACTCAATGGAGATGACATGTTTCTGATCCAAGAGAAATATAGATGGTGATGATTTCTTCATCTTTGTCTCAGATATGCCTTAATTAATTTAGTATGAATTTAGTTTGTGGTGTTTTTTTAGAAGGGCAATATTGCTTGGCGACTATAAATGTATAACACGAATCTTGAACTATACTGTTAGGGAACAAAAGGCATATGGTTGTTGTATTGCTGGTTGAAGATCTTGTAAACTTTTTATTTTTGTTTAGGTAGCTCCACAAAACTGCATGAAGATTTTCAGTAGTTCATTATTTATTTGCATATTTTTGGCCTACAATGCATATACTAGAAGACTGCAATGACTATGTAGTGAGGCAGAAGATGTTCATATATTTGAATTAGTCGGAGTGATAATTGCAAGCTGCTTTAACGACATTCCATGAATTTTCCTTAAGATAATATCTTTTTGCTCAAATGCGTGAACACGCATTTTAGCCATCAAGCATACTAATTTTTCCTCACTTTGGTCTGTGAAGTTGATAAAACTCATGGGAATTTGATTTCTTTGTTTACCACGATATAGATCATCTTTTAGTTGAATTTATGATACATACTCAAATATATCATTACTGTCGGCAAAAGAAAACAAAATTTTACGTGACCATTCGATTACGTTTATATAAGGGGTGAGATACTTGTTATGGCTATCTATTCACGATTTGTTTGCATTATGCCTCTCCTCAAGAGTGCCCGATGATTAAAAAATCTTAGTTAACTGCTCATGAATAAATAATAAAATAAATTGCCATATGAAATTGGTATCACCACGTGGAATTCCACTACAAACTATAACTTTATTAATATATGTCCGTTGGTCATAGCAGCGGATATTAGCGTCGGAGTGAAAGAATTGGAGATCGGGTTGAAATGTCCGCTTGACGATTATATTGCCGTAAAATCGATATCATTGATGGCACATTCTAGAAATCAAGAAAGTGTTTTTGTTTGATGAAAGCTTAGATTAATAGAGTCAAGTTAGAACAGAAATTTATGATATGAAGGAGACCATAGAAAATTACCAGTGGTAGAAGCATATCCTCTTCACTAGCGAGGTTGGCGCAATTATAAAGCCTGCATAGTAAATGTTGGAGAGTCAGATTGTAGCAGAAACAATAGCCTTAAACTAAATCATGCAAGAGGAAGAACTAACACTAGTATAACTATAAGAATGCAAAAGGCGAATAATTACTGGAGGGGAAAAGGACCACAAAAAATCTAGTAGTAGCTCACACGGGAGAAAATGAATAAGCTTTACTTACTGCCCTTTCTTGTCGAAAATCCAACATGAAAGCATCTTTTAACATCATCTTCTTTCCGTTAGGTTTTGCATCCCACAGCGATCACGTCTGGATGTTAAGTCACAAGAAAATTTGGTGTATGTATAGTCGCGGTACTACTGACCTCTTCGACAGCTTAGTCTCCTTTATTGACCCAGTTACTGAGCCAACAATATTGTAAAAAATCAACTCCACTCGGAGACTCACGTGTGGTGTTCTGAAAAAATGGATGCTTTATGGGCAAAGGCCCTTACTTTGGGCTCTTCTGCGTTAGTTATCTCATCTGTGTGCACCATTTGGCGGAGATGATCTTGAATTCGTATGACGGCGAATTTTACCCGATTCCCATAAAAGTAATAGAAATAGTTGGGATTGCCTCTAGTTGCTTCCTTATACGCATACCAAAGTAAAAGAAATTATCTTTCAGGGGAGATGATCATAATTCTTCTCGAACAACGTACGCTCATGTTAGCCGGTGAAGCATCCACATAACTTCACCATGATAGGTCACTTTGGTTGTATATGATTTTTTATAATATTGGTGGCTAGATATTAGAGTTTATAAAGAAAAAGGCTACACAGCTAACTATGGTACTCTTAACTTAATTTAACGTAGATAACAGAATGTCAAAACTCAGCAACAAGTTGATTAATCTGCATTGTGCGTGTTAGTACGAATGTCACGATGTACTCATGATTCTTTCATTTACTTCTCTTTTCTTTTAGAGTAATGTTGCTAAAGGCGGCATGAAGAACTTGAATTAGGAATGCTAGGCTAAATAGAGAAGTGTGACAGGGGAACTTGAAACTAGTGATAGGCCGAAAACAAACATACATGCACAGGGCCATTACAATGTTAAGCCGGCATCTCCCATGTTGAGTGATTGCTTCACAAGCAGGTTACGTGAATTCGCGAGGGTTTGTAGAAGAATCACGATAGCTTGGAGTTACCGTCCCGAGATGCGATTGCTGTGGTGAAATATAATATGCATCATAAGAATGGGTATCGAAATGAATTTGCATGCATTATATGGGCGTGACCAGAAGACGACAGCATGGATGGCGAAGATTATTTGGAGAGACCTCACAGACTGCACTTTTGCTCCCTCAAGCTCCTTGGTCACCATGCACACCACCTTCACCCCTGAAAGAGATTTTTTGCAGCGAGGTACCCACAAGAGGCCCTTGAGATTTGCTGGAATGTCGATTAACTTAGATTCTAAGGCAAATTAAAGAATTACTCCATATGTCCTATTTTCAGCAAAGGTCATGCTGAAATTTTAAGTGAATTTTAGCATGACTTTGCTAAAAATAGGACATATGGAGGTACTTGTGACTAATGCATGGGCAGGGAAGTATCTTAGTAGTTAATTAAGTAGGATCAAGTGCCCGGCGTGCTTGTGACTAATGCATGGCTTTTAGGGTGCCTACGGTGTTATACATAAGAAGAACCCGAAATGATGAAAAGTTAGGCTTTTAGGGTGCCTTGGCGTCCGAAAAACCCTCAATGATAAAAGCTTAGAATTTTAGGATGCCTCGGGTGTCGACAAACCCTAAATGATGAGACCATGATCTTGTTCCTTGACAATAACCAACTTTTTTTCAGCCAAACTTTGTTTCTATTTAGAGAGAGAAACATGGCCCCACAACGATGAGGGCGGGGTTGAGCGGCGAGGCATTACAGGAGGTTTGTCCCGGAGAGATGGAGGAACAACCTCACTTGTATGCAACGACGCCCTTCCCTTCCTTTGATCCACGAGACCACGGATGGTGCCGCCCGAGAGATGACCCACTAGGCAGTGATGCCACCACTGCGATGGTGCTTGAGGATGCCACCACTTCGAGTGATGTAGCACTTAGCATACTTAGCACAGATGGCAGCTTGACGAAGAGGCAGCGGAAGGACAGGTGGCCAGATCGTGCTCCGCACCCCTCAAAAAGGAGGAAGTTCGAAGTGGACTCCAACGGGAATCCAGCGGCGCCCGAACAAATAGTCAAGGGCACTCGCTTCCAGCTCAGGTGCATTGTCCAGAATACCGATCTCCGATCAACACCGAGAACACGAGAGCATCTGACCCGAGGAATTCGCGCAACCTCCTCTTCGCGGTAAGCTGCCGAAACGATACAAGTTCCCAGCATTTGAATTTAGGCTTACCAAGCCTCAAAGGAATCAAAAGTGAACAATGCTGCCCTCACCGAAGATGAGCAAAGCCCTGTCTACTTGGAAAAGCAATGTGAAGAGAATGATCGAGAAAAGGTGAGAGTTATGAGGAAGATCAAGGAGAAAAATCAACTTCGATCACCGAAGATGACTACGCGACTTCAAGATCGATTGCTCGAGCACCGCAAGCTCCAATCAAGTGGTGGGGGAAACAAATCTGAGGAGCTGAACATAGGGGAACACACACTCGGTCCCGTGCCCAGTTCTGAGTGGCCGGAGCCCTATATCTGGGACAAGGAGGAGGCGGACCGTGCCGAACAAGGCCTACCGCCCCTCTTCGATACATCACAGGCGGTGACAAGCGGAACCGGGAACTTTATCGGGGGCCCGGTACAAGAAGGACCCGAAAACAAAGGAGCTTACGGATCCGAAGACCGGGCAGCTTGAGCTTGTTGCGGTAAAGGAATACACCCAGCGTAATTAGCTCCATATGGTTTGCATTCCTAATTAATGAAGCCAAGAATTTCTAAATGGTTCACATTCCTTCCGCGGTATTGAAAGCGATGTGCAGCCGGGGTGCGACCTCGAGCAACCCTTGGGACACCACTCTAAATAGGGGTTGAATGTAATGAAGAACAAGGATAAGCTCGATGAAAGCCAGCGTCGACTGGTGATCATTATGGCGGCAAGATCTTAAGCGTGGTATTTAAGGGGATAAACCCGACAAGTGGCAGTTCTTTACCTCGAAGAGGCGTCATTACGGCAAACCAAGATAAAGGATAACTTCCCTCGTGCCCCATACTTTCCGGAAGTAAGTCCCCTCCCCTCTAGCCAGGCCACAAGTAACATATGAATTCTTACATTTCGATCGTTTTTCTTTTAACATTCCGTTGTTTTACTTGCAGTGACACACGTTGCCGCGCATCATCCTCCTAAGCCCTAAATATTCCATGGCCCGCGTTATTTAGACCCGGGACCGTCGATTGAGCGTAGACTACACAAATGTCAAGAAAGGTTCTTGATGATGTTCTCCCAGCTCACGCCAAATCTGGAGGCACCTTCACGAGGGCCCTATTAAGTAAAGTCTGACAAACACGTGTTCTCCCACTGTCTGACGTTCTAACTGCACAAATCAACGCCGCTTTGTATTCCGGAGAAGAGAGGTGCCTACTCGCCATCCATCACATGCGAGGCGGTGCCGTGCAGGACCATCATCAACTTCTGCTACTCGAAATGAAGTAAACTCAAAGATGGGCGCGGCAGTAGCCGGCCAATCCAGGGCCAGCGGACCTCAGAGCAAGGAATTCTTTACGCATCGATCGGGAGTTTGCGGAAATCATCCATCGAAGATGTCGCCCTTAAGTACCTCGGGGCGATTCTACCTCAGGGAGAAATCAACCAGTCAACGGTGACATCGACACAATGCTACAAATGCGAGGATAATAACTCCCGTTCTTTCATGACTCCCACGATGAAGCGGCGGCTTCTACATCACGCTCCGGTCCCTTGCAAGTCGAGTTGTCTAGTTAGAAACATCGATTGGGTCATGTTGTAATTTAAAACTTTAATATGAACTTGTAGTATGTCTCTTTGTGGTTTGAGAAATTACGTTCAACTTAGATATAGCAAGTGCTATTAATGTCTTGCACTTTTTCTCTTCCGATCGTTACATTTGCATACTTATATATATTTGCTTATGCTATTGTCTGTGAATTGGTACTAACGTTTAGGTTTGGCTGAGTGCATAAGCGATGCTTAGGCGTTATATACGTGTACAAGGGAAGTAAGGTTCGAGGAGTCTCGATAGTGGGAGGAGTGTCGAGAACAGCAGTTCACCCGATTCAGCGATACTTGATTTACAAAGGGTACACCACACTAGGGCCGAGGCCGAATCTAGTTCATCGCCCGCTATCTAAGCGGGGGAGAGGGAGGGCGTTGGAGGAACCGGATGAAGGCGAGTTTTCATCGTGATGACCGCAGCTCTCTTCTATGTGATGGTAGTTTTAGATGATCGATATCGAAGCTTGTAATGCGAAGATAAACTTCGCTACTCGCCCGGTCTCGAGAACTTGTAATATAATGTTCTATCTTTGTTAGGTTTTTTCATTTCGGAGACTTATTTGATGAATTGTATTGGGATATTAATATGATGAATTGTATTCGAGACTAATCTTCTATTGTATTTGATGAATCTATTGTTGATGTGTCTTTGTCTATATTTTTGTCAAATTATACATTTTGTAACCTGTGCAAAAAACAGAAAATAAAAAATAAAAAAAACCTAATATTCATACTAATGGCGCATCACATGGCGATGCGCCCATTAGTACTGTTGAGTCTTATGTAATAGCGCATCACGGGAAGTGCGCCATTAGTATCTTCTTGATTACTAATAAGCGTATCGTAAAGGGGTGGTGCGCCATTAGTCAACATCTTAAGCTTGCACCTGGGTATACATACTTACAGGAAGTGTATACTAATGGCGCACCCTTGCATATCACTAATATGGCGCACGGTGGTGCGCCATTAATATACCGAACTCTGTAATATCGTGCGCACCGGGTGGTGCGCCATTAATAAAAAGTACTAATAATGGCGTCGCATCAATGGCGCACCTACGATGCGCCATTAATGGCTACATATTAGGTGCGCCATTAGTAGTGGTATTTCTAGTAGTGGTCGTTGCTCATGGTGGTCTACAATGCGAGTGTCTCTACCCGGATTAGTTAGCTTAGATTTAATTTCATGTGTGCTTGTAGTTTTTATTTGAGGGAATTGTGTGTGTGTTGAGCCCCCAGTGAACTATGTTATGTTCCTTCTTATTGAAATTGTATAACTCTTGATGCGTTACATAAGTATTTCTTATAGTTCATCTTTTAATTGGTATAGTACTGCACCACTCGTTTCTTCACATTAT